>CM045568.1:19829031-19877346 GCA_024721245.1 Mitragyna speciosa
AGTTCAAATTCTAGCTAATTTAAAGCAAAGAATGATCAAATCAGTTTTTTACAGTTCTACTCCTATTTTATCCATCTACCAAGTGATCATAAAATAATATTTATTACTCATACCAGAGTTCAAAATCAAGCTAATTCAAAGCAAAGAATGATCAAACCACTTTTTTACAATTAAGCTTAGCTAAAACTGATTCATAACAATTATAACCTTGTAATATCTGAGGACAGATTGCAAATTGATGATGACCATGTTCATGATTTTGGTGCTTTAGAGTGCTTTAATGGTGTAAGGAACTATAAAGACAAATGTAACGATACAATGAATATATATAAGCTAGCAGTTGTCTTCAAAATGTTGCTGCACTTATTTGCATTGTCATTTCAATGACTGCATTCAAATTTCGAAGTCCAAATGATATTCTTATTACAATAAAGAACCACACTATCTTAAGTTCCAGTTCGTGAAGTTGGACTGCAGCTATGTACCAAAACCTTATTCAAAAGTCTACACAGAACTATAGCTTGAGCACACTTTGAGAGTTTTGAAAAATGGCTAGGAACTTTGATGTTCGTAAGAGACATGGATCCTAATATAGTCTTCTTAAAGCCAGTAGTCGACCACTACTTTTAAGACAAGAAATCTTGTGTCCAACACTACAGGTAAAACAATAATCCATTTTTCACTACTACAAGCATAGGAGTTGCTATTCAGAAGACTTTCTGTTAAGTTGTGTTTATGTGTTATTATTTAACAAAATAGTATTATGAGACTGGAAAATTGGGTTATCGTCCGCTGGGGTTCTGTATTGTGTTGTTGTTGTTTTTTTTTCTTTATTTATAAAATTGATATAATTGTGTTTTGAGAGTTGAACAATTAAAATTAATGTTGCATGACTGCTGGAAATATTTGGAAATCATGTTCATCAAAAAGGACATATTGTTCTTCCTGAAAAAACTGAAATTTAACTTCTCTAATGATTAGTCATCCCTCAATCACCAAGTACAATATGCTTATATATGGTCTTTAGTATAATACCAGCATACTAAATTAGCCAAAAAGATTCATTAGTTACTGGAGATGCTTTCACTTGACTAAACAAGTTTTAGTGATTCTAATATAAAGTTTTATTAGAATGGATCTTAATGGGTGCTTGCTCTATATAGACATAAAAAAGGAAGAGATGCTTCACACAAGCTCTTTCACCAATAACATTTTTTAATTTTGAAAAAGACAGGCAACAATTAGTCAACACATTTTTGGTGTTATCAGACATGTATTATATCAAAAGTCAGATATTTTTTAACATAATATACAGAACCAAAATACTGATAATGTTAGATTTCTTTAGTGTTATAATAGTATGGTTTGTCATTTTGAGATGTATCAAAACATATGTTAATGGAATTTGAATAAAAAATGATGTGTATCACTACAAGTTAAGAGCATATTTAATTTGTTGTCTCAGTTTAATCTCTAATTTTGATATTTGTTGAATAAGTAATGAGACTCATTTTGGTGGTTGTTTCCTTTGCCGGACAATCTTAGTATTTGATGTCTTTCTTTTCTAGAGGAAAATCTATTAATATACTAATGGCTGTAGATGGACCACGTGTCCATTCTAGAAGGACAAAACGGCTTGAGGGTATATAGTTTTTGTGCGGAGATATGTTGATAGATAATAGTGTTTAGACAACTTGTGGATGGAACTCTGACTGAGGGAAGATGAATTCTCTAGTGCTTCTTCCTGTTGCTAATTCCAACTTTGAGGTGTTCAACAATCGTGGCTTCAAGAGTGTGCAATCGATCAACTAAAATAGGGGGCTAAACATTACTATATATTTTCAGTGTAAATTTTTATTAGTAGGAGAGATTGGATTTAAATTACTTATACTGGTCAACAATGTGTCATTGTTAGTCAGCCACTTGTCTATTTATATTCCTAACAAAATAAATTTGTGAATCTCCACATGTCTATATAAAAAGATTTTGAAAATAAGGTCTTGGATGTTGCATAACATTCAGCTGACCCGGTATATTTATTAGTTAGACATCAATTGAAAGCTTAAAGAGGCGCCATTGCTGACATAGTCAATAGTAATTCTAAAACCCTTTCCAAAATACAAAAAACTTATGTTCCTACATGTATTATTCTAGAATTTATAAACTTTTCGTTTAAGACAAAATATTGATGATACAATAGATTAATCATTATACCGATAAAAATTGTTTGCAATCAAAGTATATGATTGACTGACGAATTAAAAGAGATGAAAAGTGTTACCTCACAATTTGTTAAGTTTTGATTTTGATTCTGACTTTAAAGATCTTTGATGCTTCAACTTATGGAGAGAATTGCATTAGATCAGTGCATGCATTTATGGACATATGCTTTTCTTTTAAAGGCATAAATTTTATGTTTCTCTTTTTCTGATTTGGAAATTTATATTTTCTAGTAATTTTTTTGGCAATCTTAAGTTTGATTTTTAAAATTTCAAATATACACAACTTCACTATTCTCCCAACATGTGGTATTCGTGGGTGGTTGATTATTCGTTGTCGAGGCATTCTTTCTTGGAATTGTTTGGCATATTCATCTCTGGCTTAGGTTAAAATTCTCAATAGCTTAATTTATAATTTCCTTTTCGGGCGTGATTTTATTTCCTTCCACTATTAATCTTCGAATATTGGTGATTTCATGTACTTCAGTTTCCTATGATATATACCCAATTTTAACAGCACTATTTAATTTCTATATAATTACTAATTTCTAAAACTTGAAATTCCCTTCCAATTCTACAAATTTATTGCTTAAAAAAATTAAGGAAACATGCTTTAACAAAAACTACATTCCTAAACTAAATACTCAATATTAATATTACATAATTAGCCCTAACAATTATAAGAAAGGCAATTAATTTGGAGACATAATGTTGTCATTATTTTGCTTTGTAAGGGCACTATAGGAAAGAAAATCTAAATCACTCGCAAAACTCCCACTTTTAATATATATATATATAAAAGATGAAGTACAACGATACGCTATAGAAATTTTCAACAAACATTTACAAGTGTAAAGCCCAATCACTTTCAAGCATAGAGTAGAACTGTAGGTTATAGAAATTTTCAACAAATACTTTCCTTTCTTTCGTTCTTTTCTTGACTACTAACTTTTAAGTACTTTTACCTAATGAGCACGAAGTTGCAGGAAAGTTAATCATAAAAAAGCTTTTTCTAATATTACCTAGGAGAGTCAGAGTTAAATTAGATGTCAACGTTCAAGGCCCATGGTATGCTTGCTATGAAAATTTGTTTTTTGAAATACTATGACTTAATCTAGTAGTTATCCTGCTTATGTCAAAGTAGCTACTAATCGATCAAAAAGCATATGACCAGAGAATATAACTTATTCTTTTCAATTTTCTAGACATTTAGCAGAAAATAGCTTTTATTCAAAAAGACTTTTAATCCTCCCTACAGGAGCTTATTGTGATGTCGACAAAATGTGAAGAGGAGAGATAATGCATTGGCGCTAAAGAATCTTTTATGTAAGATTCGTAGAAGGATAAAGATAGAACTGCCAACCACTCAATCAGTCTTTTTTTCTTCCAAGCATAATATATTCATACCAGATGACAGAATGTGCTAATTTGACATAAAACTACAAGGTGCACCTGAATTTAAGCCAGGTGGACACGAACTTCATATCATTCCATAGGAAATTCTGATGCCTATGCTCATAAATTTGCCAATAATTCCAAGTAGAAACCATTAGAGAATAAATCAACATTATAACCTTGAAGTAGATAAAGAACTGCAAGACCAAAAAACAGAAGAATATAACTTGTAATAGAAACACTTGCTAAAACTGATATTTACATGCTCATCAATTGGTTCTAATTCCTTAGGGTTACAAAATGCATGATTTATCTAACAAAAAGCATTTTCTTTGCACAGGAAGATGATGGGCGAAGAGCTTTCTGGTTTGAATGTCAAAGATTTACAGAGTTTGGAGAACCAACTTGAGATGAGCCTTCGAGGTGTCCGTATGAGAAAGGTTTGAGCTACTCATTTCTTATGAATTAACAAAATGCATCCTTTAGTCGTAATAAAGTATTCATCTAACATGAAACTTGGTTTTCCCTTTTGTTAAGTGCAGGACCAAATTCTTTTTGATGAGATACAAGAACTGAATAGAAAGGTAGAATAAGAAGAACTGTGATAACTAAATTCTTAATTTTCTCTCTCAAAAATATTACAAAAGCTGAATCTCGTCCACTTTTTTGCAGGGTAACCTCATCCACCAAGAAAATGTTGAACTGTATAAGAAAGTAAACCTAATTCATGAAGAAAATCAGGAATTGTATAAGCAGGTATCTCCTGAAGACAAGAAATGCCCAAAATTTTTTTTGTAAACATAAAGAAACTTTTACCAAATTTCTAAAACAAATACTACAAAATTTGTTTTAACATGACCCTTAACTTGACATGTTTCTCTATGCCAGGTTTATGGAACCAAGGAGGCAAATGGAACTAGCAAAACCGTACTTGTCACAAACAGTTTAAGTATTGGAGAAGATCCTAATAGTCCTGTCCATCTCCAGCTTTGCCAGCCACAACAAAGAAACCATGAGACAACAACAGGGGCTACAAAACTGGGGTAATTATTTATTGGAGTTAAATTCTTTTTCAAAAGAACCAAATTATACGCTGTAGTATCAATCCAATACTTATTTATTCTAAAAAATGTTGCAGCAGATTACAACTCCATTAGTAAGCAAATAAAGTTGAGCTGATCACTTATTGATGAAGATACGCTTGCGTGCAACGTAATATTAATATTCTATAAGTACGAAGGGGCACAAGAACCTCATATTACTCGAGGAGAAGTCTTCAATTTCAATGATAGGATCTTGACATATCTGAGGTAATTAATGATATAGTTAAGATGACCTGAAATAAAAGATAATACTACTCATTGCATGTCTCAGATGTTCTTCTGATTTCTTTCTATAGGACATCATATTTGTGAAATGAATACGTGCAAGCATTTTTACTTAATTTGAATCAGGATGTTTGAGAATGTATTTGTATATATATCCACTTGAATAGGGTAAGCCAATAGGGCAAGAAATGTTACGAAGAATTTATGAACCAAATAGTTAATCAACACGGATGACCAGGAAACCATGACAAATTTAATTAAATTTCAAGTACCTTGAATGAATCTGCTGCATATCATGGCAAATGTTTCAGTGGACAGGAATTTATTGCAATAGATTTTCATATCCATGTAAAACAATGTAATGCATTATTGCACCTGCCCACTCATTGCAGGCTGGTTGAATCTCATGCTGAAAGAGATAAGCATGTGCGCAATAAATCTAACAAATACTTTTGTTAAAGAGCGAGACGTACACAATGTCTATCAAATATTGACGGTCTCCACATACTGCAATACACAACCCACATACAACTCACACCAATAGAAAAAAGAGCATAGAAATATTTAATAACTAAATGCAGTGAATGATGCCACGTCGATGTAATGCAACGAATCACAACTGTAGGTACTAGGATACATGGTCAAACAATATTTAGCAATTTGATCAACAGAAAAAAACAACAATTGAAGATTATTTAGTTATCTTCATAAACCCTTGATTCCACTCCCTGCACTCCCCAAAAAAAAAATAAATAAATGCACAAAGAGAAAATTTCATTACCTTTTCGGACTCATGAGTGAGATAAACGTGTCTAAACTTATTTCTTTTTCTTATTTTTCTATAAAACATCCTCGATAAGAACAAATGAGCTATTGTGATATGTATAAGAGTAAATCCTGCATGTCTAGGGAAGTCACAATATTAGGGAATTCAATCCATATAACTAAATGAATATGTACTAGTCAAATCTCCAACACAACTCTAATTAATTCCCCCCTTTCTAAGAGAAAATGAGGACAAAGAAAAGAGAAGATTAAATGCAGAATTGAAGGCAGAGAAGTTGCACCCTAGAAAAAAAGTGGAAGAAATTAGTGAACAATGTGGAAGTCAATTAGCTCAGCGCATTAATATTACGTGTTAAAGTCATTGCATGGATCTTTGGCTTTTGTAATATGTTCATCTATGCAAGACTTACTCGAAATCTTTTCATTCTAAACTGGTGATAAGAGTAATCTCAAGACTACAAATCTTTTTTCTAGAAATTGCAATATACCAAAATAGAAAGGGATAATCGAGGAGCATTTCTACAATTTCTAGTCTACAGAAGCAGCAGTTATCTCATGGTTCACTTGAAGACGTAGAATAAAGATCAAGGCTTCTGGAAACTGTTTAATTGAACGTTTGCAAAAGGAAAATCAAGTCAACAAGGCCTCACTGCTACACGATCAACGAAAAGCTAGACTGCTAAATTGCTTCTTCAGGCAGCAAGGCTAGCTATTTTAATTTTTGTCCACTAAAAAGACAAGTTCTCTTGTTAAAAGTCTCATGTTGATAGGATTATAAGTTACATTGGCATCTATACAGTGCAAGCTAATTTCTATTTCTGTTATACCACAGTCTGTTTATTGTAATTAATCTGTCGAGAATCTAATTTTAACAGTGAATCTAACATGACTATGATTTGTAGGTTATATTAGTGCAAGCCATTTCTATTTCAATTATCTTATTGTTTGCTTATTGTATTTTATTTATCAATTATCTAAAGTTCAAGGCATCAACCATTGCAGCAAAAATAGGCAGATTTAAAACAAATTCATAAATAAGGAGAAAAGTAATACAAATTTATTTAATCCAAGCCAGATATGGAAGCTAGCCACCTTCAAAAAATCTTAGAGCTATAGTAATAACAGAGAATTTATGCGTTCAAAAAATCTGTAATATAGGAATTCAATGTCTTGAAATATGGGCAAAACAATGTAGTGACACAAAGTTGTAAAACTTGCACGCACGTGAATCAATTGGCCAAATGAGAAGTGAAATTTTCATGTGGCTAAAAAGAAGAATCTCATTACAAAATAAATCTTAGTTAAAAGATCACCAAATCATAATACTCTAATTCAAATAGAACACTTTTCAGCCAATAATATTGAGTTACCCATCAAGATGTTAAAGACAAAAAAAAAGCCTTCAAATGGAATAAGATACTTATAGGCATTCTAAGCATTCCTCAATCGAATACAATTGTCTGGAATAAGCAACAACTAATGTAAGCTTAAGCATTTCTCTTAATAACAATTAGATAATCCCCCAATCCCCAATTGAATAGACCTATTTCTTTCATGGGTTGTCTTCAGGTATTGACTACTCCTCGGAATAGAACTATTGACATTACTAGCATGTTACTTTTGGAACCCCACATTTTCTACACTTCTCATAGCTTTCAATGCTATCAATTTCAAAAGTTTTATGGTTCTACATTATTCATACCTTCTCTTTTGTTATCTCGCACCTTCAACTTGCTTAAGAGTTGCACTGAATCAAAAGAGAACATAAACATGGGATGGATAAACATCCAACCTCTGTGACTAAGGAAAAAAGATATCTAATCCTCTGTGCATGATCTTAAGATGATCTCTAGTTCCCTACGAAGAAATTACTATTGCCTTATTTCAACATAGCTCTATATAATGGAAACAAACGAGTCAAGTTCGGTTTTCAAGACTCTTTTACTTTGTTCTTTGATTGCTAGGCTTGTCAACATTTCTTCATATCAATATCATTCATCACATATAAGGTTTAACAACTTAAAATCAAACTATAATTTCTAAATGAATTATCTAATTCAACGCATGCTCCAATATTCTTGAGATAGATACTTGTTTTCTGAAATTATGGTATTAACATATCAAAGGCATGGCTGGATCATACCACTAGATTATCCACAAAAAAAGGGGCTATAATCCTTGATACTACAAATTACATTAAAGCACACAATAAGGTCTATGTTAACTCGTGGATATAGTTTCATTCATTTCAATAGTTGGCCACGTGTGCCAAAATCTTCATATTGTACAGGAGATTTAGATCCAAATCCCCAAAAAAAGGGCCAGTGGTTTTGGCTAACCTCAAACTTCTGCAAAATAAGTATGTCAAGCACGTCTTGGATACCATATCTCCCAAAGAGTCTCTCCTATTTTGCTAGTTCCTAAGTTCAATTAAGTGAGCATATGAAGAGTTCAACTTAAGCAAACAGTCTAGAATGTGTTTCCCAATATGTTTATCATACAAAATTATCCTTAACCAAAAATTTATTTTTTCCTTCAAGGTTTACTTGGATGAGGAAATTCAATTGCTAATGAATCAGAAACCTTAAATTGCTATGATTGAACACCAATTTCACCAGTTCCACTCATCCCACGTTGCATATAAAACTATTGATTTTCTATAGAACTTTTAATCAAGGGATAATTATACATACCGCCCCTGAGGTTTATCGTAATTACACCTAGCTCCCCTCAAGTTTTGAAAATTACACTTACCTCCCTTGGACACTTGGGGTTACTAAAATACCCTTGCATGTCACTATAATTACCTCAAGAAAAATTTTAGGAAAACAGAAAGGGAAAAAAAGATGGAAAAAAAGGAAAAAAAGGGGAAAAAAAAGCCTAACATTTACTTGAATTTACTCTTGAGAGTGTAGGTTCACATAGCACAAAATTTTCAAATTGTTATGATCATCTTATTTTTTTAATAGTTATCTTGTTTATTTATGGCATATTTTGGATATAAAAAAGATGATAAAGATGTAGAAATTAGAGCACTAAGGGGGAGAGGTGTATTAGGCTACATAATTATTGAGCATTGATGGTAATATTGGACAATATTATAGCTACTTTTTACTTTATGTTGAATTATTTAGTTTTTTATTTTTCAAGAATTGATTTTCTTATTTTAGTAAAAAAAATTCTAGGGGTATTTTAGTATATTCAATTAATTTTTTTGCTGACATCAGCAAAATGGGTTTTTTTGTTACCAAAATATTGAAATAAGGGAGGTGAGTGTAATTTTTGAAACTTGAGGGGAGCTAGGTGTAATTACGATAAACCTCAGGGGATATATGTGTAATTATCCCTTTAATCAATTACAAATTTTACCCCTTCAAATCTCTTCATGAACGAGTTCATGTGATATAACTACAACTTTTCTCATACTAGTTCCTAGTAAGCCTATGTTCTAAATAATCAGGGATTGTTGTCAACCCTTATGCTTTTTTTTTTAAAACCTATTAGTAAAAAGTTAATTAGTGAAAATCCGTTCAAAGAACTGAAAGTTTGGAGAGATCAGAGATAAAAAGGAGGAGGGAAAATCTAGACGGCTAAAGTTTGAGGTTGAAAGAGAGAGACGGGAATAGGAGGGCGAAAATGAAGAGGAGGCATGAAAAATATCTGAAGGCAGGAGAAGGTGGAACTTATATATGTGTGATTAGAGTAATTGGGGTGGACCCCTATGATTGGTGGGGTTAATCAAAATTCATTTCAATTAATATTATACTGTTAAGGATTTTTTTTCTTGACTGTTTTTAATTTGATATTTTTTGCTTCCCTTAAATTTCTACACTATAAATATATGTTATTTATTTACATGTTTTTTTGGTTCCCTAAATCATTCCTTTTTTTTTTTTTTGCAGTTAACTTTTTGATATTTTTAAACATATTTACATTAGTTACAAAAAAAAAAACCATAATTTGCTTTGTCATTCCTCTATTAAGTTATTTATGTTAATCTAATTAAGTCACTTATGCATTACTGTGATTTTTATGTTTTCATAAATATTATGAAATAAACTTATATCTCGTGTGCCGATTAAGTGATTTATGCATTACTGCGATTTTTATTTTTTTTCATAAATATTATGACATAAACTTATATTTCATGCGCTACTTGGTTAAAAACTAGTTCAAATTAATAGAGCTAAATTTGTCAAATGTTAGCAGTGTGATGGTCCTAAAAAGATGTTGAGCCAATGCCAGCATCAATATATATGTAGATCGCTTTTTGACGCTGTTGGAAAAATCTTATACTCTTTTAACATTACAAGAAAATGTCCTGTCATGTTAATTTTTTGTGATCTTAGATATATAAATGCGTTGATGTTTTATACAGTGTAGGTCAAGTGAATCAATTATTAACAAATGAGAAATCAACAAGTTATCCTTTTTTTTTTATAACAAATAAAATTTGTCATAATTTTGTGATATCGCGAACCATCGTTAAACTTATTTACATTTCTTCTACTTAATTGGCTTTTTTACTTATTAGTATTTTATAAACTTGTTTTTGTTCCTTCTACTTAATTAGCATTTTTAATTGAAGTTTTCTTTATTTAAAACGGGGATACAACATGTAATTCATCAAAGCTTTTACACAACATGATTTTATAACTCTATTGGACTAAATAATGCTTCACCAGCTCCTGAGGCACAATCCTATGAGTGTGCTTAATTTCAAGAAATATAGTAGGTAGTAAAATAAATTTATTTTAGTAAAAATTTTACTTTAGAATTTCTTTTAGTAACCAACATCATTTTGGAAGAATAATATGTGCAAAATATAGAGTAGATATTATAGAGTAAAATCATCATTTTGGAAGAATAATAATAATATAGAGTAAAATTCACACATTTTTAGAGTAATTTAGTGATATAAAAAGTCAAAGTAAATAGACTTCCTTTTTTTTAATCTTTTTGACTTCGTATCAACTCCCAAAATATTGAGCTGATTGGCTGCGGACCTGCGGTTCGCCTAGCACCTGATTCGAGCCTCTAAGTTTAGTCGCCCGACTAAGGAGACGTGTTCGAATGGTGATCGTTCCTTTAACTAGGCAACCTAAGTGGCCTCGTCTCCGCTGATTATCAAGCCACGCTATATTTTACCGCCACTTTTGAAAACCATATTCCAATTATCCTCCAACGTGGCTGGTTGATAATTGAACACGTAAGCCCAATTCACAAAGTTTTTGTTTATTTGCACTGCAGGCAAATCCAATCTCCAAGGCTTCAGTTACATAAGCACCAAAAGTAAAATAATAATGGTTCCGTTTGGATATGATTATTTGAAGTGTTTTTTAAAGATTATTTAGAAAAATTATTTGGATTGTTTTTTGTTGACTTTTTAGAAAATGTGAAAAAGTGTTTGAATGTGAAATTTTTTTTGATGTGACATAATGGTGATTTAAAGAAGCAGACGTCCGCTTCGTCGTCCGCTTAAAGAAGCGGACATCCGCTAAGACATTTTTGTGTCTTAGCGGACGTCCGCTAAGATATTTTTGTATCTTAGAGGACGTTTGCTTAAAGAAGCTGGCGGACGTCCGCTTCGTTATCCGACCTCAAAACCTACCAAAAACGGATCTCATTTTGTTACTTGTGATTTTTTCAGTTTTTCTAAACAAATTTTGAACACGAACATGCTTGTTTTTGTGAATAATTACAAAAAAAAATATCTACAGTTCATTTAAAATTTCAAACGAAAATTTGGTGGGAAATTTTGGTGAAAAAAATTTGACCAAAAAATTTTGTATTTTTTGACCAAAAAATTTTGCATGCCAAATACAATTCCAAAAAAATTTTTTCAAAAATTTCCAAAAAATGCATCCAAACGAAGCATAATAATAATAATAATAAGGGTTAATAAATCTTTTCCCCCCTAAAGGTATAGGGGAGTCACACTTTGCCCCTTAACCTTTAAATATATACATTTTGCCCCCTCAATCACGGTTCGCCATATCACTCGAGTCTGTGACATATCGCTCGAGTCGTAACTGGAACGGAGCCTATCGTTACGATACCGTTACCTGCATAATCTTTTGAACTATATCGGATATATATCACCGAGAAATCTGCGATATCCACCGATATGAATGGTATGACACCGTATCGATGAATATCGGCCGAGATCTCGTGATATGCATCCGATATGCACTGTTATGGATCCAAAAACTTAAAGACGTAAACACAACTCTTCCTACTAAAAGGAAAACAAAAAGTTGAAGAATAATAATTATATACTAGAATGATCCACCAAACAATATTGTAAATTGTAGCAATTATTAATCACATGTCATACACATAAAGGCAAGGAGAATATGCCTTTTAGGTATAATGACGGGCCAATTGTATAGTTCATCCTCCATCGGATCTTGCGTCGGGGAGGTCGCAACTGGTATAGTTTCATTCTTTCTTGTGGACTTGGGTGTTCATAATTTTGGGTGTGCTCATTTGACTGTTATTATCATTTAGCACTAGATTTTATTAAGTGCTGAAAACATAACCTAACTCTCTGTAGTCACACATATTCATGGGTGCTATGCAACAAATGCCTTATTCTTACTAATAATAGGCAGAGAGATGAGCCATGATTTTGAACCTCTTCGTCATTCTACATGGTATTAAGAGGTATGTAAAGAAAGTAAAAATATATTGTTATTATATTTGATAGAATTCAAGATCTACACATACATCTTGAATTTAATATTTCAATGATATTTATTATTGTTATTTTTTATTTTAGAAATTTGAGATCAATCACTTGGGCATTACAGTTGATCAATTTATGATGGAAATTATTATTGAGAATATGGTAAGAACGCTTGCTTCTTTATGTCTTTTTATTTTGTAATATTATTTGATATGTATCTCTTTCTTTTCTTGTATTCAAGTAAACATTACTACTTCCTTTGTATAATTTTTATTGTATTATATAAGATATAATAGTTTTATTATTATATTTAAGTGATGTCATATAAAATTGATGCTAAAATCATTTATTACTAATGTTACAGGTCTACAGTTATGCAACATTACTTTATTTAAATAATTAGTGACTATTAAGTGACTATATATGACAATGTAAGTATTTAGTAAATTTAATTTGATAATTGTGTTAGTTATGGTATTTTTTATTTTTAGTAATTTTTTTAGATTTTTTAAAAATTTTTATATACTATAATGTGCGTATTACCCGAATATTCAACCGATACATTGCGACGGATGTGAAACAATCGCGATCGCGACGCCACCGTACGTGATCTGTGACGGCGAACCATGCCCTCAATTAATTAGGTGAGAGAAAATTTGGTCAAAAGAAATAGTCAAATGACACAAATACTTGGCAAAAATGAACATTTTTAGAAACTAAAACTCAGGCGCTACAATATTTTATAAAAATATTTATGAAAAACTTTTAAATAAAATAAACTACTGAATTTTAGATGAATTAAATATGAAAAATAATTAACAAGAAATGTGACAATAATATTATAAAAGATTATACTTATTGTACTATTAGGAAGGACCTTTACTAATTCTTGCCAAATAAAAATTACACTGTTATGAATGCAAAGTTAAAATTAAGATTTTTTTTGTAAATTAAGAATTTTCCTTAAATCAAGAAAAAAAATCAAAAGTTTCAATTTTAGCTTTGCATTCATAACAGTACAATTTTTATTTAGTAAAAAATTAGTAGAGATTCTCTCCAATAGTACAAAAAGTATAATTTTTTATGATAACATAGTCACATTTTTTGTTAGCTATTTTTTATATTTAATACATCTAAAATTCAGTAGTTTATTTTATTTGGAAGTTTGTAAAAATATTTTTAAAAAATATTGTAACAGGTTGAGGTTTTTTTTTTGAAAATTTTCTCTCTGCCAAGTCAAGGGTATTTGTGTCATTTGACTATTTATTTTAACCAAATTTTCTCTCACCTAATTGATTGGGGGGGGCAAAATATATATATTTAAAGGTTAGGGGGCAAAGTGTGACTCCCCTATACCTTTAGGGGGGCAAAGTGTTATTAGCCCTAACAATAATAATAAAGTTGGGAAAATCAAAAAATAAAATCATCAAATGGTTCCCTAACAAACCTATCAACGACTACGTGTCACATTTAGAGTCCATTAAACATGAGTAATTGAAAATTTCCAATTAAACAAATAGTACCAAAATTTACCAGATATTTAAGCAATGGGAAGACAAAAAGTTGTACCAAAATACAACCTTCGAGTAACAAAAGATCAAAATGTTGAAGACTTTTTAAGATTGCTTTGAATGTTGAATAGATTTTTTTTTTTTTTTTTTTTGAAACAATGTTGAACAGATTTGAATTGCCTGAGTGACCAATCTTTAGCATTATATTATTAGCTAAATACTACCGATGTCACATGAAAAAAAATTACGTGAAAATGATGACTAATTTGCCTACCAATTACATGAAGCAAGAAAGAAGGAAACCTAGCACTAATACCTAATATTCACTTTAGATCCTCTGTTCAATTTATTTTGTGTCTAATTATATCTAATGTAAAACTGCACCGTCATGTTATTAAATGATATGATATATTTTTGTATAATTTCATACTGGATATGACATTGTTTTATATTAGATACAATTAAACAAAAATTTTTAATAAAGAATTTGAATTTAATCTTGCCAACCTAATTGAGGTAGGTGAAGAAATGATGTCCTTCTTTCAACCAATCCAAAAATAATCACATGTATATGTGTGTGTATGTATATGTGTGTGTATACATATGTGCGCGCACATATGTGTTTAAGTGGATATGTATGGACAAGACCTAGCAACTCATTAAAGTTTTTTTTTTTTCAGATTTTTACTAATAAAGTAGATCATCCATTTCCTATCATCATTGTCGACCTCCAAAATTGTATTGGCCTTGTATTCTTTCTTTCATGATTAAGCCCTGGCGGGGAGGGATCCCAGCCTTTCAAGAAATTCTAAAATCTTTCAAGTTCTTGTGCTCTCTGTGAGTCTCATCAGGATTAATTTTATTTTTTTAAACTGCATAAGTATTAAGTAAAAATAATAAGGATGTTTTTTAAGGAAAGTAGAAAATACAAAGTATTTCTCATTTTTCTAACATGAAGAGTATCATTCTACGTGCATGTAAGATTCCCTTGAAACGAATAAATGGTCGAATGATTAGAGTTTTATGATTTCATTCCAGAGATCAGAGGTTCAAATCCTACTAAAGACCAACTCCCCTTCCTATGTAATAGTTAAGTTTGATTAAAAAAAAAAACGTAAGATTCCCTTATGACGTCAAAATCAAGCCATGAGGACAGGTTAATGATCACTATTCTACATATCCAGTTAACTCTTGCTTCAACCATAATCTCTGATTTATTTTGTTTTATACCCTTGCATTTCCTTAAAATATAATTGTGCGCCTCAAACATCCTAAACATTTGTCAGTTGATGTATCTCTAATTTGTCCAATCATCGAAAAGGCATTTGATAATTTGGATAATTTGCTCTAACACGCAAAAAAAATGAGAAGTGAAACCAATGACAATTAGATTATTATGAGACAAACCAATGATTTGGGGTACTTAAGTTTTATATATAACTGAAATTTTTTGGGACAACTTGCAAATAGATAAAATCTTTAGTGGTAAGCTACAAATAACACGATGATTTTATGCACGGTCGTCCTCTTTTTCTCATTTTTTTGCTTTTTCACATTCTCTCATTTTGCAGCTGCTCTATTTTTTCACATAATTTTCATTCTCATACAAAGAAACACCTGTCCACATGATGATACGATATTTCATTTAGCTACAACCACATATTGGATATGCATAATGGGAGGAGAGATCAGACAAAGACAGGCAAAAGCAAGCAAACATCCCCACATCAAGAATAAATTTTCTTGAAGTTCACAGCCTAGCTAATAAAAATCATCATAATATGGAAAAGTATTCATCAACTCACTGGGACAATAAAAGAGAAGAAAAGGGCTTCTATTCATGTTGGGGACGTCTCAAAATGATGCTTCCTTGGGCCAAGAACAAGAAAAAGTGGTCGTCGTCAAAATCATCATGCAATGCACGGAAGAAAGATGATTGCAGGTTGTGATTGTGTATCCATCGTTGAAACCAAAGGACAAAGGCCAGCTGCTGTTAGTTTCAGGTACAGCCCATTAAGCTATGCTCAAAACTTCGACCAGTGGGTTGAAGATAATGATGAAGACTCTGTACTTGTTGATTTTTCCTCAAGATATGCAGCACCTAATTCATCCATTAGTCTTCATGAAGAAAGAAAGTGATAATATATAGATTGTACTGTCAGATACTACAGTTTTATTTCAAACGAATTTCATATTAATATCCAAATGTTGCTTAATGCAACTTACTATAATGTAAACAACGTTGAAGTGTTGTTCTTGAATAACGATACTTTTATGTTCTTTATTTGTCACGGTTTAGATAAAATTACACTTTAATTCCTCCACTTGCTTCTCATTTTGATATTGCAGTGAATTTACAAATGCATGGAATGAATTCTGAATTTTTCCAAATGATTAGCTCTTAAAAATCTTCAGCTAATTAATTGGGCTCTATGCAGTAAATGTTTCGTTGTGGGAGACTCTATTTATTTGATAAAAACAGGTTCAACCAACCTACGTACTAGCGTCCTATCATCTACTGACTGTCCATTTTCTAGTAATAATCATATGACAAGAGGAAATGGTAGTCATATTAGCAAGTATCTCGAACTCTAGATTGATTTTTCAGTTGGCAAAATGTTATCGTTTTGTTGCACTTACCTTAAATTAATCTTAACAATCTGTTAATCCTTAGGAAGATGATTCTAAGTAGGAAAGTTTGTGGAAGAATTGCTTCATTTTTTTAGTGGGGTATTTCAATTTTGATAACTGCTTTAATTCCGTAGCAGCAGTGTCGATCTCTTTCTTACGCAATTTGTGATGTTTATTGTATAGGAATAGCAAAGAATATCAAAGAATATTTCTTGGGTTCTTTATTTATTTCCACTCAAGACAACTTCTACAAACGCAATGTCCCTTTCACCTGCCCTCATAAAAAAAAGGGAAGTATATAACTCAATAAAAAGGAATGACCTGAGAGAAAGCAAACCACCGAAGAGTTATCCTGTTATTGGTTTTTTTTCCTTATTTAATTTCCTTTTCAATAAGATAGAACATACATCCTTGTCTGTAGCCATAATGCTATGCCTCAATCATTTTACAATTTTTTTTGTTATGTATAAAAAATTCAGAAAAAATATATTATAAATAGCGTAAAAATGAACCAAGAAATATTCATCATATTTGTTTATGTCTTGTGCATTGCTCAAATAAGAAATCCCAGCAAGTACCTGTATGTAACAATAAGAAGTAACTTTGTCACTGAGCACACTTGGTCGGGTGCCAAAATTCTGTCCAAACCTCAGATCAATAGATGCACAGAGTTCTTATACAAAATGCAAGTTAAAGAAAGAAATCATTTGATTTATCTACAAGAAGTTTTATAAATTGTTAACATAAAATTAATGCAACTAAAAACATGCAAAATGAAATCTGCGTCTCAAAACACAGTTAGGGAGCCTAATTACTGCACTGGACATCCATCAACTACAATACCTTTGGCTGTCGGACATGCAGCCAAATCACAATGCTCTCCAGCAGCTCCCCACCAATCAAGTGCTATACCTTGGTATTGGATACAGAAATACAAGAGCACTCCCATGAAAGCCAGGCCGGCATCCATTGCAGCTGATAGAACATAGTTGTACCTCTGCCACCATTTCTTTCTGTATCGGAAAACAAAGAAATTGAAGATAAATCCAACAACAAACCAACCATTGTAATTCACAGCCGTAGCAGGAGGCATCATAGCTGTTGCTCCAAGAATTACTGGAAAGTTTATGAGCTTGATCCATTCCTGACGAGGGAATGCTTTGTATAGCAACCACACCAAAATGGGAGCTAATGCACCTCCCACAAAACACCAGTTGAGTGCACTGTAATTTCCAAGAGGACCAAATATTCGCATTGGTCCAATCAAGCCCCAGATAACTGATGCACTGTAGAAGACTCTATCGCTTGGGCAGGTCCAAGGACTATCCTGAGGAAGTAGTTCCCTATTGCATATGTTCTCGATGTTTGTCAAAAGATACCAAGCCACACCAATGTTGATTGTTCCAGCAATGATGGTTCCAAGGAACTGAATTTTGAAGCAAGACAAGAGATTGAGCAAGTCAAAAGTAGTCACCAAATCAAAACAAAAGAGACACTGAGGAAGTACCTGAACTATGAACATGGACCTTGGTGGAATCTTCATGTAGTGGCCTAGCTTAAAATCATTCAGGAAGGAAACAGCTTGACTCATACTTATATAGCCAAAGGTTTTGAAGCAGACATTGGCTACAGGCCTGCCTGGATATATCATACCGAAGACGTACTCTGTAATGACGTTTAGCCCTGGTGTCTGCCACCAAAATATATTAAGGACATGAAAAATCCAATTCAACAGGGCAAAGGAAGCGGATAAGAATTTTCATAATATATCAGGAGACTTTAGGGATGTATAGTTTGTTGCCAATATGTTCGGATTATTTTTCCGTTTTCATTGATGACATTTGACAGCCCACAACAATACCTAGTAATCTGGCTACCCGTCTAAATTCTGTGTAAACAATTGGAAGGTGGAATGCAATTGTGTTGTTTTACCTGGTTTGTCGTGGCTGTGATGATGCTTATTGGGAGGGTAAAGAAAAGAGCAAGACCTGCTGCAAAAAGGAGAGCCCACCATGGCATTTGGACCTGATCATTCAGGAAGATGCATAGTGAAAGTGAGAGAGCCAATGACAATGAAAGCATGAGGATAAACCACCAGGAGGGGATTTCCTTGTATTTCCTCATAAGTTTTGTGTGGATATCTGGTTTTTCTTTGCTTGAAGCTTGAAAGCGGTCTTTAGCCTCCCTATTCAATCAGTTTTCTTTGTTAGCACCATAATAGGCAAAAGAAAATTCATGGCTCTACATGATTCTATATGTGATAGCTTATTTTCTTTAGTAAGTTATCATTAAATACCCTCAGAATGCTGCAAAATGAAGTCCATTAAGGTTGTATTTGGTTCCTTACACGTATTGGATTGGAAGTGGAATTGCATTCTACAGAAATTCCCCGATTCTTGAAGAATACAATTGAAGTTCCAATATCTCATAAGGAACCTAACACAACATACGTATGCAAGAGATCAAATATGTGTGCATTGTAGGGTGATAAGAAACTTACTTTCCATAAAATAAAGCAACGTGAATGATCGTAGCAATCACAGTTGCGAAATTAAGGCCATAAGCAACAGCAAAGAATACACTCATATATATACGTCCCTGCTTCTTATATGCTGGCAAATCTAGCTCAAACTTGTCATTTACAATCGCCGATACATTATAATTCTGGCCCTGGTTATCAAACAAATCCTGGGAAAAGAAGGGATACGTTTTGGCATCGTACAAGTTGAATTTCCAGTAAGCTACAGGAATTAAGGCATAGACCACTGCCACATAGCCCACGAAAGTACAGACGATCGCAAAAAATGGAGACACAAGAGGACTTCCTAGATATGAAGCCACGACTGACCAATCAAAACCAAAGGATGCTATACCAAGACCTTGCATTCCTGAGCCGATTTGCTGGATTGTGATTGAGTGGGGATATATCAAGCAGAGCACTGACACGCTAGTCAAGAATGGGATGAGATAGCCAGGGAACAAGTACCAAGAGAAGCTGCAGATTAGTGCAATCAGAAAGAATTTCCCCCTGGACATGCGATTGCTATCCTTTTCATGGAGAGCCCTGCAATGAAATTATTGAATAAATTGCATCATTTATCACTTGTTGTTCATGTCTGTGTTTATTCTGAGACTTTTAACACATAAGAACGCAAAAATACTTGGATGGGTAAGATAATTAGGGGCTTCAGCAATTGCAAGAGAATTTGAAGGAGACTTTTCATAAGCAAGATTTGGCTACATCATTGCTTGCTTGAGTCGTTGGTGTTTGATCATGTAAACGCTGATCCCAAGAATGATGTAAACAAATACCTGATTTGCTTCTCCATAACAGCAAGAAAATTCAAATGCATGGATTTATTGTAGAGCATCTCAACAGATATTTAGTATTGATATTACACGGTAACATAATCTGTTTTCTGTTTCTATTTCGACAAGCTTTACTTCCAACTTAAGTTATTAGTAGCACTTGATTAAAAAGAATGATTAAAATCAACGAATTTACACAAAACCTAACAATGCATGGAAGATCTGTTGCAGACATCAACATTGAAGCTAATATTTACTCATTAACAGTTCATGGTCCTCTCAAAGAAAAAAAAGTATTGAAAATACCTGAAAAGAGAGACTTGAACAAGGCTTTGTGGCCACCACATATGTGCAGGCTCCACAACATACTTCCTCATAATCCCAGCCCAACCATATCCCAACACCTGCTTATAATAAAAAGCTTGCATGAGCATGAAAATTGGAATGTTGTTATTAATTTGTGTATATGTTAAATCAGATAAGAAATATTTATTAAAAAAAAAAAAACCTGGGTTGTGATGACAAGAATCCAGCTAGCCAAAAACGAAATCTTTCTATGGTAAAATGCCTTGACAATATCCACAATACCAACAGCATAAGCAG
Organism: Mitragyna speciosa; assembly: GCA_024721245.1. Classification (NCBI taxonomy): domain Eukaryota; kingdom Viridiplantae; phylum Streptophyta; class Magnoliopsida; order Gentianales; family Rubiaceae; genus Mitragyna; species Mitragyna speciosa. Next base: position 19,849,502 of record CM045568.1, read on the forward strand.
TTCCATTGCCAAAGCTACTGCCAGTATTAGCAAATATGGAGATTAATGCATGCTCCTTCATATTAAACGGCCCCGGATTCAACGAAAACTCCCCTGATCCGATCCTGAACTTCTTTTTTGGTAGGACTTTTGCCAGGAAACGGCCTAAAGGCAATGTAGCAACTTGTGCAGATATCATAGTTATGGTGAGTGGTTCAGTTCTGTAACTGAAGAAAGTATTGAGAAAAGAAAGCAGCACACATGATAAAAGTCCAAGAAACCACATTCGAAAAGTCCATACAGGAAGGGAAGGATCATCATAGTTTGAGACTGTTAATCTCACTTGTTCTATAGGTGACTCTTCGTCAGAATCTATTTCTTCTTCTTCATTGCTATGACCATTGTTTTTCGGATCATTCATGGTTGAATCATCCACATTTATTTCGAAGGATGCCATGATGATCAACAGAAGGTTGGAGTAAGTGCTAGAGGAAAATCAAGAAAAATGTCTGCATAAATTGAGGGGTAGCGTGTGTGTGAGGTCATGAGGGGTATAACGAGTTACAAATGTGATAGGTTTCTTGTTTAGATAATTTTCAGTTGAGATTTTTTATTTGATTTTCAAGTTTGAGATACTATGCCCAAGATTTCGATAAACATGGTTGGTAAAAGATATGTTATATTGGAATCCTTATCTGTGGGAGTTTCGCAACTTTTGAATCTCTCCATCACAAAGAATTATCCTGCGCATATTGAGCAGGTAGTTGTGTCAAAAATATACTCTACTAGAAAATGGTCATTCTTTGTTCCCAAAGTTTGACCAACTGCCTTCAATGTAATACTCAAATATTTATTTTTAGTCAAATTGGTCTTTAATATTTAGACTAAAATAAACACGGTCTCTAAAATATTCAAGGCCTATCAAATTGATCACTTAAATTTCATAAAAAACTATAAGGAAAAAATTTTCACAAAAAGTATGAATAATATGTGACAAAGCACACTAATAAGATACATAAAATTAAACAAAGAATAAAAGATTTAAAAACTCATAAAAATGTAACATAAGTGTCATATTTTTGTGCGTAGTATATACATAATTTTAAAAATAAATTTTACACCTTATAAATAAATCAAAACAAATTTTACAACTTATATTACATATAAGTGTCATATTATTATACTATCTACACTTTATAAATAAAAATTTATTCTAATAATTAGTGCATTATTTTTTGTTGAAACAATAGAGACCAATTTAGTTCGCTTCATTGCTAGGGACTATATTGGTTTCAACCAAAACATTAAAAACCAATTTGATTGAAATTAGAATATTACAAACTAATCTAATCGAAAGCCAAACTTTGGGGACGAAGATGATCATTTTCTCTTTATATATCAGCAACTACGTTACCTCGAGATGGAACTAACAACCTGATTTTGTAGTTTGTACCATAATGAGTAAACATGCTCTGGCTATATAACATTTGCTCTGACAATAACGCCAACCTGATTTAATGGTTACTTATGCTCTTTTATCCAATACTTCAACCAAATATAATATCAACAATTTATAATATAATATCAACAATTTATACAACTAAATAGCTTGGTGTAGAAAGCGGCCCAGATCCATTCCTTTCCTATCCCTGGCGAAAAAAATATATATAAACTGGAACTGGACCTGGACCTGGACCTGGACCTGGACCTGGACCGACCCAAGATGAATGAAACAGCCCTGCAGCCCGGTGGGCCAACGTGCTTAAGCCCTAAACTCTACCGCGCTCCAGCCTAAAAATCACCCGCCACCTAAAATACCGCCACTCTCTGCCGCCTTTAACCACCGTTGAGCACCACTCGAGCAGAGGCCTGACCTTTTCTACAATCAGTGATCCAGGTGATTCTTTGTCTTCTTTGGATACCATCTGGAAATTAGGAAAGGCCCCAAGAATTTATTTTTATTTTTGTGGTGTAATAGTTCTGATACTGGGAATACCATGATTGTCCCTGAAAATTTTTGGAGCTAAATTGTCTTATTTCTTGTTCTTGATAGATTATAAGGATTATAGTTTGCTTTTTTTTGGCTATGTTAATCAGCAAAATAAGCAAAAGGGTTCCTAGAAACATGATTTCCCAACTCAATAGACTGTTAATGTTTACCCCTACTATTGAAAAAACCTTAGCTTTGCAGAGCTCTGCTCCATGTTTTATTTCATTGAGAATAATTCAAATTCAGTGCTTCCATAGCTCTGGATCGGTTCGGTATCCGAGAGTTGCGGTTTCTGAATCTCAGCTGTCCAGTGCTACTTCTGCTAACAAGATTTCACGGGTTGCACGAAATGATGCACAGGCTGCACTTTTTGAGTACTTGCATTATACTAGGGGATTCACTTATATGGATGCGGAGCATATTAGTAAGAATTCGCCTCATTTTATTCAGAATTTGGTATCCAAGGTCGAAAATGAGCAGGATGTTTCGAGGGCTTTGTCCAAGTTTTTGAGATATTATCCGATAAATGAGTTTGAACCGTTTTTAGAGAGCCTGGGTTTGAGACCAACTGAGCTGTCACCTTTGCTTCCACCAAACTTGATATTTTTGACTGATGACCATGTGTTGCTTGATAATTTTCATGTTCTTTGTGATTATGGGATTCCTCGTACTGAAATTGGGAGGATATACAAGGAAGCGACAGAAATATTTGGATATGAGTTTGGGAGGTTGAACATGAAGTTGAGGGCTTATGAGAATTTAGGTCTGAGTAAACCCACAGTGATAAAGCTAGTGACTTGCTGTCCATCAATTTTGGTTGGCGAGTTGAACAAGGAACTTGTTGAGGTTCTTGATAAGTTAACGGAGTTGGGGTTTCAAAGGGATTGGATTGGAGGGTATCTCTCAAGTAGACACACGTACAGTTGGAACAGGATGCTTGCCACGATGACTTTTCTTGTTGAAGTTGGATTTGATGAGATGCAGATTCGGGATTTGATTAGGAAAAACCCTGCATTTCTGCTTGAAGGTTCAGGGAAGCAGATATATGTATTGTTTGGTCGGTTCCTGAAACTAGGGCTTAGGATGAACGAGGTCTATCTTTTATTGTTGGAAAATCCAGAGATTCTATCACCAAAATGTGCTAAAAATATTTGGAAAGCGTTGTATTTCCTCTTTGAAATAGGAATGGAAACAGAAAATATTGCCAAGCTTTTACATATCCACATTCAACTTTTGGCTTCACATTCTCTGAAAGGGCCAAAGACTGTATTGAGAAGTTTTAATGGTGATAGACAGAAGTTACTTCAAGTTATAAGGGAAAACCCCTCAAAGTTTTTTGCTTTGGCTTCTAAATCAAATGTTAGTAGCATTGAGCAGATACAGGCCAAGAATCCAGGCAAACTTTTGGAGAAAACTGCATTTTTGTTGAAATTAGGGTATGTTGAAAACTCGGATGAGATGGGAAAAGCATTAAAGAAGTTCCGGGGCAGAGGAGACCAGTTGCAGGAGAGGTTTGATTGCTTGGTACTAGCTGGATTGGACTCCAATGTTGTAACAGATATGATCAGGCAGGCTCCTACAGCCATAAATCAGTCCAAGGATGTGCTTGAGAGAAAAATTTCTTGTTTGATTAGTTTAGGATACCCTGTGGAGTCCCTTGCAGCATTTCCCTCATACCTTTGCTATGACATAGAAAGAATTAACCGGAGATTTAACATGTATATATGGCTGAAAGATAGAGGTGCTGCAAAGCCAATGCTATCTCTAAGCACGCTTCTTGCTTGTTCAGATGCACGCTTTACAAAATATTTTGTTAATGTACATCCAGAAGGTCCAATGAAGTGGGAAAGTTTAAAAAAGTCATCATTGTCAAGCTAAATTAATTTTGATTATTGAGTTCATTTTGCTTGTAGCATTCCATTGAGGATCTAAACAGGAACATTTTGCTTGTAAGTTCTAAAATTCTCTACACTGTATCTTCAGATAATTTTGTCTATTTTTTATGCTTATGCCTATGCCTATACAAACACTGAAATTCTGTTAAATTGTTTATTTATTTCCTCTTTCTTTGTAATTACTTAGATCTACATTATTTTTATGAATTAATTTTCATTTTTCCTAGTCAATTATTTACCACAAAAGTGTCATGTAACAAGTGATAAAGCTGTATGCTGGGAATTCACTGGATTGTGCTTGATCTTTGGCCACACCTGCATGTTTGACTTTGTTTTAACATCTATCTCTAATGCCATTGATTTCGGAACATTTTTTTCGACAGTGTTAAGATTTCTTTCTTTTGATTCTTATAATCAGAAAACACCTTTCAAGATGTTAAATTTTCCTATCCTAGCAATGTTGACAGTTAGCTTTTATTAATTGTTTGATCTCCTTTTCAATGTTCTTTCTCCTCCTAAATATTGGACCCTGTAAGTATAATCATGAAGAATTTTCTGGTGTTTGAAGTTGCATGTGAGGTCATTACTTAGAAGTTTGGCTTTTGAAAATCATATCAGTTGTTTGATCTTTACATGACTACAAAGTTTAGGTATTTGTGTTCATCTGTTCTCTTCTTTGTTCCTCTTCCTTTCTCATCATCTTTTATATATATATATATATATATATATATATATATATATATATATATTTTTTTTTTTTTTTTGTTTCTCTTCTCTGAAGAGTTTTGTTGGTAGTAATGGAACCTTTTGTAACATGATCCAAACAATCACCTGATATGTTTTTTTTCAACCTTTAGCGGACAGTATGATATGTTCTTGTTTTTGAAATACTAACATTTTGGATCTTTGGAAGGACTAGAAACCACTTCAAAGATGTTGAAGTCTTTGGAAGAAATCCTGTCAAAATTGGAATCCCTCTATCACTAGTACTTAACTGCTGGCAAGTTCCTTAATTATCCTGCTTATCTTGTTGCCTTCCTTAAGTAACCTGCTTATCTTGTTTCCAATAATCCATCCAATTAGGTTGTTAGTCACAGTATGGTGAGCTTCAGGAGTGCCACTGGCTGCTGCCTGCTGCATTATCAAACACAGTAATCACAGGTGAAATTCCATTTTTCTCATATAGTATGTATCATTAGCTGCAAAAATGTTGTTACTATCTGTTCTGAAGTTCACCTTGCTGATTATGATGAATAGACAAACAGATGGTTTTTTTGTATTTCATAAATTTTAATTTTAATTATGGTTTTTTTCATTAAAGGGTTCTACCGTGATACAACTCAGACTCTTATAGTATATTCACGCTGGAACTCTTCCTTTTATATTAGCTTGCCCATGTCCCCAGGATTTTTGTATCCGAGTCCAAGTAACATAGATCTATTGTACCTATTTTGCACACGTTCTCTGATGTTGGTTTTTGCTGGGTGCTTCATGTGCATATTTTCAGTTTTCGGATTTTGACTGTTCACTTTATTTACAAATTATTAGTAAGTTTTGAAGTTTCTGTAAACGTTCTCTGATGTTGGTTTTGCTGGGTGCTTCATTTCCACGTATCTCGAATTTTGGATTTTACTGTTCATTTTGTTTTCCTTTAACCTCAAGGAAATTTGTGCTTTTCTAGTATATTACATGTCAATTTATCCTGCTGTTGATAGTTGTAATCCTAATAAATTACTTGTTGAGCCCCTTTAGACATGTTAGTCTAACCTGTCAGTATGGGTGAAGAAACAGATGTTGCTTTAGATGCAAAATCGGTGGTACTGTCTTTATGTGCTTCCCTTTTTTTTTTTTGGTGGAAAATTGTAATAATAACTCCATTGTATTTCCTTCCAGTGACCATTTTTCTGCATGCATAGGAACTCTTGAGTTTTATAGTGCTGTGTTCACTATAGCAAACTAGTTTTTCACAAGCATATCTCCACTTAGCTCTCCTAATTTCCAGGTATTGCACTTCTGATATTATGAAGCCATCAGAACAATCAGTCTCAAATCTGGATTGATTCTATCATTATAAGTGGTAGTGATGATTACAGCGATAGTTACATTCATAGTGAATTGAAGAAAAGAAACTTCAGTGTGACAATTTTTAAGCTCTGAAATTGATTTGAGACTTCATATTGTGGTTCGATTTCTGATTTCAGGCGAGTTTTGTGCCTGTGCACTCGCTCATTTGTAGAATAGCAGTGGTTGGTAATAGTTGGCTGCTTAAAAATGAAACCTAGTCGCGGCCCTATGTAGCAGCTACCAGTTGATGTTTTATGAGGCATGCTTAGAAGTTCAGGAGTGGCTCTCTTGGAAACCAATTCGCCAAATAAAATTTCCTGTTTATTGTGTCTTTAGTCTTTAAGCAAGCATGTAGTAGCTGTCCTACATAACAATGAGAATGTGGATAAAGAATTATGAGAATGTCTCCCTCTCTCAAAGGTGTGAAGCCTATGTTCTTTTCTGCCTTTTTCCGTTTCTTTTCTTCTTTCTACTTGTACTTATGTTCCCCCTTGTAATCTCTATTTGACAGATTTGTCTTATTTTGTAGAGGAAACAAGAAGCATAATAGAATCGGCCAACATTTCTACAACTCACATTGTTGGTATTTATAGAGTTTCGTGTCTCTCCATAATGAGATATATCTATTTACTCATTCATAAATTTGTAAATACGCATGACTAACTACCAATTATATAAAGTTGCAATCCTCCTTATTTTTGAAAATTCTCCTATAGTTACATTTAGAAAAGGTTAATTTGCTTACAGTTTTAGTGATTTAAGATGTATTACATTCCATTTGCATACTTTGGTATTTTCTGGACATTGTTAAACATATTTTGTCTCCAAGGAACAAAGGAAAAAGGATCTATCACAATGTAACCATAACCTAATCATCAAATGAGGTACAATTATAAAGTTTTAATTGAATTTAAGGTAGTTATTAACTACATATGTAGCCAATAGATCATTAAGATGTTTGAAATTAGAGAAATATGGTATAAACTTCAAGATAATTAAAATTAAAGGTTGCTCATATTGGATATTACCAGTTTAGCAGCAAATAAGGATAAATCACAATAACAAGAACAATTAAACTTTGCCTCTTGAACAAGAAAGATGGAATAAAAAGAAAAAAGAAAGGAGAAACACAATTATTATCCGTTAATAAAAGTCTAAGTTCATAATGGCTGAATTAATTAAACAGTAAACGTGATAAAATTACCAACAAACAAGTAACTGATAGGAAATAATTATTAATTGATCCATGACAATATACAAACATTTGTATTTGTTCTAGTAAATAGTAGCATTTACAATTTCAAAGCTAATTACCAAGGATGCTGGCTATGAACATAATGAGAAGTTATACCACCATAGGCAGCACCTATATTAGCAAAAATGCAAATTAACACAAATTCTCTAATATCAAAAGGACCAGGATTTAGAGAAAACTCCAATCCAAAAGTAGGCAAATAAACACTTCTTTTAGGCGTGAATTTAGCCATAGCATAGCCCATGGGATACAAAATGGCTGCAACAGTTACCATGGACATCATGCATTGAGCTGTCTGATATAAGAAAAATTTGTTGAGAACGAACGAAAAGGAGCATGATAATGAACCGAGATATATTACTCGAAAGGTCCATACAGGCTGCTCCTCATCTTCATAATTATCCTCATCATTATCATCATAATTTTCCTCTTCTTCTAATCCTTCTTCTTTTTCACTTGCATGGCTGAACCTGCTATATGGGTTATCATAATTAGCCTCAAGTGCTGTATAAGCACGGGGTTTCATGATTATCAAGAAAATCTGATAATTGATATAAGTTAATAATCTTACTAGGTTTGCTTGGTTAATTTTGCCTTTGATCTAGTTAAGAGAAGTATTGCTAACTTTAAGGATCATGGTACGAGGAATCAGGTGCATCAGCGATACATGCGTGCTTCTCGTTCAAAGTTATAAAAAAAAATTTTGCGACATTTATTATAATGGATTAATTACACTTTAAACCCCCTAATTTATAGGCTGTTCCCTCCGAGCCCTTCAAATTTTTTGATTAGCACCTGACCTCCTGTGAGCGATTGGTGCCTTTCATCTTGAGTTTCATCTAGTGAACTAGTGGAGGTTTCAACTTCACTTTTAGATGTTTCTAAATCACATTAATACTCTCACTTTCATTAAATACAGGATTTACATGAGAGTCTTCAAGGTTAGCTTAGCAGGTCCCTAGAAGGGGGGAAAACTCATAAAGATAAACTCTTCTTTTTATTTTTTCTTTAATTCAGTTTGATCTTGAAAACGAAGTATTTTAAGAACATCAGATCAAACTGTCCAAAATAGATAATGCATTCCTTATCCCTCATACAAAAGACAATGAAAAAGAAATGTAGGTTTTTTCATTTGTCACGTGTGCTTATAACCTACATGTCTACAAGACGGATGAGGGGCCTCACAATTTACATTTATCACAATTTGATGGCCATGATTTATTTTGGCAAAATGAATTGCTGAAATCTTGCCATTTGGACCAATTTTGAAGTGAAAAAACACCAAAACCGAGGTGATTTTGGAGGAAAAATCGGTTACACCAAAATACTGATGATTTACACTAAAATACTGAAGAGTTATATCATCTCTAACTTGTGGGAAATGGCCCAAGGCCAAATTCTGAGGCCCCATATCCGTACCAGACAACTTTGATAAGTAAACTGTAGCTGGAATCTTTTAAGTTAGGATACAAATTAAAGAAACTCCTTTACTACTTAAGATCATCTGAAAAGCCAATGCTCATTTCTTTACACAATTCTGTAAAGTAATTTTCATAGTAGGTTCAAAATATAACTTAAAAATCTCAAAATATGCATGGGAATCAATATAGTAATTAGCGAAATGTAGGGCAACCATCCACAGATATGCCTTTGGCAGTAGGACATGTTGCCAAATCACAATGCTCAGGGTCATTGTTACCCCACCAGGAAATGCTTCTGTCCTCCATGCCTACAGTGAAGTAAAGCAGAACAGCCATGAAAGCAACTCCTGCATCTAGTGCTGCGGAAAGAATGTAATTGTACCTCTGCCACCATTTCTTCCTATACCTGAAGACAAAGAAGTTGAAGATAGTTCCAACCAAAATCCAAGAATTGTAGTTCAATGCAGTTGCTGGCGGCATTGCTGCAGTTGCACCAAGGAGTACTGGAAGGTTAATGAGTGGAATCCAAGTCTGCTCGGGGAATTGTTTGTGCAAGAGCCATACCGCAACTGGTCCCAGTACTCCTCCAAGGAAGAACCAGTTAAGTGCTGAGTAATTGCCAAGAGGGCCAAAAATTCTTTTTGGACTAACCAAACCCCAAATGACAGAGGCATCAAAGAAAACGCGGTCATTGGGACATGTCCAAGGGCTGTTTGATTGCTTATCTTGGTGGCATATGTCTTTCACAGTATGCAAAAGCCACCATGCTACACTAAGATTAACGGTTCCTGCAATTATCGTCCCAAGGAACTGGAACGCAAAATTAGATCAATATTAAGTTTATTAATCAGAAATACAAATATTCAGGTCGTATTATGAAGTTTGATTTCAGTCATCTGTTCTTATAGTGACAATTATATGTTGAAGTTCCCTAAATGTCTCATTATTGGTTAATAAGAGCTCAAAGGCATCTATTATAGTAAAAGTGAGAAACAAGTTAAGCTTGTAATTTTACCTGTACTAAGAACATTGATCTTGGAGGGATCTTCATATAATGGCCGAGCTTGAAATCGCTCAGAAAGGAGACTGCTTGAGTCATGCTCATATAGCCATAAGTCTTGAAGGCAACATTGGCTATGGGTTTTCCAGGATATATGACACCCATAATATACTCTGTGATGATATTTAGACCTGGAGTCTGTCGGAACAAAATCACATTTTAATTAACTAGATTGAATTTTTGTTTATTAAAAGGTTGCTTGCAGTATCTTTAGGAGAAGTGATTGTGAATATTATGTAATGGGACTAAATGCTTCCAAGTGTAAATATCAGTGAATAATCATCTAAAAAGGGGAAAGAAAATGAAAGGTGCAAATGAATTGCAGGATTACCTGATTAGTCGTCGCAGTGATAATGCTGATGGGGAGGGTAAACAAAAAAGCAATAGCAGCAGCAAGTATAAGTCCCCAGTAAGGCATCTGGACTTCTTTTTTCAGGAAAATGCAAAGTGCAAGAGAAACAACTAGTGTCACCGCAAGAAGCACCAAAAACCACAAGTTAGGTATGTCTTTGTAGTTTCTCATCAATCTAGTGTGAACATCCGGCTTTCCCTTGGAAGAAGCTCGATATCGGTCATATATTTCTCTGTCATATTAAGAGATGCTATTAGCATAATTGATCGCCAGATAGAAATGTGAATAAGCATCACAAAAATTTAGTAAGGCCAAAACCTAAATTTATCAAGAATGCAAATGGAACTAAAGAAGCTTACCTTCCATAAAACAAGCCAACATGAGAAAGAGTAGAGGCAATGGTGGCGAATCCAAATCCATAGGTCAGAGCAAAAAAGGTGCTCAAGTGAATTCTCCCTTGCTTGTCGTACTGCCCTTTATCCAACTCAAAATTGCGATTGACAATTGCTGTTATGTTGTACTCCTGACCTTGTGCAGTGAAAAGGTCTGCAGAAAATATTGGAAAGTTTTTGGCATTGTACACATTAAGCCCCCAGTAAGATATGGGAATGACCACATACATTATCAATGCATAGCCAACAAAAACATTGGCAATTGCAAAGAAGGGAGAAATGAGAGGGCTGAACAAAAAGGAAGCCACGGTTGACCAATCCAATGTAAAGGCTCCAACTCCTAATCCATTCAGGCCTGATCCTATCTGCTGGGCAGTGACAGACTTGGGATATGCCCAGCATACCCATGAAATGCTTTGTATAGCCTGGAAGAAGAACCCTGGAACCAAGTACCAGGTAAAACTACAGAGCATTGCTGTTAGAAAGAATTTTGTACGTGATATTCGTCGCTTATTCCCACTGCGCTCCCCATTATTTTCATTGCCAGCTGCATCTTCTTTCTCATGAAGTGCCCTGTAACATTCAAATCCATTCAAAACTTTTTATGCATGTTTTTCATATCAAGTCTTCTAACTGCACTGTCTCATCTCTTTCATGTCAAGAAAATGGTGAGAATGCGGGTACAAGTTACAACAGCATTAGAATTAAATCTCAGAAATTTGAAAATTACCATACTTCTTTGTCCTATTGTTTTTGCAACACAGCTTCGGGTAAACGTATTGTCCAGGTAATAAGTTGAAAACACGAGTTTTAAGATTGTACATTGTTTAATAGTTTTTTTAGTATTAACTCATGCATTTTTCATAATACCTGTACATTCTTTGACTGGGTAAACACAATTAGGAATGAAGCAATAATACTGTCCACTTTATCTGGTTATTTTGGGTATGATAACATTGGATATAAGGGGAATGCATGTCTCAAGTATCTGAAGATGAGAAACGAAAACCATAAGATGAGAGATTCATGCTACCTTTAACTTCATATATAATTACTAGTATAAGTTTAACACTATATTTGGGAGGAAGGAAATGGAGAGAAAAGAAAAGAAAGGAAAGGATTTTAAGGTGTTCTTTTGTTTGGGAGTAAGGAAGGAAAAGAGGGAAAATTTTCTTAACTATTTTCCTTTGTTTGGGAGGAAGGAAAGGGAAAGAAAAGAAAGGAAATGGAAGGAAAAGTTGGCTTGTTTTGGCCAAAAAATTTTCCTTCCAAATTTGGGAGGAAAATGAAAGAAAAAGTTGCTTTCCCTTCTTTTCTTTTCTCTCACTTTCTTTTCTCTTCTTTTCTTTTCTATCCCAACTCTCAAACTAAGCCTAAGCTTCATTTGGGAGGAAGTAAATGGAAAGAAAAGAAAAGAAAGGAAAGAATATTTTTTGTTTGGGAGTAAAGAGAGAAAAGAAAAGAAATCATTTTCTTTGTTTGAGAGTAAAAATGGGGGAAGAAAAGAAAAGGAATGGAAGTAAAAACTCCTGTTTTTTCCTCCAAAAATTTTCCTCCCAAATTTGGAAAGAAGTGGAAGGAAAGAAAAACAAACTTTTCCTTCTCTTCTTTTCTCTTCTTTCCTCTTCTTTTTTTTTTTTCTTTTCTCTTCCATCTCCAACTCCCAAAGGAAGCCTAGCTTGCTCCTAATTCCCCTTTTAATCATTTGTTGAACTGAGAAAAGATGCCCATGAAGCATGAAAAAAATATTGCATAGTTTTAATCATCTTTAAAAGTCTAATTTATCGAAGAACACAAGTTTTTAGTTTTCAAAAGTATGCACTACATGCATTGATAGTGCTTTAACACAGATAAAGGAGAATTTTGGTGTAGATAATTCTTGAGAAACTAGACTACATAGCAAAGTGAGGTGACTTATAGACCAAAGAGTTGCAAACAAGACAGAATTATTAGTTGAAGACAAAAATCATGGGGAAATATCTTTTACGAATAGAATTAACTTAGAGAGAGAGAGAGAGAGAGAGAGAGAGAGAGAGAGAGAGAGAGAGAGAGAGAGTTTATGAAACATACCTAAATAGGGAGATCTGGACAAGAGTGCTGGGCCACCACATATGTGACGGCTCAACCACATATTTCCTCAGAAGCCCAGCCCAGCCGTATCCTAAGACCTGCCCAAAACACCAAATCAATTACAAGAAAAAGCAAAAATTCTTGTACATGTGAACAACAATGTCTAACCTTGTCATGATCGCTACAATCCATTGAAAAGATTCCGTCACAAACAATAAGAGTACGTTGGGATAAAGGATGAAGATGTCACAACATCTAGTTTGGCCAAAACCCAAACAAAATTAAAGGTAAAATGGTTCATAATAAATTATCTGTGTCTTTAATTTATATTTAGAGAAGAATTTACGCCATTTTTTTATGTTTATAAATCTTGATGTAATCATTTAAAGGGTAAAAGTGTGTATTAATATTTGAAAATAAAGTGAATCTAAGTTCAAGGGAGTGAAGTATATTTAACCCTAAACTTAAATGCCATCAATAAAGGACCGTTTTTATGGGTTGGGCAGATGGCCAGAATATCTGCTTTTATTGTTAGCTTTGAAAATACAATTGTTTGGTAGTTGCCTAGATAATCAAACGAATTTAACCACAGAAAAAAAGGCAAAAAAATTATTTTGCTCTTAAACGATTAGCTAAACGCTTCCTAAATATAAGAACTGGTTTGCAAGGAGAATTCGGAGGCATGCTTCAATAACACATGACTACATGATTTCAGCTCCTCGCAGCACCATTCTTAAAAAACAAACATAAAAAGTTGTGAAAATGCTTTCCATTGCATGTTTTCGTTTGGTAAAAGAGTTTTTGAAAAAAAAAACGTAATTAAGAATATTTTGCATGAAAATTTTATGCCTACTCTGGGTCAGGACGTGGAACCTTCCTTGACACCTTTTTATTTGACAAAAAATCTTGCGAAAGTGGGCGGCTCATCAATTTTTTCTTCCAAAATCTGATCGAATACTACATTAGGCACAACATGCAATAAAGTTCCGTAAAAACCAAACAAGAAAACAATTAAATAAGAGTACCAAAATGTCAAACAAAGTATGTGAGTTGGCGGCTAATCAATTTTATCATGCAAAATCCGACCAAACATTATACAAGGCACAACATGCAATAAAGTTTCATAAAAACCAGACAAGAAAACGAGTAAAAGAGACTCTCTCTTCTACACACACATGTGTGTGTATATGTGTATGTGTGTGTGCATGTATTTATGTATGTATCTATGTGCATATATACACACACGACATTCTCTTAGTAATACACACACATATAGATATGCATGTGTGTGTATGTATGTATTTATGTATGTATGTATGTGTATATGCACACACGCGACATTCTCTTAGTAAATTAAATATGTATGACATCCTATTTTTAACCCACTAAAGTTTTATCAGTATCTATTTTTTGGTTACTGTAATAAATGTAACATTCATATATAGATTTAAAACGACAAAAGCATAGAGGAACGAATAAGAATTCGAACAGTTAAAGATTTGTGACTTCACTCTAGAAGTCACGAATTCAAATTCCACTGATACTAAATTTTTATTCCCCACGTAATGGTTGTAATAGTGTAGGTTTAATATAAAAATAAAAATAGAGAGAGAGAGAGAGAGAGAGAGAGAGAAAGCATAGAGGTTGAAGACACCAACCTGGGTAGTGATGATGAGAAGCCAAGAAGCAATAAAAGGAATTTTTCTTCCATAAAAAGCAATAATAATATTAACAATCCCAACAGCATAGGCAGAGCCATTTCCGAAAGCAGTGCCAGCATTAGCAAAAATGGATATGAGCACATGCTCCTTCATGTTAAACGGACCCGGGTTAAGCGAGAACTTCCTGGACCCAAACCCGGGTATCCGGAACTGAGTGGTGGGCAGCACAGCAGCCATGAACTTTCCAATGGGGAGAGTTGCCACCACAACTGTGATCTGGGTTATGATCAGTGGCTCCCTCCGGTAAGAAAAAAACTGGTTCAGAAATGAGAGGAGCACACAGGAGATGAGACCCAAGACCCACATCCGAAAGGTCCACACCGGAAGGGTCGGGTCGTCTGTGTTGGGTACTGTTAAACGGACCTGCTCTATTGGTGAAAGTTCATCTTCATCTACGGTGGCAGTGCTCTTATTTGCATTATCTATATCTTCTTGTTTAGGCAAATTTGGTGCCTCAATATTTTCCACTACTTCACCCATTTTTTGAAACTAGGAGGAAAGAAAATTAAAGAGGCCAATTTTAGTTTTTGGGATGGGGAAACAAAAAATGTCCGAGTACAACCTTATATAGAGTGAAAAGGAAGGAGGACATATAAATTGAGGTGGATTCTTTAGATTCTTTTTTTGAATAGCAACAAGGATTCTTTTTTGGCTTTTTGTATATGGTTTTTTTTTTTTTTTGATATAGCTTTTTGTATATGGTTGAAGGAAGGTTATAGGGATAGTTTAAGTGAATAGTTTAAGGCTGCTGTGATAACCAATGATGGAATTGTGGTATGGTGTAGTTGACATTAAACATGTCCTATTGCCATAATGAGAAAGCAATGTTCGTTGAGACCAATCTAAGAGCCTGATTAGCCAAGTTGAAGGATGGAAATTGATGGATAGGCAATCCGTCCCACTTCTTTTAGGATAATAGTAATTTTACAGCACTATGATTTTGAGAGTTTTAGATATAATTCATCCAACTAAAAGACATGTTCAATCTCTCTGAACTATTGCTCTATTTGATGAATATTAAACAGTCTCTTAAAATTTCACGCATTAAAGGGTAACAATTATGATTATACATATATTTTTAAGTCTCAAACTCATGGTGTTTAAGATGTCACGAAAATCTGTTTTTCAATGCTTGTTAACTTTTGGCATTTAGGATGACAATGATTAGTGCTTTGGACTCTCGTGATTTATTTTTTAGGTAGTTACACCGTGAAGGGAAAGTTTGAGAACCCAATGCTACGAAGTATTGAGACAGATAGATGGAGGATAAAAATGTTTCTCTATGCTTTTATATAGATCGGATGTTTGTGATTAACGAAAAAAAATAATGCGTAATATATTCTTAATTCCTGCGTAATACAATCTCTATTAAACAATATTACATGTTTAACAGCGTCGAAGAAGAAACCGTGGTTAAATTTTGTAATAACATAGTTCATTTATTTGGATGACTAAACCACGTGACAAACATTTAGATATCATACATTAATTCTCGAGGGTACAATATATAACCTGCTTATGAATTCAAAATAGGAAAAATTCATTAACCACATATAATCTTAGTTAGTTATCAATCATACTACGTAAGTAGGAATATAAGAAGCAGATCTAAAAGTATTTTCCACTAACGACCTTATATTATCAATATTGAAGAAATTAGTGAGTAGCTAATTAATCATTGCTAATACTCAAAAAGGCACGCATGCGCGTTAAAAATCAGATCTAATACTTATCTGTGAGGCAGATAATTCTAAATTTTCTTCTTAGATGTTTTCGAAGATGTAGTGCATATATTTAGCATCCTAATAATTAGTATTAAAAAGAGGGTCGATGTAATCAACATTTATACTATGATCAGTTTATCAATATAGTAAACACCGAAGTGCAAATTAACAAAATAAAGAAAGAATATTTGACAGTTCAAAGCCGGAAACGAAGATAAAAAATACTGGGAGCTAGGGGAGGACCATAAAAAAGTTGTTCAAAAGTTTTTTTTTCATTTCCTTAGAATTCTTGAATGCTCACGTCAATAGAAGTTTTTGTATTGGCACTTGCCACCGGAAATTTTCGTGCCAATATTAATTGATATTCTTGGATGCCAGTCAACAAGGATCATCTAATCTTGGACACCAGATGTGATTGCTTTTAGAATTGATCAATTATTTTGCAAGTAGGTTGTATAGTACAGCATAAAGTGGAGCCAAAGTTGATTTTAGCAAGTTGATATTGTCTGCCAGAACAAATGAAAAGTTGTGCAGTGTGAGCGACGAAACAGTTGTGAACAATGAAAAGTGCATGTACTAAATCCAAACCTCTTTTTGCTCTCCGAACACATGGCCAAAAATAACATCCACAATACTATTTAGAGCCCTCAAGTAATCTAGTTTGTGTAGCCTAATCAAAGAGCATGTTAATTGAAATTCTGTCGTAGATTGAATGCAAAACCGTCTAGATCCTCTGTTTAACATTTTTATGGTGTCCAATCATTTTTAATATGAAACTACTTCGTGTGAATGTAAAACTATACAAAATTACGTCGTATTATTTAATTCTGAAGACAAATTGGACATAAAAAAATTAGATATGAAATTTGAACTGATGCAAAACGCATATCATATAAATGTAGAGCTCTGTACATGCAAGATGATTCGTGTAAATCGGGTTCAAAACAGATTGATCATGTTAATTCTATGGAATCTTGTACAGGAGTTGTTATTGTTGTGGAATGAGACAGCTGGGATCCAGATTCAGAGTCTTCCCAATCCAGTGGCTGGCGGGACTGTTGACTTGTCAACGGCGATTGGCTAATGTGTTCAAAAACAATCCAAATGGGCTCGTCAAAAAAGGATGCAAACGGGCTCATGGCAAACTCTCCATTGTACGATTTGAAGTCTGATTATTCATGTGTTCAAATTTTCAAACTTGGGACTGAATAATCCTGCAATACGAATGCCAAATCATGTTCCTACGATTATTCATAAACTGGAGGAGTAATTCTCCTAAAAATAGGTCCATTTTTTAAAATTTGACTATGAATGGTCCTATTGTAATGTTGAAATGGTTGACATTCAGTATTTGTAAACAATCTAAGTTGAATCAAAATGATACTACTTTTGGTCCTAATCATATGTAATATGTTTTCTTCATAAATGATACTACTTTTGGTTTTCAAAAAAAAAAAAGACATTTAGTACTTGCATTCTGTATTTGTAAACAATCTAAGTTGAATCAAAATTTTATCTTGAGAATCTTTTTGGTTTCCTATGGAAGTGCTAGCTACTACCACGTTATAATAGGGTAAAAAATATATCAACCAGGATCCATAATGGTCGATTGCAGGGCTTGATTTTGTACTCATTTTTCTTCGTGTTGAGTACGCCAATCCTTCATCGACCATTCCAGCATGGCTGAAAGCTGCAAGAACGCCTAAAAAACTAATCCTGTTCGGCTTAACTCCACCAAAAAACATATTCTCAAGAAGCTGCAATGCCTGTCGTGGCTGGCCTGCCGGCGAAAACAGTGATCGCTGAATTCCAGGACATCATAGTCCTGGTGGACATCTCAAGAAGAGCTTTACTTACTCCTTGAATGCTTCAACAGTCGCCACATTAGCCACATCAGACACGGATCCCAGATTTAATTGTTTGAGCATGAATTGTTATCCTTCGTTTAGAGCAGCCAAGATACTGCATGCGTAAAATACAATTGAAAATGTGTATAAATCAGGCTCCAAACCAGATTCGTGCAATCTCAAAAGCGTCTCGAGTGCCTGAATTCCACTGTGATGTGTTGAAACACCATCATATATGTAAGATCTCTTCCATCATTTGGGCATGGCCTCAATCATTGTCACGCTCCGTGCTCAGGACATAACACTAGCCGTAACCAGGCTAAGTTGAGTCACCAGGCTCATGAGGTCAAAGCATCTAACATAAACATTCCAAATATCCATACTCAAGCTATAAACAATATCCCAAATCACATAAACATCAATAATTACAAATACAATGTCACTTAATACCATAACCTTCAATTCTTTAAATACACGAATCATATGCTTAATACAAACCTAGAGTCTTAATCTACACATCAAAGTACAAGACAAAGTCTAAGTACATAAATATAAAACACTACTAGCTTAGTATCATCCGATTCACCTTACTAGCTCCGAGTGCTAGCACACTCTCCAGCTACACAACCATCAAGCACTGCACTGTCAACAATAAAGGGGTGAGTGACAAAATCACTCAGTAAGTGGCAAAAGTATCGCCTTGCTGGCTTGATAGTGTCGTACATATACTTACATTCCAACACACAGTCAATAATGCATATAAATACATTAAGGCTAGACAAATTTCACTTTCCATTACAATTCACATATCACACATCAAAATTAAACACTGCACTTCAAACAAAGCACTGGTGCATTCATACAACGTATCATTACTTTCAAACGAAGCCCTGGATATCCAGTCATTTACTGTAACCCAGTTGCCCGGTCATACTAACTTTTACCCAGTTAGTTCGGTCAGACTGATTTTAACTCGGTCAGCTCGGTCGTATTGACATTTACCCGGTCAGTTCGGTCCTATTGACTATCACCTAGTTTGTTCGGTCCTACTGACTATCACCCGGTCAGTTCAGTCCCTCATATAACATCATACATGCATTCACTTCATTGTACAAACAAGTCATTATTTAACAATTCATTTGTATCCCATGTATTATCAATTCATAGTAAAACAGAAATATACCCACAATCAAGTCATTTAATAGAGATTTCAAAACATTTACACTTTGGCAATTATCATTTTTTAAAAATCCAAGGGATACTGGTCCAACTTACCTCAATCCGAGCTAACTCAATATTCCGCCAAGGGTTGATTCACAGCTTCTTCACCTAAAACACACAATTTAAAATACTGATTATACACGTAACTCTACCAAGAAATCATAATTGAAACTTAAACCTGAACATTAGAACTGTAAACGAAAGCAAAACGGTTAAAACTAGGGTGATCGCGGGTGGGATAAACTGTCTTCTGCGCCAGCGGATCCAAACCAACCATTCCACGGCTCCCTGTTAGAGGTGAGTCGCGTGCACCCACTTGCCAGCGCACGGCCGTATCTGGCTTAGACTTGGCCGAGGCTCGCAAGCAGAAGCTAGCCGTGGCTTGCATCTCAGTGGCTGTGACAATGGCTAGCTATGCCTCACCCGCCACTCAAGTCGAGACTTGCCACGAGTGAAAGTCCAGCTGAGGCCCTACCCACGCTCAGCTCTCACTGCCCCTCTCTCATCTGCGAAAATCCTGGCAATTCCAACCTTCACTCTTCCAAATCTCTATCCACACAAACCAAACTCTAAACCAACACTAAAATTGGCAAAATCAAGCAATAACAAAGCACACTTGGCTCAAATATGTACTAATCCAAAACACAAATCACAATCACTCAAACCCCTCAAGTCCCTCACTCACAATCACCATGAACAATCATCAACTCACATATCTTCACTACAAATACTAAGCATAGACTCATTAAAGCATAAAAATCCCAAACTTCCTCACCTAATCATTCAATCTACTACTCTTACATAAATAAAACCAAAGGAAAGAAACTTGGACTTGGAGGGAAAAAATTACCTTGGGTGGAGACTTTAAGATTCTACTACTTGTTCCCCTTAGAAGGATTAAGCTCTTCAATTCCTTCTTCAAAGGGAAAAAGGAGAGAAATTTAGAGAGAGGGAGAGAGAGCTTCCATAGAGAAGTAAAAGAGAAAAAATGAAAAGAGAAAGAAAGAAAGCCCTAAGTCTTGACCAAAACAAATTTGCTTAAATTGCAACCAAGTCCCTCATAAATTTTTCACTTTACATATTCACCCCAAATCATCCCAAATTACCAGAATGCCCTTAAAGGTCCTTGGTATTACAATCATAGCATTCCATATTACCAAGCTGATAGTGTCCATTGTATCAAACAACTGCTTTGCGTCTTTGATTCATCCGTTTTTCCCACATAAATACATAACAGAATTCCTTACAGCTAAATTGGATCCATAACCAAGTTTTCTCTTATTCTTTATCCTTTATATTCATTCTCAACTACTTTTGATTTTTGTTAAAGTTAGACAATAAAATCTTCTCTTTAGTTACTTTTGATTTTCTGCTTAAAAAGTCAAAACCAAGGAAAAAAAAGTAGTTGAATCATATCTTAAAAACAGATTAAAAAAATAATTCATAATAGATTTTTCTTTTATTTATACAGTCTCATTCTCATCCCCAAAAATCACAATCCCTTATCTCTTTTCTCCACCATTTAATAAAGAAAATAAAATAAGTCATACAGAGTATTAAATCCTTAATAAACAAACTTATATAATTTAAAAACATGAATTAAGTTCATGAAAATCAATTTTACGTTATTGAAGCATAATCATGTTATTTATCATAGTTTTAATCTAGAAGGGCAATTATTTGATTTTTTTTTTTGTGGGTGGTTTTGTTAAATTAAACTTTTGTTTGAAAAAAAAAATAAAGGGGAAGATGTCACATATGAAGTCATGTTCCCTCGTTTTATATCATAAATAGTGCTAAAGGCATGCACTACATGTGTGTATAATGTGAATTTTTTTAAAATATGAATTAAATTAAAAAAATTTAATTTTATATTATTAAGCATAGTTATGTTATATATTATAGTTTTAATGCAGAAGGGTAGTTATTTTGAAAATTATTTTGTTATACACTTAGCATGTATCTAAACTTGTTCTTACAAAAAAAAGAAAAAGAAAAAGAAATTTACACTGTTATTTGCTTGCTTTGCCAAACTCCATCCAATCTTGTAAAGTGTTTTGATATAAGAATCAATAACACTTTGCCCCTTTAAAGGTATAAGGGAGTTACACTTTGCTTCCCTAACCTTTAAATATATACATTTTGCGCCCCCCCCCCCCCCCCAATCAATTAGGTGGGAGAAAATTTGGTTAAAATAGATAGTCAAATGACACAAATATTTTTGACTTGGCAAAGAGAAAAATTTCAAAAGAAAACTCAATCGTTACAATATTTTTGAAAAAATATTTCTACAAACTTCCAAATAAAATAAACTACTGAATTTTAGATGAATTAAATATAAAAAATAGCTAACAAAAAATGTGACCATGATATCATAAAAAATTATATTTTTTGTACTATTAGAGATAATCTCTACTAATTTTTACTAAATAAAAATTACACTGTTATGAACGCAAAGCTAAAACTAAAACTTTTGATTTTTTCTTGGATTTAAGGAAAATTTGTAATTTACAAAAAAAATTTAATTTTAACTTTGCCTTCATAACAGTGCAATTTTTATTTGGTAAGAAATTAGTAAAGGTCATCTCCAATAGTACAAAAAGTATAATCTTTTATGATATCATTGTCACGTTTCTTGTTAATTATTTTTCATATTTAATTCATCTAAAATTTAGTAGTTTACTTTATTTGAAAGTTGTTCATGAATATTTTTATAAAATATTGTAACTCCTAAGTTTTTTTTCCAAAAATTGTCCTCTTTGCCAAGTCAAGAGTATTTGTATCATTTGAATATTTCTTTTAACTAAAATTTCTCTCACCTAATTGATTGGAGGGCAAAATGTATATATTTGAAGGTTAGGGGGGGCAAAGTGTTATTAACTCTTGATATAATTCAGTTAAGAGTACACCGGTGGTCATTCAATGTGGCCAGATTTTATCTGAGACCCAACCCATTGATTTTACTTGATAGCCCAGGAGCCTATCATTTCATCAAACCGGTCTCAACTTGGGCTAATTTTGAACTTAGCTCGGGCCTTAATGGGCTCGGACTCATTATAAGCTCTATTCAAAAATAAAGTACATATACTATTAAATGAGATACACACCCTATCTTTCTTTTTTGGTTTAATAAACTTTTGTATTGGTATGATTGTGGCTTATTTTTATGCCAAATAGTTAGCTTGTTTTTTTTTTTTTTGAAACCTTTTGATATGATGACTGATTGATTTTTTTAAACGAATAAATCAAGGCTACCTTTTTTTTTTTGTTTTACACTTTATAATAATATTAGTTTTGGACTTTAATCGCATAAGCTGAAATTTACAGTCGAATATTTTATAACCCGAGCACGATCTTACTCGAATCACATAACTCAAAACTGGAGAGTGTTGTTAACTGTATGAGCTAGGCCTGGGCTTGGGCTTGTTAAAGCCCGATTGTTCCCGTCCAATTGGATCTGACTTCATAAATCTTCTTCTTCAGACTCTCACTCTAAACAATATCCTTCATTAAGGAGAAGATGGTGAAAGCCGTAGTGGGAGAAGAGTCGCGGCTAAAGTTAGCCGAAGATCGGCTGAGCCAAGCCGCTCCTCCATCTGAGGTAGGTCTCGTGATCGGGAAATTGAGCAAAAGCTTAGACAAAGGCTTCGTATTCGATCTAATTCCGACTCCTCTAAACGACGCCGGAGAATCAGCTTCTTCGCTAATCGAGAGCGGTAAGGATGATAATACTGCTAATATTAAGAAGAAAGGATCCAAAAGCAAGTCGACTCCTCAATCCGACTCCTCGTCGGCTCTGTTTATCGACAAGGATTGGGTCTCCGAACACGCTCGTCAGGTTATTCGACAATTTACATTTTCAAATAATTTTTATTTAATTTGTTTAATTCAGTTTAATTTTATTTGAAAAATTATGTGTTTGAATTTAAAATATTAATGCTATAATTGAATAATTATGAGCCTGTTGATTAAGCTTATTATGGTTATGAGTGTGATTAATGTGAAATTAACAGTAAATTGGTTATAACTGTTTGAATTTCGATTTATTATATTTCAAATGATTTAGATATATTTAAGTATTGATCCTATTCGAGCTTTTGAGCCTATTGATCGAGTTGTACGAGATGTGTTAATAATGTGCTAGAGGTTCTAATTTATCTCTAAAAGTAAGATAGAATGTCAAAAAATGGATACATTGATCTCAGGGTGGTTGTCGAGTGTTGAATGTTGTTCCACTTATGTTTGGAATTTGGGAGGACTTTCAGCCTAGGATCCTGTGAAAAGCGCTAGTTAGATATATGGTTCAAAGAAATAATTGAGTATTAATGACGGTTTTTTGTTTTTGTTTTCCAGGTCTCGAGAATGCTGCTTGGTGGGATGGAGGTTATTGGTGTTTATATATGGGTCAATGAAAGCTCTTTCAAGAATTCAACGATTACACTTTGCCAGGTCTTGTTTCCATACTATTGCTGTAGTTTTGCATGTTAAAATTAATGCTTGAAGCCATAATTGCGAGAGAAATAGTTGTTTAATATTATCTGTATGGAAATTGGTGGATTTGGCTGTTATGAATATTTGAAATTCATCTGTATGCTCCTGCCAATTTAATGCTCTTTCAGACTGTAAAAGGAGTTGCTGATGCAGCGTCCTTTATGGACACTGATGTGGATGAGAGACTGCTCATTCACATGAGTTATAGTCCCAGGAGGTAACTACAACAAGCTTTTTCCCCCGATTCAAGTTTAATATGTCTTTCTATTCA
The DNA here is from genome assembly GCA_024721245.1 of Mitragyna speciosa. Taxonomy (NCBI): domain Eukaryota; kingdom Viridiplantae; phylum Streptophyta; class Magnoliopsida; order Gentianales; family Rubiaceae; genus Mitragyna; species Mitragyna speciosa. Next base: position 19,873,255 of record CM045568.1, read on the forward strand.
TTGATACCCTATGTTAAAATTTGGTATCAGATGGACCTGTCGAAATTGTTCGCTGGCTTCTAACATTACATCAAGTAGTTTACGGCCATGTGATTTCAAAATGGGAAAAGTTGTGACTTCCTTGAAAGAATTTAGGTGCACGTATAACTTTGATATAAGGTAATGTCTTCTGATTTTAGTTCCCCCCCCCCCCCCCCCCCCTCCAAAAAAAATATATATATATATTCTAAGCCTCATGGAATGGTGAAAGTATCTTGCATTTATCCCTATGACAGTGTTGCATTATTGCCATTTTTTGTGTCTGATTTTATGAACTCCTTGTCTTTTTCCCAGCATATTTAGTTTGATTCTGAAATGGCTCTTTGGCTTATTTTCACTTCTCTTGTTCGCACGCGCGTGAGAGAGAGAGAGAGAGAGAGAGAGAGAGAGAGAGAGAGAGAGAGAGAGAGAGAGAGAGAGAGAGAGAGAGAGAGAGATGTATTTGTTCTCCCTGCCTCCAGTTTCATGTGAGGTTGAAAGCCTCTTATAGTGCTCTTTAATCTACCCTTTACCCACAGGGAATGTAATTCTAGTAATGTTGTACCATCCAAATCAAATGCGTCTTCTATAATTCCACATCCCCTGCTTCTTTGTGCCAGCGGACTTTCTACCTTAATGTTATACTGTAACATAGAGTACATATTGTGTTATTGCCCCATCATGTTATTCATGTCTTTGGTTCATGGTAAATGTTGACAAACCAAAACTTCCTTATGCCTTTATGTCCATTATACTTAAGAATATTTAGCAAAAGCCTGGACTACCGATGGAAGTAATTATAAAACACATGATCTAATTGTTTGAACTTCTGCTAGTACAGTAACATGAAATATTTCACCAACAACCATGTTGTACAGCTAATTGTCGCTACATCCTTTAGGTTAGAAGAAAATTTCCTCAATCCTTATGATTTCAAATGGTGAATAAATTTTGTCCTTTTATGGCTACGTATTTTTGTTTTTAAGTTGAGCTATACCTTTGCAGGTTGCCAATTTGCTCTGAAAGTGGATCAAGTATCCGGAAAATGAGTGAAATTCTTCGTCGTGGACTTTCATCTCATGCCAAAGAGCTTAAAGGCACGAAGTGTTTGATTGATGGAAGACTGGTAAGGAATAGTCAAATTGTGAAATTGTTGTCATTAGACATTGTTTTGTAATTGATATGAAACTTATAGTGTTGCATTCAATTATCATCAATTGGGAGATATCGTGGTTGTGTAGAACTTACGTGAAATTTAAGGTCTGTGTCCACTATGCATATAATTTGTATTCTTTATCAATTTTTAAATGATACAATGATACATCTCTCGTTGAAGCATTTACAATTTTGTTTATGTGATGGCCTTTTATAGTACTAGGAATTGATATCATATGTCATTGGTTAACGATCAATGAGGTAGAATGCTGCTAATATTTGTACATCTCATGATGATGTACAGTTGGTGCTGATCGAGGGACAAATAAACAAACAATAATGTATATTTTGCAAATAAATGAAGAAAAAGAGATAATTCTGACACAAATGCATCCTTTATGTTTCTATAACATGTATTCATCATGGTAAACAACATTATTCAGTAGGAAGTTATGGGGGAATCTGTTAGGCAAGGGAAGCAAAGCTGCAGACATCATACTTTGCTGGTTAATTATTCAGAAATTTGTCTTGAGCCTCATCTCATATTAGTGTAAAATTGCAAATAAATGAAGAAAAAAGAGACAATTCTCACACAAATACACCATTTAGATTTCTATAACGTGTATTCTTCATGGTAAACAACATTTATCCAGTAGAAAATCATAGAATAATCTGTTAGGTAAGGGAAGCAAAGATGCAGAAATCATAATTTGGTTAACTTCTGAACTATCATATTCACTAGTTAGTACTTCAGAAATTTGTTTTGAGCCTTGTCTCATATTAGTTGCCTTGAATTGTACCTCATGTTAATCTTAATTTATTATATATAGGTCACAGGATTGGGGTAGATAGTGATTGTTGGTCTAGGGTTCTAGGGATCATGAACCACATTTATCAAGATATTAAGGACAAGGCTATCATAAGGGTGCTCTCTTTGTTAACCACTGCTTGTCCTTTTTTTACATTTGTGATGCATTTAAATAAACAATGCAACATTGCAGTCATTTGAGCCTTAGATGGTCCAGTTAATGAAATTTGAGCTCCAAATAAGTGGGATATTTTCTGTTAGAATGTACTGACAGGTAGTAGAAATGTATTAAAATTTCTAGTTATATGGTGAAAGCCACATAAGATGTGAACACAGAATGTCTCTTTTATTTGTTCTAGGTAAGGAGGATAACTCGTGGATGACAAAAGTGGGCACCCTTTTGACAGCTTTGTCCTATAAATACATCACTCATATTCAATTTCGATGGGATTGTGGTAAGTCTAGAAGAATATTAGGAAATACTGCATAATGGAGTTATAACCAATTTTTAAATTTGATTTATGAGTGTTGATGCATGATTTGTTGCAATAGAGAATCAATTTTGCAACTGCAAGAATCTGTCTCCTTTAGTACTTGGACAGTGTTGAATGGTTAGTGTTTCGCATATTATCCAGCTCTTCACTGCCCGCTTGAAATCACTGTATCTGGTTACATAGCTATCAGTTCCAAATGTATGTTGTTTCCCCAGGTAAATTAATCTCATAAAAAAAATGTTTTGAACTTAAAACTTGATGAAGAGCTCTGTAATTGCTTAGTTAGTAAAGCTTTAGATGAGGTTGAAACTTCATTCCTTGCAGTTGTAAAGCCACCCAATTCAAAAGCTATTGGCTGGAGTCTAGGAGTTATTTTCCTTCTCAGTCAAGGTCAAATCTGCATGTGGTCAATGAGTACAAGAGAGTAAATAACTGTTCCATTTCATTGGGCATGATCGTGCACTACAAGTAGGTCATTTGACACTGATGGTTGAATCAGGATCCATAAGAACGAAAGGATTGGCATGCTTTTGTTGGTGTCACTAGTTACTCGCATACTCGCTTAACTATTATATTAATTTTTTTAACTCTAGTATTGCTGCTCGTGTAGCCCACAATTGCAAAGGGAGAACTCGACACACAAGAGAAATTGTTCTTTAATCAAGTAATTAGGTGCAATTATGGCACAAGTGTTTTAATAGAATATTTCTGTAAACTTGCTTCAGGTAAAGACAAAAAGGGGGGGGGGGGGGGGGGAGGGGGGAATGATAAAATTCATTTAATAGAAACTTACCATTCTATCAGAATGTTATTGTGAAGCCAAAACATATTCTAAGTATAGTTGATGAGCAGAGAGACTATCATGATCACAATTGTAGAACGGATTTTTTTCCCCATGTTGGGCAATTGTGTATCAGCTCCATAATGCCTCTTTAATGGCATCACACTCATGTTTTCTTGATTTATCTGTATGTTACTTCAAAACCTTGGTGAAATTCAGTCAATAAAGAGGTAGCGTAGCGTTCACAATGTTTATTATCAGCTTTATGTGTTTATATTTTTTTCTAGTTGTATTCTCTTTCCTTATTTTTCTGAAAGCATGTTTGTTTAGGCAATTGAGGATGAACAGTATGCACCAGATGTTTTACACGAAGTTGAATTTCTCCTACCTTTCATGCATGATAAATCTTTGGAAGGTATCTTTGAGGAGTTTTATTGATAGTTCAATTAACCTGTCATTTTTTACTGATCTACTGTGTTGAATTTTTGTAAGTTTATGTCGCTTACTGTCGTGATTATTTTATGAAGCATACAGCCAGAGAGAGGTTGTTGGTGTTCTTGTCTTTCATGGTTCTGTGTGTTCTTTTGTGTACCTGAATCCGAAGGAACCAATTTCACAAGCTGTGGATGAGATAAAGGTATTCTATAAGTAGTATGGAGATATGTTGTCCCCCTTCTTTCCCCACTAGAAATCATTTTTATATATGTTGATTAATTATTTCAATTCCGTAAAGAAGTGTGGTGTGACCATCCTCTGAACATACCACGAGTGACAGACAGTGGTAGTGTTAAATTTGGCTTTAGGGAGTTGAATTTACAAGAGGAATTGTTAATTTG
>CM045568.1:19877446-20155306 GCA_024721245.1 Mitragyna speciosa
AAAAATATTGAAGAACACAAATAAATAAATCACCCGCAATAAAGTAATGTAAAGCGTAAAGTAACTTAACCAATAATATAATTAGAAACCATCAATAATTATATGAAACCTTCAGAGAGAATCAGACATTCCACCTCAAAAAGTAAAGCAAAAAAAGCAACCAAAAAAGGGGGAAACAGGGGGAACAAAAAGAGCATATCAGGTCCCAATAAAAATATTGAAGAACACAAATAAATAAATCACCTGCAATTAGGTTTTTGGAATAAGGTTTATAATAAGGACCAAAGCCACTGATTTTAGAGCTTGCAAAAGCAACAAATAACATAAATTTACTAAAAATTTATGATTTAAAAGATCTATAATAAAGAACAAACTCCATGGTCAGATAAAATACATTGTTAAAATCCCATACCAAATGTTCTCGACAAAGTTCCACGGCTATGAATGGAGGGCAATTCAGACTTGAAATTGCTGGTCGGATACTATTCCCAGCATTCTCTGTCATAAGTGGAGGAACGTCTATTCCGTCTTTGTAACCTTCTCCCCCAAAAACTCCAACTGCCGTTTGCATAGTCCTACAAAACAACTAGCCATGCTTAATGACTTCGCACTCCATAGCCAGATACCTTTTAGATCTTTGCATAGGTGCCAACTCCCCCAGCAGGGCGGGCGCGGGGGGGTGGGGGGGGGGGGAATCCCCACTCTCAAACGACTTTTCAAATTGTATCAACTCACAGATGCCGCAATGCAAAATAGGGAAAAACTTCAAGGAATTCAATGTGTGCGCTCCAGAACAATGAATAAACAGCTTTAGAATAGCTTTAAAAAATGAGTACCTTAGCAAAGGGGAGCTGATGACCAATTCAATCCTCTTGGAGAGTCCAGTTGAATGAACATGCTTACGAAGATTATCCACCTGTTAGAAAGGTTGAAACTATCTTCATTATATTACATGGTAATAAACAAACCAAAATCTTTTGCTCATGAACAGTGGAGAAATCTATTATGGTTAAATAAAGCAATTTCATCATTAAAAAGGAGAGGGAAAAAATGCTGAAAGCCAAATATTTCTATATTAAGAATCTTTCTCAAAACTCTAAGACACAACTTCCTCTAACCACGACAATGAGAAAAACCAGAAGAATTCAGATAATAAGCACATGTTTCTATTGAAGAACCTTCTAACTATGTGCATTCTATCTGATCTGACAAATGAAAAAAATCGAGCGCAGAAGGTTTCTTTATCTGAAACCATCGTTTAAGACCATCAACCAACCATAACAAATATATCGCATTTCAGAGATTTTAACCTGCTGCCAACCCAGAGGTGTAAGTTGGGCATCAAAAAGTTCTGGAGACAAGTATGCACTGTGGTCCTTTTCCCCAGCAACATTGTGAAATCCTTGAGCATGCCTTACCTACAAATTGAAAGGCAGAAATAAATACTATGTAATTGGAACAGAAGCTACTACACAGGTACCATCACATGCTATTTCCTTGGGAAATTTATCCCTGTATCAAGATGGAAACAGTGTACAGGTGTATGTAACAACTAAGAAGATGAAAATGCCATCAAATACATGTCCAGGAATCCACAGGCCATAACACTCATTATTCTGAACTTATGCCACTAATACGAGGAAGAAAATGACAAACCAGGTGAATAGTTTTGCAGCGGTGCAATGGATACAAGCCTTGACCAGCAGAACACTCCATATCTGCAACTGAGTCAAAGATAAGCTCAATAAACAACAGCTCTAACAGTAACACCGGGTCTCAAAATGTGCCAAAAAGAAAAGAAGAAACGACTATAATAATTTTCAGCTCAATTAAACAATCCCCGCCCCCCCCCCCCCCAAAAAAAAAACCCCACCCCGCTTTCCTTCGCCCAATGTGAAAACAAACTGCTTAATCAACTGGCTTTAGATCTGGATAGTATATACTACAAGTAAAGACACAAAAGCAACACAAATATTTTATCTTCATCTTTTCCATTTGTTGCTGTATACATGTAGGCAACATATTACAGTCCAGGTGGAGCAATGAGCAACCAGCTTCTATTTCAGCAAGCGAGCGTAAAGGAAACTTAAGAAAGTAGTATTACTTCTTCAAGGAAACTAAGAAAATAAGGTCAAAAGGCAATATTCGATTTCAAACAAACTAAATCAATCATAGCGTTTATTAAAATATTAAGAAGAGCTATGAAATTACTGCAGCATATACAACTTGTAATGATCATGATAATTTACGAGTTTCCAAAACCAGATCAATCACGAAATTATCTCAAAAATACAAACACGATTTCTCTGCATTTCAACAAACGACTAAATCTCCACATTATAACACAAATAAACCAGAGGAAAATCAAACCTTCAATTTAATGACTCTTATCACAAATTAAGCCTCGAAGAATGACGAGTAATCTCAACAGATAATTCCTCAAACCTTAGCATATCATATTTTCTCTTCTCCTCTAATAACAGTAATATTTTAAAATTTCACCAAAAACTACAATTATTCATCAAAATAATATTAAGCATAAGAGAATGCAATAACATGGAAAAAAATACAAAAAAAAAAAAAAAGTTTACTGCAATTAATTCCTTTTTCGTCCTTATTCCTTGATGATTCCTCAACAATTATATAAATCTCAAATATGCAAAATAAGAATATACCTCATAATAAAATTAAAAAAGAGAAAAAAAGGAATGAGAAGAAAAATTACCGGGGAGAGAAGACGACGAAAAAGAACGGTACGGCTCCGACAGACGAGGGACGATTTTTTCTAATTATAGAAGTTCTGTTTAAACTATTATTATTATTATAGGAAGTAAAAAAGTTGAGGCTGTTTAAATAGGAACTTAAACTAATATGGGCTTCTAACATTAAACTAACGTTCATAATAACATACGACGGCCAACGGTTCCTGATTCCTGATTGATTGATTCCAGCTTTTCAGTTAAGCTTACTTTATTGTGCTTTTCAGCTCTCTCTCTCTCTCTCTCTCTCTCTCTCTCTCTCTCTCTCTCTCTCTCTCTCTCTCTCTCTCTCTCTCTCTCTCTTCTGGGGAATTGTGTAGTGTTGCACGGGACAAACATAGTTTTGTACCTTTGGTTTATTGTGTTAGTATCCACGTACTCGCGTATGTTACGTGGTCGATATGAATTCTAGTCATACGTTATTGAAGACATTTTTCATTTTGATAATGCATTTGAAAAATTGAGTTACGTGAACATAGGAAATTCTTAAGACAGCCCTATTTATAAACCTTTTAATCTTTGTCACGTAAGTAAAATAATATATACTGACATAAAAAAATAATATAAAAATAATTATATATCTTTATTTTAAAGTCTACGAAAAAAATTTTTTCGAAAACATTATTTCTATGTTCACCCCAAGAGGAGAAGGTGGGAAGTGGGATTTGAAGACCAATTGTATATTTTTAATGTTAGATACCATTTTTCTGGTCCAGAAAAACGAATCACAAGGGCAATGTAGGCCAATTTTGGGCTTCATCAAAGCCCAAACTTGTATGAGATAGCTGACATAATTTGGGCCTCAAGTTTTAAAGATATTTTCTCAAGCTCGCAAAGTAATCCTCTGAGCACTTCGTGAGCAAAATAAATTCGGCTGAAAAACTCAATCATTGTGGTTGAAAGCCCAATTGACCTTCCGTACATGGCTGAGAATTTTCTCATGTTCATTCATATTAAGCAAGAACTCATTAATATTTGATTTTAGATTTTTCAGTTTCAGTTCATTTTTTTTAAATTCCTCAAATTTCAAAAATCAGGATCTTTATTTCACTTTTGAAACATTTTGTACAAAGTTTTGTATGAACACAAACAATTATATCTGAGGATAAATAATTAAGCAATCCACATTTCTAACTGTCTTCAAATGTCGCAAAAACAAGTAGTTTTGTATTGTTATAGTCCATTTTTTTTCCATCTCGGAATGGAGATAGCTGTCTACTTGGGCAGTCTAATGCGAAATGCGAATCGCCCAGGTTAGAGCTAGTTTATATCTGAGCATATATTATTGTAACATTATTTTTAAAAAAAAATTGTATCAAATCCTGTCTTTTCTTGAATTAATTTAGTTTCTTCTCTTGGATGCAAAAAGAATAATAAACTTACATATAACTTTATACATTGCCAAAGAAAAATTGCCCTTTCCAGTAAGATCAATTGCGGGGAAATTAGGACAATGATTTCCTTCTCCAAACTTCATGTAAACGGTTGCCCTTGAAGCAGAGTACTGCAGCCTCCCACCAATGCAGTGACTTGGATTGGGGTTCCTTTGCCTTTGAATTAATCTCAAGAAGGGAAAGAAAAAAAAAAAAAAAAAAACTTGGACTAGAGTTTCACAGTTGGGATCTTTAGTATCGCTTTTCTCAGTGCCAATTGAGTACCATTTATAAGGAAATGCCACTTTGTATTCACGCCCTAATAATTATCTGACTTATCTAAGTGTGAATGCAAGGTGGCATTTCCTTATGGATGGTATTTAATTGGCACTGAAAAAAGTGATACTGAGGATCCTAACTGAGAGTTTCGACACTGAGAATCCGAACTACTTTACTAGTGGGTCATTTTTAGTTTGATATAATTTAAAAGATTTTACATTGTCATTACGATTGTATGATATCTCACATAAATTAAAATATTAGGCCCTTTATATTTTAGTCACTTTGATGATTAGTGAACATTTTTACGTTACTATACTATACTTCCAAGCCACTCTAGAATCTTCAATATAGCTTAAACTACTAACATATATAAGCTACTTGAATGAGTGCTGGTTGGTTGGCCTTTACATGGAGGGCATGGGGCATGCGGAACTGATAGACAAATTTATTACATCTCCGGCGGCTTTGGAAGTCATAGCTGCAAGTCGTCATATTAAATTTTCATTGAAATCCTATGAATGATCAATAATTCAGATAGATATTGATAAATCTATTTATTAAAGGCACACCAGAAAATTAAAAGATTGCCGGATATAAATACATTTGCCAACCAAGCAGCGGCGCAAAGGCTACAGTATACGCCAAAAAGAAAAGATAAATTAAGTTCCATGCTAAGAAGCAAGCAGATTTAATAAATTCTAAAATTGCACTGCAAAGTGAATTTAGTTTTTTAGCACATAGTTGTGACACAAAAGGCAGATCTAATCTCTAACCGCGTACAAAGATTGAATGTTGAACTAATACGTTTTTTTTTTTTTTTTTTTGTAAATATTATAGAGTCATCGCAATAATTGATTTTGAGTGATATTACACGACTTTAAAAGCGATAAACATAGTGATTATAACTCCATTAAAATGCAACCAGCCAAAGAAGTCATTCCAACAAGGCTTGTAATTGACAACCTAGGAAGAAAAAGGAAAAAGTATTCAATTCTTTAAAAAAAAAAAAGAAAAGAAAAAAGAAGCTAAGGTAGATCCAAGAACTGAAGCTGCATGGCACTAGGCAAACATCCTTATTGCTGGCTACCACCACACGCCTAAGTCCTGGTACAAATATTTGAGACCAACTACAACAATATATCTTGGATGTAGTTAATTATATTTTCTTTTAGTTTACAAAAGTGTTTATAGTATTCCAACTATACGTACTATCTGTATAACGTGAAGTGATCATATTATGCTTCAAGTTGCCTTTGCTAGTTTGCACTATTCTAAGATAAGGATCTTTTTAAGTTCCTAGTTGTATATAATCTAATAACACCTTTTCGAGGTTCCCAAAAACGAAAAAAAGGAAAACTTTTGTTAATCATGGATTTGGATTTTATTGGTATAATGACAATTAACGTTGTCCATCATCATTGAACAGTTTTCTATTGCCAATGAAGGGCTCAAATAATTGGTCATGGGAATAATCTATTAGACCTGTGTGGATAATCTTGGTCTTGACGTAGGCAATGACTTCAGAAATTTCTCAGCTTAATTAATTGATCTAGCCTAGTATTAGTTTTGAGTTTCAAGTTCGTGAAATTTTTTCCTTGTACTCATTTCGGCTAAAGGAAAATTTTCTTCCTTCTCTTCTTCAATCATCAGCTCAAGATATCAATGCTTTAGCTGAACTCAAGTGAAGGTTAGCTTGTGATAATGTAGAACCATCAAAACATTTTGATTTGTCAAGCATACCATGAGCTTCAAAGTTCTCAATGTTATTAGACATATAGGCAATTCATATTTCATAAAGCTTGCAATAAGGTTTCATCTAACGTTTCTTATAATAAGCGATGATACTGAGGTTTCATACGTCTGGCCAAGATTATTTTCTAGCAACTTTTGCGAGTATTATTAACCTAGAATACGTAATTGATTCTATTTTATTAAAGTTCAATTATTCAATTAATAATTTGTGGTGGGCTTTTAATTAAAATTATATAAAATTTAATTAATAAATTTTTTATGAGCATAAATCATTTTTCACTAGCTTGCCAACAAATATTGGACTTTTTTTTTTTTTGGTCGAAACCAAAATGCGGTGTCAAAATCAAATATTATACTCAAGTATTTTCGAGGAACAAAAACGAACTGCTCATGATACATGGAGCTTTTAATAGCGTACACGTAGCCAAGCTTTTGTCCACATTTTTGGAAGAAACAAGTGGGGCTTGCTTGCTTGATATTTCAATGCATTTATTAGGATCAATTGGATACTTAACCAACTCATAATCTCGATTTGATATGGAGTTACTGATCTTTTATAAGGTCCCCACCATGATTTGACTTCAAAATAGCGTAATGTCATTGCTAAAAGATGCCCCAATTGCATGGAAAAAAACTCATATTCAAAGTTCTCTGCATATTATGGGAGAGAAGCATGAGCTAATAAGGTCTTCAACTTGTAAGATGCTGCCAATGCAGCCCTAAAAAGTCTGATTTTGTTATCAAAATCTAAATCACCTAGAGATCTTGTTGGTGCAATTTGTACGTCTAAAAGAGGGCAGTGGTTATGGTTGCGATATGCCAGCAATATCTAGTTATAAATGAAATACACGCACATGACACAGGAGACTTGTTTTATTAGTTCACTATGTGACTTTTATTGTTTGATTTGTTGTTTATTTTTAGGTATTTTTTTTTTCAAAAAAAAATTATTGTGGCTATTTGTTTGGCTAAATATGTAAGTGAGATGAGAAAATAAATGGATAAAGTGTTTAAAAGTTTTTAAAAATAATATTTGAAAAACATTTCCATCTAGATGTAGCCTTCATACCTCGAGTTTTTCATTCTATACTAATTTTCGCTATTCTTAAACGCAATATTGTCTTCTTGTCCAATGTACTTCACTCTCCTATTTTTCTTGTGGTAGACAAAATAAAAATGTCAGCCCTTTTGTCTGTTTCAAAATCATGTTATAAAATAAAGTTTGCTTCGTATAAGTATCATGTATTGTGCCGAACAACATATCGAAATCGCAATCTTTGAAAGGATTAAGGTTAGATTTCAATGTAGTGCGACCGTGGAACAGCCAACAAACTGAACCTTGTACAACGTTCTAAGTGGTTGGTAACTCAATTTTCTAAAACTATTTTTGCATGAGCAATGGTCACCAAGGAGACCATTTGGCGGATTTTAAGATAACCTTAGCTCTAAAATTGTATTATGTGCAAGATCAGTCATCAACTTTTTGTTGTAAAGACGTTCTCCAAGGACCACGACTACTCTTCCTTATTCAATGATTATTGTTTGGTTGAAGCCTAAGAGTATCATCATCAAACCCTTCCTTGCTTAAGAAACTAGGTTTAGACCAAAAGGCAATGTTCCCAAGATATGTGAGGTGTCTTAAAAATAATAATAATAATAATAAGGTACATATGTGTATACATGTAACGCCAATTGGAGCATTAACAAATTCCACTGTTAAGGTCCTGGGGACCAATAACATAGTAACATGGACAACTAAATGAGCATTGGACGGCCATGAAAGAAGTTGGAATGTTTCGAGATGGTCTTTGTAAGAAGAGATTTGTTAGTCTGGAGTCAATATGTTCACATCAACTAGCCAACCAACCCCGTGGGTGTAAATCGCTTTCGATACACAACTTGTTTATGATTCGATTAGTAAGGTATAAGACTTGAATCTTACAAAATTCGAAAGTTAATTGTTTTCTAAAGATGTCTTCTTTTTTTTTTTTTTTTTGGGGGGGGGGGGGGGGGGGGGGTCATTTGATTAACACGTTAAAAGTTCTTTCACCACTAAAGTGTAGGCAAACTCCCTTGAGTTGGACTTAGTGACTCGAGCTTATCTACCAAGAATTTTGAGATACACATTTGAGTCTCATGTACGGCTAATTATTTTATGTTCACTTCTGTTATTTAAACTTTTAGATTGTAGCATTTTTTTCCTTCAGGGGACTCAATAACTTTGAAGTCTTGTCCTTGTTTTCACTGGAGAGGTAAGACGTAATGTTATTCAAAGTAGTGGCACAGATTATTTTTCCTGCCTCCACCTCAAAGAAAATGGGGAGAAATTATTTAAAAAAGAGAAAAAGACATGCATGTAACAACCCTTTTCAACAACTTTTTAGCAAGATGTTGTGAGGTGCATTATTGAATGAAAAACTTGACCAAATTGCATACTCAAAACCCTTTTCAACAACCTTTTGCAAATCAAAGATCTTTGGAGACATAACTACACGGTTGATCAACAAAAGGTATAAAAATATTTGGAGCTCCGGCTAACTAATCAAACTCCTTAGGTTCTCTGCCACACCGACAAAGGAACAAGTGGGATCATCCCGCATTAATTTTAAACCTAATACATAAAGATGAATCTTTAATTTGGAATTACAAATCCTTTGTTGACCACTTGGATTGCTCTCGAATTTTATTTAATGATTTTCGTTTGTTGTTAATTAGTAATTTACAGACATTTTGCACATCAGACTTGCCAACCGAGGTTATTATTATGAAGTCCAACGCTCAAAACAAAGTTGAAGTCTTCCAACCGCAGTTTTACCTCATTGGCATGATTGACAAGAAAACCATTTGCAGCTTACAACGTGTAGATTTTCCTTGTATTTCCTCGGTCGAATGAGCACATGGCTCGAGTAAAATAAGTACTACGACCGCCCTATGTTTTAGTCTCTTACTTGGCATGCAAAAACAAACTATAATGACAGGACCAAATGAAATTTATTGACCAAGAATTCTAGGTACATTTGGCAGAAATGATTGAATTTCTATACTCCAAACTTGAAAAACAAATAGAAAGACCCTACTTATTTACTTTCTCTAGCGAACCTTTCTTTCTTTTTTTTTTTTTTTTTTTGAGAGTTCTAGCGAACCTTTCTAGTTCGTTTCTTTATGCTAGGTAATACAACAAGGCTAAGTACTAACTTTACTCACGTCTACTTCTATATTGAGAGTATTCACTTAAAATGGAAAGTAGTATAGTAATAACTGTTCTTGTCCAAATTCAAAGTTTGTTAAAAAAAAAACTAACCCTTGTCGTCCCCATGAATTATGACAGGCATGACAATAATGAAATTTCATAATTGTACTTGCCATACATACATGTCAAAGGGGGGCAGTCTTTAGCACAAACACGGGGCAGAACTCACAGATTTTACTGTTGATGTTGGTTGATGTAGGGCATCCATTCGTCTTCTACTAGTGCTATATTTTGATGAATACATTTTAGGGCATTGCCTCGTTTTTCTCTTTCACGAAAAGACTAGTGAGTAGACAAAGCCTTTCTTTTTTCTTTTTTCTCTTTTTCTTTTGTGTGCAGTGCATCATTTTTTAGCATTACTGTTAGCCCTTACCAAGCTCAAAGACGTACAGAAAAGGCCAATGCCGAAGATTTCAGAAGGGAAAAAGTGAAAACTCATCAGAATAACTTTGCATCAGTAGATTGAACTAGTCTAGTAGCAGTAGTACTACTCTTCCAGTTTTTCTTTTTTACTCATTCACGTGTAACGTCATTTATACACTGGTAAAATAGTGTTGTTGGTTGATCGATAAAAGGGCTAAAAGACAGTGAGTACTGCTTTCAACAGAAAAATTGTTGGTTCGATTAATGGGTTATTGTACATGAACAGTACTGTATCACTTAAAAACTTTCCTTGATTGCAAGGTAACATACAAAATACTAACGGACAAAAATGGTGAGAGAGAGAGAGAGAGAGAGATGAAGGCGGTATTTAGTGATCTTGTGGGCTGAGGCAGTAGTTTTGGAGAAGGAAGAGCGGGACAGATATCCAGTTGGGTTGCAAATAATTATGAAAGAAATCCGCCGCGGTTTTCACCTTTCTGCTAGGAATTCCTTCACCTTTTTCTGTCTTTTCGCTTATTGTTTATTTTCTTCGAAAAATGGCTAGGTTAGTTGTGCTGCAAGTCACAATGGTTAGTGATTAATTATTCCTTGGAATAAAAAAGGCTAGGTTAATTAATGATGGATTGATCTTCACAGCTAGGTTAGTCAATTAATGAAAGATCCATCTCCACATTGGCAAGCATATGGCATAGAATCTTATTCGTGATTTAAAAGAAAAGACGAGATTAATTAGTTACGCGTTAATTTTTATTGTGTTGTATATAGTGATACGTGATTGATAATTATTATTGTTGTGTTATACGTCATGTATAGATATACTTTTTTATCATCGTTATTTTAAATATATGGTTAAGATTAGCTAGTCGTGTCTTAGTTTATGACTACTCAAATTTACGATGCATCTAAAAGATCATATAGATCATGTCTAATATAATAACAAGCGTACTACACATATGGTGAGAATTCTCGTAAAACATGCTATTGTACCACTCAATCTCTTTTTCCTCCAAGCAATTATAGTCTCTTGCTTTGATTTTTTTAATTTTTAATTAAATCTGAAAATTCAGCAAAAATGGGGATAAAAGAACTCAGATTTGTTGTTTCATTGCCTTTCATACCCGGGCTTGTCTGCATCTCTTTCATCACAATAACACAACTTGATCCAACTCTGCTTGATTTGTAATAAGCAGTTTATGTAATTTGAAGACATTACTAATTAAGCAAATCGATAAAAAAAAACAAAACAAAACCCAATAAAAAAAGAAAGAAAGAAACAAGCATCTATTCAACCATAGTAATCATAATATTCATTTCTTAGTCATAAGCAAATACTGGTGATTAAACAATCACAACCACCAACGCAATAAAAGTTTTATCCGATCCTAAAATTTTTTATCCCTATAATTCCGTAATTTTTGTTCTCGCTTTTGATACTCAATGACTTTTTGTCCGGTCTCTCCAGAAAAGACATACTAGAATATGAATCAAAGGTGCCAAGTATTCTGATATGGTAAGATTGAATTTAGGGAGCATTGTCCATTCTCTTCCTATGCCCATGCATCGTACAATCGTGCATGTTGCTTGTATTGTATTGGACACCCTATTCGCATTATTGTTATTGTGCCATTATTGCACTCAACGTGTACTTCAATACGATCTATAAATTTTCTTCTTTTTTCCCCCATAAAAGCATCCAATATCTGTAGTTTTGCACGATCTATATGAAATCTATGGGTGCTGATCTTCTTCGTTTGCTGCTTTTGTGCTCCCGGATATTGAGGAGATAGATTCCATTGCATTTCTGCACGTTGAGGGTGGATTAGGAACCACTTCCCTAGATACATTTTTTCATGTTTTCAAGTGGGAATATTCTCGTGCAGGATTTCTTTTTAATTCTTATTCAAGCAGAATGCAATTATGGGCAATCCAACTCAGATTAATTTAGAGAACTGAACGTGAAAATTCAAGTAGTTCTCTTCATCATTAGTTGTCAGAATATGATGTTGTTGAGTTTAAATCGAGTTCTTGATATGATATTTGCTCTTTTGTCTTCTTCTTTTTTCTTTCGTTTGTAGCATGTGGGAATCGATGTCAAAATGAACAACAAACTGGTTAATCGATCTGTGTTTGCAAATTCTAGAAACGTCTTGAATCCTTCAAAAGTGATTCACTGATACCAATTGGATTGTGCTTGCTTGAATTTCAAAACATGCATTCATGCTTAAATTTGGCTTGGATTTTGGAACATTAAGTCCTATCTTGTGATATTCCAGTCAAACAATGTGCATTTAGCTTTTAGTTTTGAATTATGCAATCAATGCTCTATCCTGACGGGCCAGTTAATATATACACGACATACAGAAGACAGCTTTCCGGATAGTCTTTTGGTACTTGATGAAATCACGACGTACTATGGGTTCTGCAAGCTGAAAAACAGGGATGGTTTTACCATCTTTTTCCAACAGGGCTTTTGCAGAAATAGAGAATCTAGAAAGCTTGCTTAATTGCCTTCAATAGTACGTGCATGCTTTCAAATGTTAACCTTCATGAATTTTTGTTTTCCAAAAGTGATCTAGATTATTCATCCTTTTGTTCAATAATATATTTTCAGTAGCTTAAGTGCTACTACAGTTGCTCTCTTTGCCGGCAGGAGGCAATGTTACTATTCATTACTGCCAGATTACCCATAGGAAATTTTTAGTTAATCAGGACTATAAAAATACGCAACTGAAGATACTAAAACCATGTACCTATATCTTTGCAATATATGAGGATACTACATCTTTTTCTCCGGAAACAAAAAGTTTAGGAGGAGGTGAAAGTTAGACCATTCCAAGTTAAAAGGCAATGCACTTTCAGCAATTTATGATAGTTTTTACTGTTCGCTTACGGATGAGAGATTGCTGATAGCGTGAGCTAAATAAGTCTTACCAATTGAGCGAACGTATTTGCAATGCAATACAAATTAAAAGGCTATTGGTAGCCGCCTACAAACACATGCACATACGCGTTACACAGAGACACACAAAAACGTATCTATGCACAGTGCATCCCCAGTTGTGATCCCAGTTAAAATAAGCTGGCAATGGATATGAACAACTTACAATACGCCGATGCATTATTGATTACTAATTCTTTCGTGATACAAAAATATTAATGATCATTTTTTATTCACAGTTGTCAGTTAACGAACTTGCTTGTTTGACTGAAATCTGCAGTTCACACATGAGGCATCCCACGTTTCCAGAACCTAGCCTTGCCAAATTTTTACTTATCCAAATGAACTAAAAACGAACTGATAGCATGTGGCTCAGAATCTCCCTAGCTCGGGCCTGCACTTTACTTCAATAGCCAAAATACACAGCATCCACAAAATATAGTACTATGATTATAGCATAGACTTCTTCCCTCGTTATAGGCTAATAGGTTAGAAAACAACAAGCTATATAGTAGGATCTTTTTTGCATATAATGCTCGGCTGCAATCAAGAGAACCATAGACATTTAGAGGCCTAGCTAGCAAGTTATCAAAATGGTGGTGTATGTTGCTTTGGTGATGCAGGATGACAAGCTGAAGGAGATGAGAAAGATGAAGAAGCAATCAATCCTTGCAGATTAAATAACAATTCACGCTCTCTTAGTTTTATTTCCATTTTTTTAGGAACCTCTATTTTTTCTTGTAATTATTAGCCTTATACATATATATATTTGTCCCCAAAAAAAAAAAAAATTATCCCATAAGTAAAGATGGGGATGGATAGTTGTGCATATGATTTGAGATGCAAAAGAATACTCGAAAGAAAATGCTAATAATGAGAGAGACTGTGATCTTCTGTTGAATAAACCTATATTAACATTCTTCGAAATCTTAGTCTGCATGCTTGTGTAGTTCATTTCCACATGAATCTTCTTGGAATAAGCATCTTAAGGACAGGAATTATGCGTACAGTTGGCCACAGACAAGAACAATTAGAATTAATAGGGACATTAACACACAAATTCTGCTGAGACGACATAAAATTCTCTCCCATAAGACAAGCAATTCCTGTGTCAATTGGCACTCAGAGAGTCAGATATTTTGTGTTACTAAAATTCATAACTAAGCATTTTAGACTCATAATGGTAACAATATTAGTAACAAGATAACTAATTTATGTCCCCAACGACTTTAACTGAACAGAAACTAGGAAGTATCCATGATTTTCTTCCAATTGAGTAATTACTAATGAGGAGCGGAAACCAGATGATTATATTCATCGAACCATAAATTAACCTCATTTGACAGCATTCATCCTACTTTGTCAGGACGAAAACAGTAGAATGATTTGGACAAGGTCATTGTCGCCACTACTGAGTAATGGGTCTCATGAGTCTTAAAGTTTACCAACCAAAAAAATGATAGTAACAACAAGAGCAATAATATACAGTAACAGACATGATGTACAGCCAGCTTATAATCATGGTTCATTATAGTTAATCAAGTAGGGCCTTGAGAATTCTCCATAGATAAATGGATTAAGAAAGAATAGAGTGAGCAACTGCCCCCTGATGAAAATGGCCAAACACTGTAGACCACTTAAACCAAACACTCCAGTTTAAAATATTGGCCTACAGTTTCCGTATATTCTTGTACTCAATAAGACATATAACATCAGCCAAACTAAATAGATTAAGAAACATTTTAGGTTCAGCAGCATATTGGGATATTTAATTACGTGTTACGACTTCATATTCCCCATTTTTGCTATTTTAATTCCTATAGTTTGGCCAGGTGAAAAGAGAATGAAGTAGAGGCCATCAACCTTGACTAATGGCCTTCTCAAGTTCTATCCGTTTAGCCTTTTTTATTTTTATTTTTTGGTTATTTTTCTAGTGTTTCAAGTCAAGGTATAAGCCACTTTTATTTGCGAACGTATTCGTTACAACCCACTAAGAATTACCTGGCTAATGGCTCTTAAAATTTAAACGGGAGGCACAGAAAGTTTAAGCAAAAATAGAGAGGAGATAGGATGAATTGCTGACTGTTTAATGATTTCCAAAACAAAAACAAAAAAAAAAAGAAAAAAAGTTTGACAAAGCCATTCTCGGTCTACTAACAAGAAACATACAAGAAAAAAAAAATAGTAACAAGAAAGGTGAAGAAAGAAAGGAATAAAAGAGGCCCACCAGCTCGTTGAAAATTTTCAGCTAAGCTAAAACTTGTCAGTAGATGGATGCTATACAAACGGGTCCAAACTCGGCAAATTTTTCCCACATCACATAGAGGAAGTTAGCGTGTGTTTGTGTGTGTGTGATGTGTGTACATTGGTTTTATTTTGATTTCATGACCTAATAACCGATTAACAGTAAAGAAGTTTAAAGAAAGAACCTGACATGGTCTATGATGTTATCTCCATCCTTTTCGGTACAGACAGAAATGTGGGTCAAAGTTTTCGGAGTTTCCAATTAAATATTAACTCTGTTTGATCGACCAGATTTCGGTGAAAAAGACATGAGAGAGAGAGAGAACGAGAGTTGTAAAAAGCAGATTCCATTTTAGTCTTACCTTGTAGGTGATTCTGAATTTATATTACTAGAAAAACATACCATAATACGTACAATAATTCCTTTTATTAGGAAAAATGACTTACTAGTTGAATGCTTGTTTCATAATAATATCAGACTCGTCGCGGGCTTTAAAAGAATTTTTCAAAAAATATTATTTGTAGTACTTTCTTAAAGAAATGTGCATATGAAAAAGAAAAAATTAAAGAAAATAATTAAATTTTTTCATAAATAATTTTCTAAAATTATAATTATCCAAATAGAGCCGGGAGTTCGATTTTGACTGTCTACAACCCTATTCATTATCAAAAAAAGAAATAAAAAAGAAAGGAAAGAAAAGAAAAGAAAAGAAAACAAAGAAGCGGCCTCCCTTACTTGTCCCTATATATAGATTCCTGAACTCTTGTGCAACTTCATGTCATCAAGTTTGTATTTGAAAGTTTACTAGCTTTAAGCTGGACCCAAAAAGTAAAAGAGAAACAGATCAGGGTGTGTACTTTTTGTGTTGTCTGTGTGAGGGAAAAAGCTAGGGAGAAATGGAGTACTATAGTGAACATAATTTCTTGGAGGAGTTACTAGCTCTAAGAAGTGAGCCTTGGGAAGCTTTCGTTCCCATGGAAATGAATCATGACTGTTGCACCAATGAGTGGAGTAGCAGTCTTGATTGTTTTGCTGAAAACGCTATCCCCATTCCTCCTCCAAACACATCTTTTGAAGGTTATTCTTTGCCTATTGATCAAACTCAAAGCTTAAATTATTGTTCATTTGGTGAATTTTATGGCCATTTTGGAGATGAATTGTCACCTCCTGAGCTGACAGATTCATCCAACAACAAGCTTGATACACCACAATTTCCATCTCAAGAAGATTTGTCCATCATGGATGATGAAGATCAGGGTATATTTAATGGAAATAATTGTCTTCAGAATTTGGAGGTCAGACTACCTTCGTGTAAGGTGGAGCTGCAGGAGCCATTTCAATCAACTGAAACTTTAACTCCCTTGTTCAACATGGGGGTGGTTGGCCCTGAAAGAAAGAACAAATCCAAGAAGTTGAATGGACAACCCTCAAAGAACCTAATGGCTGAGAGAAGACGAAGGAAGCGCCTCAATGACCGCCTCTCAATGCTCAGATCAGTTGTTCCTAAGATCAGCAAGGTAAAAATAATTAAAATTAAATTAAAAACTATTTCATTACCTTTTTCATGTTCCTAAGTAGCACTCCTTTTGTAGTAATTATAGTACTATTGTCTTTCTTCATTTTGTCTTAAGAGGAGGGGTGGAAGGAAGAAATTGGGTCCTTCAAAAAAAAGAAGGAAGAAATTGGGTCGAGATGAGGATTTGTCTATCCAACAATATATTATTTTGATACGAGAAACAAAAACTTCTAATTATTCTGCTAGTTTCAATATTTTGATCTCTATTACTTAGTTGAATAAATTGATGAACCTAATCTAAATGTCTGCACATTTTGTCTTGATAGATGGACAGGACATCTATACTTGGAGATGCTATAGACTACATGAAAGAGCTGCTCGAAAAAATCAACAATTTACAAGAAGAAGCGGACGTGGGGTCTGATCAACCAAGCTTGATGAGCCTCTTAAAGGATGTGAAGCCCAATGAAGTTTTGGTACGAAATTCACCTAAGGTAATTTACATTTACCATATAGAGTAAATACTGCGATTTTTACTTTACTTTTTCTTGAGCAGAAGTGTTCAATTTCCCTTATTTTTTCCTGGCAGTTTGATGTGGAAAGGAGAAACAATGATACCCGGATCGAGATTTGTTGTTCAGGGAAGCCTGGTCTGTTGCTTTCAACTTTGACTACTCTGGAAGCACTAGGCCTGGAGATTCAACAGTGTGTCATTAGCTGTTTTAATGATTTTACAGTGCAAGCTTCTTGCTCTGAGGTAAATCTTAATTTACCCTATCTAATTTTGTTCTCGTTAATTTTCCAGTTGAAAAATCCAATGCACTTAACGTGAAAGTCATTTTTATGATGATAATACTAGTATAATTTTTGTCATATTTAAAGAAAGTGTTATATTGACGTCAAAAAAAATAATAATGAGTTTTCTTATGAAAGTGATAAATATAAGAAACTAATACTAATAAGTTTCTGAAACTTAACATTCTTTAATTTTTCTTTTTCTTTTTTTTTTTTTTTTTTTTTGGTGATACTTATCCATTAGTGTATACTGATTATTGCTTGTTTTAATCTTACTAGGAATTGGAGCAAAGAGGGATTTTAAGTTCAGAAGATATAAAGCAAGCACTATTTAGAAACGCTGGATATGGAGGAAGATGTCTTTAGCTACAGACAAGCTAGTAAATTAGAGGGGGAAAGTGAAAAATGTGGTGGGATTGTTAGTGGATAGTTGATTCTGAATCTGAATCTGAATCTTTACCTTGTCAAGAATCATTAACGAGAGGTTGGCAGTGAATTTTGTGATTTTTGTTATCCAAAAATAAGTGGTTTTCCTTCTTGTAAAGACAAAAATACAATGGATTGCTTTTTATCTTAGCCATCCCAAAAAGGTTGACGGTCGATCTAGTCCTTGAATTCTCTGCTTCAAGTCCATGTGCATATTTCAATGACTTTGATTCTTATCTCTATCCGTTTGGGGAAAGCAACTAAAAAAGAGAGTATACTTTTTTGCGTAAAGAAATGTGAAATTTGTGTTACGTATGGAAAAAAAAATACCTGCAACATAGTATTTATACGGCATAAGTTAAATACAATTCTCGAAAAGACAAATATTAGTTGCCATGACTATATCCATGATGAATTAATGTGAGATTTTTCTAACCAGATATACCTTTCCCCAAAATTTTGAGATTTTGAAGTGTACAATACACAAACATTACAAAAATACTTGTATATAATATAAGTTTTCATGTATTGATTCTTGAACTTACCTATACATAATGATAATAATAAAAAGAGCCCACATATGCAGCCACTGCTTCAGTTCAAAACATTCATTTTGCGGACAAGTTGCCGCTGTCCTGGCGTCCGAAATAGTTCCAAAACCCATTAATGTAGAGCACACTAGTATAAATGCTCCCACTATCTAGTAAATTTGTTGTTATCTTCTCTTTTTCTTACGGTTTCACGACAATATTCATCAAATGCCAGCTCTTTTCTGCTGGGCAAATTGCTTTGTGATGCACCTTCTTTCGCTGGTGCCAAGTGTGAACTGACTAAGCTAAAGTTTCTTTACCTCCAGGACACTGAAATATGGTCCTATCAACAATAGACACAATTTTCTTAGGTCAGAATCAAATCTGCACATAATCATCTACCCATTGCATATTGATCACGGACATTGGCTTTTTTTGTTCATCAATTGCGGGCGATAGTGAGAAGTTTCTTTCACTGCAAAACTCGCTGAATTCAAGTTAGAGGTGGTGGAGACTTCAAGGAGTGTCGGCGTCATTTGGGACTTTAGCTAGCTTATTGAATGGAGAGCAATGAAAGCAGAAGGAAAAGAAGAAACGGTTTTGGATAGGGGTGGGAAAAATAATCGGAAAATCGAAAAACCGTAATATTTCGAACCGAAAATGAGGGTAACCGAACCGAATTTTAAAAGCGGTTAGGTTAACCAAACCTTATTTACAAAAGCGGTTCCGGTTTCGGTTATCAATTTTTAAAAACTGCGGTTAACCGAACCGGTCCACATCTATGTCTTAGAGGTCAATATTTATGAATATTATAGAGAAATAAGAAATATTAAATCGTTTCATTTTCAAGTTTAAGTTAACTCAAAAACTTAAATATCATATTAGATTGTCTTCCAATTTAATTTTTTTAATTGTATTTTATTTTTTGTTTTTATACTCCGATTATCATATATATTCTTGATAATAAATAAAAAATACTTTCATACAATACGAAATATGGAAATAACACAAATATTTTTTACTCGTATTGTGAAAATTTTTCATTTTTAACTTTTTTTTTAATTTTAAAAAGAGCGGATGCAAGAGTTTGAAATTGTACAAGTAGTTTTTTTTGTTTGAAAAATTATTTATGTTGCAATATTTTTTATCTATTTTGTTAAATTAACTTAATACCATACGGTTTCTGTTACCCGCGGTACCCGACCCTCTTTAGCCCGGTAACCGCTAAGCGGTTAACCGATTAATGAGGGTCGGATACGGTTAGCAAATTAGGCGAACAGCGGTTCCGGTTAGGATATTAGGTGAATGGACCGGTTAACCGGTTCATGCCCACCCCTAGTTTTGGATATGTCTCAATTATTTGCTAGTTTGTTTTTATGATAAAGAAAAATGTTACAAAGTTGATTTAAGTTAGGTTAAGTGACTGATAAATTATTTTACGTGATTGATAAGTTTCTTTATGGAAATAACAATAAATTGTGATAATATACCTAGAGTAAGTGTGGTTGTAAAGGGGCAGTTCTATGTAGTCCATTCTTTTCTTTTTTTTCCATAAAAAAGCACAGTAACTATTTACTCCTTTTCGCTCTAGATTTCCTCAACTCCGCAATTACTTCTTTTATTTCTAATATAACTTTTTTGAGAAGGAATAGCTGTTTATGTAAAAGATGATTGCTCCTATCTTCTTGGTAAAGAGCAAAAAGAAAGATGAAATTAAACCAGATTGATACTGTTTAAGAATTACCCGTATATTGGGGCCACATTTTGTATTTATTTGAGCTTTTTTTTTATAAATCCTACATTATTATAATGGGATTACATTTTGTATTTATTTGAGCTGAACTCAACAAGATCAAAATGATGATGTGGGACAACGTAGCGCAACATAGTTACTAAGATACTTCACCTGTGATCCATGAGTCTTAGGTTCAAGTCACCGAAAAAGTAAATGAAGTCCTACCATTAATTCTCTTTAAAAAGAAAAATAAAATAATCGTGTAGATTATGCTTATATATTCATGCTTTGTAATTTCCTTTGCACACGGGCAACTCTCCAACAGAAAGCTATATCTGACCATAGGATGATTATAATTGCTCATAAACTCCTTTTGCCCCGGTAGAAAAATAGAATTTGGTTATGTAAATCATTTGATATGATATTAAGAAGGTGGCTAGACTTAGTTTTTATAAGGGATAATTACATAAATCTCCCTTGAGGTTTATGATAATAGCAGTTGGCTCCTCTCAGGTTTGAAAAATTGCACTTTGCTCCCCTCATTGCATAAAAGGACTATGATACCCTTACAATAACCATTTTTTCCTTGTGACCCTCCATCAGAAAGTATTTAGTGCCAAACTTTTTGTTAAAAAAATAAAACAAAATAAAATAAATGGTTTGATTTCTTCTTCTTTGTTGACCTCCTACCCCTCTCCATTCCTAGCCCCAATTCTTTCTGTTTGGCGATTATACATTGCCCTCTCCCTTCTCCATCTTCAACTCTATTCGTCCACCACCACCTACCACTACCTGTCTCCACCCCCTCTTCCTACCCTCACTTTTTTTGTTTTTTGGCGATTATACATCGCCTCTCCTCTACTCCCATCATCACCACCCCACCATCTACCAACACCGCCACTGCCTACCACCATCCCTACCACAATCACCTCCATAACACCTTACCTTCCTCTGCAAAACCACGGCACAAGAACATCTCCCTTGTTGACTTCCATCTCATAGACCTCCATCTCGTAGCGCCAACTCCCAACCATTAAATTTGTGATTTACATTTCTGACGATAGATGGCCGGCTCTCTATTGGTTTGCCTATTTTAAAGTCCTCAGCCATAATTTGTGTATCTGCTGCTATGGGATGGAGATTTTTATTTTTTTTACTTTTTTGATGGTTGATGGTAATGGTGATGGTTTGGCTTGTTATTTGTATGTATGCTCGTAACTCTACCATCCACCATGTACTCCAACAAGCAAAACACAGTACCATCCATCTGCACTTCACATGGGATCTCTATGCCAACTGTATTTGTTTTTTATTGGGATATTGTATGAAGAATACACTGTGTGAGTAGATAGTAGTGGATGAAATATGTGATAGTAGTTTTAGAGCACTTGCAGTTGGTGTCGTTTAAGGTTTTTGTTAGTGATTTAAGGATTGCAGCAGCTTGATTGTCATGTGATCATGAAAATATGGGCAGCAGAGAAGGGCAAATTTTTTTGACAACATTTGAGACGCCAGATTGTGAAGTCGGTTTTTTGCGTCCTATTTTTTGCAAGGTTTGGGAAAAATGAGAGAAAATTATTCAACAATGCTGGTGGTAGATGATATTTTACAAAATTATACTACATTATTATTTTTTACAAACTTAAGATTAATTGTTTTTTGTTTTTAAAATATTTTCACAGGGGCATTTTAGGTTATATAACTGATTTTTTAGCTGACGTAAGCAACATAAAGTTTTTTGTTACTAAAAACATTAAAATAAGGAGTTTAACTGTAATTTTTCAAATCAGAGGGGAGCTAGACGTGATTATGGCATACCTCAAAGAAAGGTACGTGTAATTATCCCTTTTTATAAAAAAGGCCAATTTAAGATGATGCATGTGCGAGCAGTGGACTGTAATGAACTCAATAGATAAGCCAAGAAGATTGAGAAATTTCCAAAAGACAAAATGCAATCCAACTAAAAACATGAAAAGATCTTTTACGAATCCTTTTTCACATCACTCCACGTTTAGGTTTTACGTTATAGATGTTAGTGCCTTGGCGAGTGTCCATGGAGAAATAAAGTTAAGTCCGAGGTTAAAGGAAGAAGTTGCTTAGAGGAAAAAATGCTCCATGATGTTAAGTTTTGTGGGTCTCAAATTCTTTGTTCCTTTTCTCAGTCCTCCCCCCCCCCCCCCCCCCACCCCACCACAAAAAAAAAATCCATATATTATAAGTTAAAACACAAAACTTATGTTAGAAATAAAGTTATACAAATGCACTGAAAGAGGGATATGATAAGTGGCAACAAATATTACTTCATATGATTTTTTAAAGAAAGAATTATGCGTTGCGTTTGTATTGATAGCCTTCTAATATTATTCTACAAGTTTGATTACATTTCTCAAACAAAACCCATAAGTTCTAGAAAATTTTAAATCAGAATATAATTAACATAATTAAATTAGAATGTTAGTGTCATCCTCCAACTATAAAAGAAAAGGGAAAAACATTTCTTTTTCTTTTTCTGAGAGAGAAATATATTTCGGTCAGGATCATACCTCAATTTATATCATCTAGTTGACATAATTTTTAGTTGATTTTCTGCTCTCAATTGTTACAGACTTCCCTCCATTAATTAAGTTTTGAAGATTCAAGACCCAGAAAACAAACCAGACTTTGTTCCTAGATCCACTTATATTGGGCCGTAGACACAAAAATTTCTCGTGGTGGACCGAGGTACTTTTGAATCCCATATTTTGGGCCACAGAGGTCTGTCTCCACACTTGGCAAGAGACTTGAATTGGCAGGAATTTTCAAACAATTTATGAAATTAACTTTTGGCTGGCAGCATAAAAAATAATCAAGAAAAGTAAAAATTCCACTTAAATTAATATACCTAAGAGCCCGAGCTACAAAAATAGAAAGCTCAAATGATCAAGAAATTTTGGCCTAGAAAAATAAAAACTAGAATGTGTAAATCATTTTTACATATAAAAAGAAATAATGAGATCTCCCGTCATTCATTAAAAAGAATGTTGAGAAAATTATTTCATCATTTGTCTAATTTTTCCCTGTTTTCTTTTTTCGATATTAGAGAATACATTAACTATATACCCTTTACAGTAAAGATGACGAAGAACACTAAATAGAATAGTGATTAGCGTTCTAATCTGCTGCCATTTGCTCTAGTTAAAGAGAGGATTCTCTGAATTTGTTAGCTTCTATCCTATGTATCAAGACAAGAATCTAGTATTGTTGACTCTTTACTTACATGGTTGACGAATAAAATGGCCAAGTAGGCCAGTTGATGGATACTGAAAGTGACTTTGACTTGAAACTTGGAATCTGAAGGATCAATTGGACAATGACGAAGACATCCATTCTATGCAAGTAAATAAGATAGGTTTGGACACCTATAATTTTTTTTTCCCACTGATTAAGTTTTAAGTCTTTTGAATAATTTTTAAGAAAATTTTTTTTTTTTTCCAAAATCTAACATAATTTTCTCACATCTTATAACTTGTTTGTTTTTGCTCTTCCCAACCTTTAAATCGTGAGATCACATGTCTACGTGCCGAACCATGTTGCATGGGATCCATTGAGGTTAAGAGAAATGTCAGTTGGCCGCGAGAAGTTTGATTTAATGATATTCTGATTCCTTTTATCCATTTTTCGAAAAAAAAAAAAAGCAATTGAGACGCAGTGATTTCCTTAGATATATTACCAATCTATTTTCAAATTAATATCAAATCTTATGTACATTTTCAACATTTAAAATGTTTGGTTGATCTTTTTAGAAGCATGCAACTTTTCCAGTCATTAATCAACCTATTCAAACCACACAAAAAAAATTAATAAAAAACAGAAAAAATATCAGAAAGGGTGTAGACAATGTAAGAAGAAAGTATTGCTTGACTTCTAGATTTTCCACTAATTTATTAAAAAGTCATGAAACCAATTTTAATGGCAGTATCTTAACTAAGTTTCATGTAAACCACCACTACTTGGAATAAGGAATTTATTCACCACATTCTTACTTTTTATTTCAGATAATGCTATGGTCTAAAAAGTTCATGTAAAATGGCGATAAGCCAACAATGCTGATTTTTATGCGCATCTTTGAAGTTAAAGTCATGATTACAATTGAAGAAAATAGTCGTATTAAAGAAGATGAAAAAGGCTTTGAAGCAGGATTCTACCAATATCAAGAGCTCAGAGTGGAATGACCTAATTTGGTGATGTTGGGAGCCAAAATATTGCACAGTGATGTTAGGACAATTTTACACTTAATGGACAAACCATGAGTCTTTGAAATAATAGAAAGAGGGAAATTAAATGATTTGATATAAACATTTTAGTATTTTCTATTTCAACAATAAGAAAAGGGTCCAATCGCATAGTGATTAACTATTAACTCACACTCCCTAAACAATCAACTATTGGTTTTATGGCAAACAAATTCTCTAGTAATGGGTACGGGCTATTGGTTTTATGGCAAACACTCCCTAAACAATCAACTACATAAAAGAGGATAAATCCAAATAACTAAACCATTCAAGAAAATACAACTGATTGACAAAAACCATTAGAATTTGCCTCACACTCCCTTAATTTTTTTCCTCTCCACAATTGTTGCCAACCAACAAATGTCAAACCATTAGTGGGAGCACATCTAATCATGCACAATGGAAAGAAAGGGTACGGGCAAACGTACATGCAGTATCCTTCACCAGAAAGGCCTTCTCCTGCCCAGCTTGTTACTGGGAAGCTACTTCCCACCTGCAACTACACTTATTCTATAGTTTCCTTTTTGGTGTGATTTACGCCAATTGATTATATTATTGACACCCTTTTGATCTATAGTAATATTTTGGTTGCAATAGTGAAGATTTTTTATTGAAGTTAAATGGCTAATGAAGGATCTTCCATGCCTGCTGTAAGTTTTCCTTTAGGTTTAGCGCTTCTTATCATCTTGTTAATTTGCTTTAGTGGATTCTTTTCTTGTTGCTACAACTGGAGTAGGCTCCGAAGGCTTCTTCAACCTTCTTCCACGCCGGACAATGTCGAAGGAAATCATTCAGATTTAACTCATACCCATGAGGTACAAAAACTCTCCTGTATATCTCAATGAACTGATTATTTTCTTCGGAAAAGATTAAAAAAAAAAACTTTTTCGACGATTAGAAGCAGACTGCTGAGCAAAAGCATGATGAAAGCTTGACAGTGGTGATGCCTGGAGATCAAACTCCAAAATTTTTGGCACTTCCAGCTCCACGTGGGGAACTGCAGGCAGAAAATTATGCTTAGTGCAAAATGTATTGTAACGCTTGGCCGTCAAAATTAGGTAAGTTTTGTAAAAATACTATTAATTTTTGTTAGAAAATTGATACGGTAACGCTACATGATTAAATCACGGTCCAAATTACAGTAGATTGGATTAAAGCAACTGCAGCACTATTAAGATAATGTATGATCGAAAATTACTGCAGTAATTATTATAAATTTACTGGACAGTCTAGTAATTGAACTGGGCTATATTTTCATGAGATTAATTCTTTCGTGCAACTGCAGTACCATGTTAGCTTATGCATTTGAAGTTTGAGATTTTGTTGCTTGCCTGTGGTAGTTTAGTTGCACCAAGTTGGAAACTTCTTAGTCACAAGTCAGCAAAATACTTTGGCAAGACAACAAAGCGGGAATAGAATTGTAGCCAATGCATTAAGAATAGCCTCAAATTCCACAGTAAAAATGCATTCGAATGTGCCATTCCAAAGACAAGTCTCCAAGTTGCATGAGCATCATGAATGGACACTTGAATGATCCAGAACAGATGTGGATTTTGAATATCATAACCAGAATCAAGTATAAATCTCGTTACAAACATTTGATCTTGCTTTGCTAGATATTTGTTCTTCGATAAGGATAATCAAGCCTCAACGAGATGATTATTTACATAGGAGAAAACATTTGGTGAACAATATAATCCTAAAAAAGAAATTTATGTAGTACTGTGTATGGATGTTAATGTTATTGAACCTCGATCTCATTGTGTCGTCCTAAAACAAGCTAAAAGTTTTCTTTTTCCTGACTGGTAAGAAGTGTGTCCCTCTCAGGTTCCAAGTTGGTTAACCAAAGCCCAACACAAGAGCTAAGTATAGGAGGATTTGGGCTCGGTAGAGCCTGGTAAGCACAGTTAGGTTTCTTGTTCCAAACTTTATAGTGTAATAGAAATTTCTGTTTTTCCAATTCATTTGTAAGTAATAAATTTGTAGGCCTAGACCAAGAAAGTTTGCACAGATAGTAATGGCCCTAAGAAGTCTTAAGGCGAGACAATTTTAGCTCAAATTTGATGCACATGGTGGCATAAAATATGGGCTCCCGAGATGCCCAGAAAAACTAGGTTTCTGATCTGCCTTTTGAGATGATGTCTGTCCTAGAAGAAATCCCAATTGTTCCGTTTCTATTGTTATTTCATCACTTAAATTGTCATAAAGAACAATCAAATGCATTTTAGTCCAGAATTTCCCTAGCTTGCATTTGTCTTGTATAAAAATAGAAGGATATTTGACAGGAAATTCACATTACTTCACATTAATTGGCTTCTATTAAGCTCCAGTCAATATATATTACAATGAAATTATGCTTTCACCACCTCCAAAAGCCACATGTTTTCATAGCAATTGAGTATTTCTCAAAAAAGGGAGTCTCTAAGATGTATTATTTGAAACATTAAAGATCACGAGTTAACTTTAAAAAATTACTGTTTAATATAAAATCGTGTTGGCAAGACCACAAGTGCAGCTTTGGCTAAGTTGCTTAGCCAAAAGTCTAGCAGGACGTGTTATATGCTTTTTCCATCACAAATGAATTTCCACATCAATAATGAGCATCACCTCAAATCAAATTTTCTGACCCCACTAATTAAGAATTATGTCTTTTATCCTCAATTATGAAGCTAGAAATTGAGGTTTTGCACGCTTAATCTGTTATGTTTATCTATAAATGTAAGAAACAGCTTGATTAAGAGGAGGCCAACCTGGGATTTTGACGTGAAAGTCCAAACTACCTAATCGCTAATTGCATACGGGCTTGACAAAAATCACCTACAGGCGTTGCTTTCAGTGTTTCACACGTGGGGTGGGGGCCCGGACCAAGGGCCCGAAGTACAACGATGGACCAACCTAATTAACGTAGCCATTGACCTTAAGATTATGACCCTGCTTTCCTTCAACGAGGCAGACCACGTGCGTCCCATTAATTTTTATGGTATCTTAAATAAATTAAATGCTCTATTATGGGAGCTGAGCTGACTAATGGAAATTGATACCAAAAAGATGTATTGTAACTAGTGAAACCCTTTTTGGAGAAAATTTTGATTTAATTCGTTTGCCTGTTTTCATTGTTATGGTAGCTAGTAAGTAGGAAGTACTTGACTAGTTAGTAACTCCATTTTCGATCTTCCATATTTGGATCTGCTTGTCAGTACATTCTTTTGGCACATTGCCTACCATTACCATAAAATAGCATACCATATCGTTAGCTCAGTTTGAGACTGCTTGGTGTAAAATTTTGAGTTGCAACATTTTAGTACTAGTCAAAAATCACATTCTTAGGTGAATAAGCGGGTAAAGTGTTAGCTAATGGATGTTCATATCACGTATAAGTTGTAAATTGTAACGTGGTTTTCGGGAAAAAAAAAATGTTACACCAAAAGTTGGATCATCTTTTTCTAAATAGTAATAGTTATGTACTTAACAAGGGAGATATTTTGTCAACTTTTTTTTTGTGAAATTAAATTTTAGTAATCAATTATCATTACAAAATATTTTGCCTCACACAATTTAAGGTGACGCTCTCAGACTTTTACCACACACAAATTGGGTGTGGTTCCCAATATACTTAACACCTCACCCCTCCTCGTGCTTCATTATCCTAATGAAAAATATAAAATGGACCATATGCATTGCCATGTGGTGCATAAGGATTCATAATTTATCGGCACATGTAGATAATAGGCCACACATTGTAATATTTAATGACAAGTGATTATTATAGTATTAGGTGCAAGCAAAACTTTCTCGTTATCCTAATTATCAAGGTTGAGGTTTGAATTCTCAATTTTTTAGTAGGGGGAAGATCACCGCCATGCCACATGTGCAGAAGTTGTAAGTAATACCTTCTCATTATCAACCCCGCCCTTTGGTGGGGGGGGGGGGGGGGGGGGGTGGAAGATCCTCAACCAACTGGGCTATTCCCAATTAGTTTACTTTGTTAACTAACTTCGCTATGAAACGGGAGCACAGACAACAAACCCCAATGTTATGGCCGGACAAGCACCAGTTTGAATTAAAACTATAAATTTCGAGTGGTTTGTTGATCAAATGCAAGCAAAACCTGAACTTACTTCTCCTGAACTAGAACAAATAAGTTAACTAATACGTATCTTATGTCTTTTTATTCCGAAATGAGTATAAGGACTCAGATAAAATTTTAAAAGAGAATACCAAATGATAATTCAGGTCTAAAATCCATTCCAGTCTATTTGGTAATAATCCTAAATTCGTGCAAGAGTTCATTGTATTCAATTTCTATCAAACACTATTCAAGCAACTAAAAGAATAAGAATAAATTGACTTTAAAAACGGCATGGTCCGCCATTGTCCAAGATTTAGTGCAAGTGTCCTTTTCTACGAGCAAGTATATCAGCAAAAATTCAGGACTATAAACTATAGAGGACCTCAGGTATGGGGACTCTGAGCGGTGGCAATATCCCGCAATATCTGCGTTTTTGAAAGAACGTCATCATCTTCAAGTTTTCCTTTTATTTTTGGGCCCAATTTTTCATTTTCTAACTATTTATGCTACATGGTTTTGTTTGTGATTTTGCCAACTAGTTTTACTCACGGTGAAATGGACTGTAGCGAAAATGGTCAAACACTTCATATAAATTTGTAGTTCCAAGCCCCTGTCAAAAAAAAAAAAATTGTAGTTCCAAAAAAATGAGACAAACTTTGAAGTAATACTAGATATTTTTGTGAAGGAAAATTTTAGTCAACTAAGCCCCTGTCAATATATGTGAATTAAGTTCCAAGCCTTTGTCTCAAAAAGAACAAGAAAAAGAAGAAGAAAAGGAAATTTGTAGAAGACAGCCAATTTTACAAGAAGGATCTCATTCATCCTAAACAATTCCACTCCTTTATTCCCCTTGCGAAATTCATGCTTTAAAAATTGGATAAAGAGCTGGATTTTTTTGCTATTGAAAATAGGAATCAGCTGATTTATACAGCTCAGTTTTATGTTGGTCAAGTTCCCAAATGCTGGAGGAAGGAGAAGAGAGAAAGGGGGATAAAAAAGCACTTTGACTAACTCTTATTATGCTCTGTTTGGCCTTTGAATTCATTCTTTTATTTGGCTTGACTAAATTGGTATACGGTTAGAAGTCGGAACAAATTTCAACCGCACTAGCGCAATTAAAAAGACACCACAAATTAGTCACTTTCCAGGATGTCAATAGAGCCTGGAACGAGGGGCAAAGGCAATTATAAATATTGCTAAGCCTACTTATGGACCAAGAATTCCGGTGTTAATTTTTCATTGACTTTACACCTTTGTCACTCCCTTTCTTCTTCCTTCCAACCTTTCCTTGCTGAAATAATAAACCGAAATTAAGACAACTACCACTATATTTCTTTAGTTAAATGTTTCAAAACATTATATTTTCGAAAACTTCAAATGTGTTTTTCAACTTACTTTTTACATTACTTACTTTTTACATCACATACATATTTGTCAAAAAGAATTTTTAAAGCGTGTTACAGTAATATTTTCTAAAAAAAGAGTCCCAGAAAACAACCACTCAAACAAAACAAATGGGTAGTAATAAACCAAGAAGTTTTGACAAGTGTTCCGGACATGTATTAAGGTACATAATTTACCTCCCAAAGTATTGTATTCGTTACTTTAATTTAGTTTTATTTCTCCAAAAATTTAATAACACTCGTTAAACAAACTCTCAAGCAAAATTTTCATCAAACCATCAAACCAGAGGCCAAACCAATGGGCAGTGAAGATGACATATGAATGACGTTTGGCAGAGGCATAGTATGATGTACGATGATGATGATATTAGGTATCAAAGATGTGTATGATACCATGTCATCCCATGCTTAAGGACCAAGCGTGCGATGGTGGTAGCAGTTAATAATGATGATTAATGAGCCTCCCTTCATTAAACAAAAACTCTCCATTTCAATTACCCAAACCCCCACTACTCCCATACAGCGCGTGATCACATTTCCCAGATTCCAAATTATCCAACGGCTTTAACCGCCCGATCATGACATGTGCTTCCGCGTTGCGTGGAGTGCTCGTGGAGAAGGTAGTGCTCTACGCATCTGTGGACGTAGAGGTGGAGGTTTTATGTCGGGCTCTTAACCCGGCAAACCGATTGTAAAAGCCGCTATCCTGTCCCCCAACAGCATCATATGGCCTCTGTCTTGCTTTCCCTCTGTCCCCTCCTAACCTCACTAATTGATTCCTCTGCGTAATTCTCACTCTTTTGTTTTTGGTCAGTTTGTGACTTATAAACGTTCATGGGATTGAGGCAAAATAATTGTCGGTATCATTATATCTAATAGTATAAAATAATTATTTTTGAATTTATTTTTTTAAAATGTATTTTGAAAAACTTCTAACCTCTTATTTTTTAAAATGTATTTTGAAAAACTTCTAACATCTTTACTCCCAAAAAAATATTTAAAACTCTTAAAGTGATTTTTTGGAAAAAGAAAAAGAAAACAAATGAAGTGGCTTCTCAAAATTAATATAATGTTTTTCTCAAAGAAGTTTCTTACATGCTTTTATTTTTATTAGCCTTTACAATAGTAAATAATTATCTTTAAAAACAAATTTTCAAAGTCGATAATCAATTTCAAAAAAATAAAAACTATTTAAAACAGGACCATAACCGTTATACCATCAATGTACAATCATACATCTTCTTAAACTATTTCTTGAAAGATTTTTAAGTGGACCGAATTCACAGCTTTATTTGTGGACTATGTATTATAAAAGAGCGTTAAGTAAACAAAGTGATATATACTGATATAAAAGAATAATATAAAATAATATAAAAATATTTATATAACTTTATTTTAAAATATAAAATTTATAAATAAAATCACAAATCGAAGAATTTTTCACTATTTCTTCTAGAGAATTTTGAAAACGGAGGTACATATTGAGATGTGATTCCATCTCTCGCCTTTGACAATGTTGCACAACAAGATACTTTCACAAATTCACAATGGCATCAGAAAAGTATACTTGTTATAGAAATAAATATATTTGATCTCGCATTTTTACAGGGAATTGTGGGCCCCTTTTCGTGGCCTACAGCATCTGACAGCATTTACGTGGGGTCCAGGTATGTTTTGCATGTGGGTGGGGGTATTTATGACATAAGAATTATGGTCATTGCATAGCATGGACATGGTGTTGAAGAGATGAAACAGAAGAATCTTTCTGATAAAAAACGAACCCGAAAAATTAAGAGAGAGAGAGAGAGAGAGAGAGAG
Source organism: Mitragyna speciosa (assembly GCA_024721245.1). Taxonomy (NCBI): domain Eukaryota; kingdom Viridiplantae; phylum Streptophyta; class Magnoliopsida; order Gentianales; family Rubiaceae; genus Mitragyna; species Mitragyna speciosa. Next base: position 19,908,993 of record CM045568.1, read on the forward strand.
AGTAATGAGTGGGATGGTTGAAAATTGTTGAATTGGGCTAAACAATGACCAACACTGTTTTTCTTTGTCTACCATAATTATTTTGCTGGCCAATTCTTTGGCAATATTATTGTTCTTGGTAGTATTATTGCATTTCCTAGTGTTGCCAAAATGGCTAAATCCCAATTTTGTGGTACAACACACCACACTCCCTGTTGTTTCACATGCGTCTTTTTAAGCAACAATGTAGTGAGTGATGTCTTCTAATCTAATTAGGGGGAGAAGAGTCCTCTCGGAATGTGAAATTTCGGAATTGACGAAACTCTTATCCAAAAAGCATGGGACATTTGGTGGGCTAGGAGACCATGAATGAAGTGTCATAATTCCGTTTCGAATCATCTGTTATGTAATTAAATTTTATACAAATGTTATTTATTTATTTGTATATATATTTATCAAAATTACCTGCTATTTCTATGAATTTTTAAAAATAACATGAATTAATATACGTGATATAACTATATGCAAGTAGAACAAAAAGTAAGCAGTTAGACGATTTAAAGCGAATTAATTTTGTATGCATCCTAATCTTTTCATTGATTAGATGATACACAAATTGACAAATCTAGTCACACGGGTAGTTCTATGGGGTTTGCTTTTTTTCTGAAGTAGATCCATCTTTATCACAAACAAGGACAGAGACAAATGAAGTATAAATTGTTTAGCATTTTATTTAAAGGAGTCAAACAAATAGAAAATTCCATATATTTTTTTATTAGGATACAACACTTTGATTAAATATTGCATTTATAAGATTCTGGAGTTTCATGGCCATTCTTACACTTCCATTTTTCCATTTTTTTTTTTTTGCCGGTTATAATACTTATTTACAAAGAAATTTGATATGTTATACTCTTAGATTCTAACTCTAATTTTTAGTTTTTCTGCAAGGACTCACAAGCTACTTTCTTTCACTTCTTGTTTATTAGTTTTTTATTCATATCAATGATGCAAAAAACAACATCATTGAAGATGTGCAGAAAGCAAATCAGAGGAAAGAACACACAAATTTTTTTCAAATTCTTTTGTGAGCTAAATAACATTCCTGTAAGTACAAGGAAAAAAGAAAAAAAGAAAAATTATTGCTTGACTTCTAGTTAAGGGAAATTTCTTGGGCTGTAGCATTTGAAGGAGGATGAGAGAGGGAGCCAAAGCAATCATACACGATGAGATAAAAACTAAACAAGACAATAGGATAACTACAAAAGCACCAGCAACTGTTCCAGCTACTACAGGAAAAAGGAGAAATTCCATCTATGGAGCAAAATGCAAATTCAATTAGTTGTCCTGTTCCCTCACAAAGCATCAAAAGCATATTATTCGAAATAATAATATATATATATATATATATATATATATATCGTCGTACAGATATTTCTACGTGAATAGGTTAACTTGTTTCTTGGAACTTTGCAACAATTGCAAATTATGCATATTTTTACTGTATAGAAGGGGAACTTGGTTTCATTGTAATTAATCTTACTGAAGTTTTAGAGCATAAAGGTTAATTAAAGATATCAAAGAAACTCCAACAAATAAGGTGGCCTACGTACTTGATAATCCTAATTTTTCCCCTACGTGCAAAACATTAAAAATATATATATATAGAACACGAACACTTTTTCTCCACTAAATATTCAAAATAATATTCCTTAGATTCGATCATTACCTATATGGTAATATCTTGTTTAAGGAACAAAAATCAGATACAAATCTTTTGGTTCTTCTTTTATCTCAAGAAGGATCAAAACAAAAGCAATATAGTCAGCGAACTTAATTTCACTTTTCAGTTTGATTCTCCCCACGCCCACATTTTTTTTTTTCAATGGATAGTAATTCTGAGTTCCAAGTCACAATTCAATATGACATGCTGCATTGATTTACATTTATTTTAACAACAAAATAAAACAAATAACTTAAATTTGGAGTATATCTATCTCCATTTTTTTTTGGGAGCAAAACTGTACTATTACATTGGGAAGTGAATAGTATTTGTAAGATTCGAATTCCCGATTTTTGAAATAGAATCGTAAAACTCTAACCGTTCGACCCTATATTTATTTTTCATCTCTTAAAATTTGCTTGACTCTCTGTTCATTTTCATTTCTTAAAATTTTAACGCATACTGCTACATGATAATAATAATACAACCTTATATTTAAATGTCAGAATTTGGATTATTCCACACCGTTATTTTTTTTTTAAGGAGACCCAATTAAATTTAAGCGTAATTGTACCTTTTTTCTATTGTATCTATCTCAAATTATTCTTCTGGTCATAGCAAAAAGAAAAAAAATCCCCATTTTCTTTTCTTTTTATTGAAGTTGGTTTTATTTTTCTTTTTGGTGTATTTTAAAATTAATATATGGGAGCATTGGGTTTCCCATCCAAAAACAAATAAGCTTTTGTAACTTTCTGCCTAAACGGAGGGTCCTTAGTCTCTAGTCTCTCTCTTCTCTCTCTCTCATCTACCCATCTCTCAGAAATACTCTCTTGCTCTGCAAAATCACAAGCCTCTGTAATCTGTACTTACACCTTCATTATCATTACCATCTTCTACTAGTACTTGTATCCTTCTTCATTTGACCCTTTGTCTTTATTCTTGAGCCTTCCTTCTTCACAAACTAACTGATACGAAAGGGCTTCATTTGACTGGTAAGTGCTAGTAGTTTCTTTGTCTTCCTCAGCTTCACTATCCCAGCTGCTCCTTTTTGTTTGGTTTCTCTCTCACCGTTTGATTTTTTGGTTACAAATTTGCATCTGTGGTCTGTTTACATGCTCCATTTCTTCTCATTAGGTAGATCTATTAGTGTTGTTACTTGTCGTTCTTTTTCCTTTTCTTTTGAAGTCCTTGTCTTTGTAAATATGTGGTATTTTCTTCTGCTTCTTTCCAACTTTAATGACAAAATCTTCATGTGTACTGCTGTTTTTTCCTTTCTTTTTCGTCTTGGGTTTTTAATTAGGGCTATATACATGGGTGAAACGGTAAAGTTTTGCACTTTACAAGTTACTTATGAGATTTGCTACTTATTGATATCATGTTTTTTGGGATATATATATATATATATATATATATATATATATATATATATATATATATATAAGGTTTTCTTGCTAGAAAAATTAGAAAAAAGAAACATTGAAATTCAGTGGGTGCTGAAGTACGCATCTTTTGGACAATAATTGTTTTAATCCGTGTGAAGCATTTATCTTGATTGAAGATTATAGTTTTGTTTTATGCGTTGGTATACATGATAGGAGAGAGAAAGTTGATGAATATATGTTTCTGAATCGAGCAGGGTTGGGAAAGGGAAAAAGAAAAGTGGAGTTCAATTCGGAAATCTGATGTCTCCACCGCTGCTTGGTGTTGAGGAGGAAGAGGGTCAGAGCAATGTGACCTTGTTGGCTTCTTCTTCCTCCTTAGACAGTGTTGTACATAATGGATCAGTGTTCAAAGAGCGAAACTATATGGGATTGTCCGAGTGCTCTTCTGTGGATAGTTCTGCAATTTCCAACATATCAGAGGGTAGCAATGGCAGCTGCCTGAATTTGAAGGCAACTGAGCTCAGGCTTGGGCTGCCCGGGTCCCAGTCTCCCGAAAGGGATTCAGAACTTTGCCGTGTGAGTTCTGCTAAACTTGATGAGAAGCCACTTTTCCCTTTGCATCCTTTGAAGGATGGAAATTGCTTGAGTTCGCACCGAACAGTTACGTCAGGCAACAAAAGAGGGTTCTCTGATGCCATGGATGGATTTTTTGAGGTGAAATTGATTTTCATACTGAAAAGGACTTGGACTGTTTTGTAGGGTGTGAAAAAGGGGCTATACTGAGGGACTATCCTATTTGTTTTACAGGGAAAATTTTCTGAAGTTAATGTGATGTTATCTCCTAGATCTACCCTAAACTCAGGCGTGAAATCAGTCTCTGCAAAAGAGAATACTGGGACTCAAGCTGCCAAACTGAAAGAGGTTATTCCTCAAAGCACTGTCCGGGAGAGGCCCTGCACTGTGAATGAGAATATTTCAAATCGTGTTGGTGGTGCCCCTGCTTCAAAGTAAGCTTTTTAGGCACCTAAAACTTGTTAATTGGAAATTATGGACTTGATATTAAGAATGTCTTTTGTGTGATTTGCCATCCTTTTCAGGGCACAGGTTGTTGGCTGGCCACCTGTTAAATCATTTAGAAAGAACACATTGGCATCTACTTCAAAAAATGCTGAAGAAGTTGATGGGAAAGCAGGACCTGGTGCTCTTTTTGTGAAGGTCAGCATGGACGGTGCTCCTTATTTAAGGAAAGTGGACCTTAGAGTATACTCAACCTATCAGGAGCTCTCATCTGCCCTTGAGAAGATGTTTAGTTGTTTTACTATTGGTGAGTACTTCCAACTACAGCCTTTACATGCTATAAGGAAATGGAATCACGGGAACAAGCTTGCAGTTGCCAATGTAATTCTTGTATGGTTCCAGTTACTACTATCTCTGGTATCATGTCAGGTCAATATGGATCTCATGGAGCTGGAGGGCAAGGAGGTGTTGAGCGAGAGCAAACTGAAGGATTTGCTACATGGATCAGAATATGTTCTCACATACGAGGACAAGGATGGTGATTGGATGCTTCGTGGGCGATGTCCCTTGGGAGTAAGCTCTATATCCAGTAATTTCTGTTAATGGTTTTCCTTATTTGGATAATATACCCTGATTGTACCTCCTGGATGCAATTTAAGACTGCCTTCATACGTTGTACACTACTTCTATCCCAGGCAGTGTAGAACCAAAGTGCTTCTTGCTTGAGTACGAGAAATTAGTAATTTATTTGGAGGCGAGCATGTTCTTGCCTCTTGTGTCATTCTGAATTCTAAGGAATCCCCTCGTAAATGGCCAAAAACAGCATTTCATGCTATACAATGTGGTACTAGATCATTTTGGATGTTCGTCCAATAACTGATAGACAACTATGGTCCATTGTAAATACTTATGAGGGGCCAAAAGCAGCAGAGGAAGATGAATTATCAAATCCTTAAAAGTGAATTTTCTGCCCTTCTCTTAAAATAAATTATGTAGGAACGGTCCTTTCTCTACGGATGCAACTGGGTGCACACATGCAAAACTTGAATTTTCTTCAAATAATTTAACTGGGCAAACTCTTCCTTTAGCTCTTTTTAAGTTGCAAAACACTGATGCAGTCATTACCTGCTGTTACTATTATCAAAGCATAAATGTCAGGAGTGTATGACTATTATCGAAGCGTTTTCATAATACTTGCGCTGTTCTATCACCTGCAACTTGCAACTCAATAAATAGCTTTTATTATGCTGCTTGTCAAACATGGTAAACTTCAACAGATCTAAGCTGTTTTTCAAAAGGGAATCATATACATAAAGAATAAGAACTCTGGGATTAAATTGTAATTAAACTAAGTACGTGAAGTAAAAAGGGAATGATCTAAGCTGTCACCAATGACATTCATTGATATGACTTCACGCAAATTCCTTTCTTCTTAAAAAAAAAAAAAATATTGTTTGCTTGGTGATTGAGCAGAACATGTTGTGGGGCTTTATACATTGTATGAGCTAATCTTCCTGAGAGTCTTCCTGGGAATTGAAGATGCTATGGTTCAATATAGTTGTCCTATAATGCAAGCTAGAGATGTTGTCTAAATGTCCCTTTTGATTTTTTGGCAGAATGTTCACTGCTACGTGCAAGAGACTGAGAATAATGAAGAGTTCGGATGCTATTGGCCTAGGTTAGTATTCTTTATTGTTATAGAACTTCTATTTACTATATATACGCAAGAAATATTGACATGAGTTCAATGGTGTTCGCTGCTCTTTTCGATTTTCTTGTCATTATGTTATTGTTGTTACTCAAGCCAAACTCCACAAGCTTCATGTTAGTACATAGTTACCTTTTGCTGAAAGAGGCGCACACTTGGAGACAGGCATTCTGTCTGTAGAAATATTTGGTTTTACATTTATATGGTTTTATACACTAATAATGTTCACTCTTGAATTTAAACTGCACTAAAAATGTTCACTTTTGAATTTGAACTGTGCGTTATTATTTCTCCAGAAAGGCATCTCATAAGCTGGAACCTAGCTCTTGGCAGTATTAACTGGCTGTTATTTGCCGTGATTGTTTGCCTGTTTTTGCTGTTTCTTGGACCCTTATTTCTTTATCGGCCCATACAACCACTCACCCAAGCCCCAACCCCAACCCACCCCCCCCCCCCCCCCCCCCCAAAAAAAAAAAAAAAAAAGACCTATAAGATAAAAGTGTAAAAAAGAAGAAGAAGGAATAGATGAAAGTGCAACAGTTAGTGTAAACATTTTAAAGAAACAATTACGCAAGCCTCTTTGATAGAAAGCAATGATTGGACAATGGTAATGTGTTCATGATCTGAATACAGATAAATAAATAGATGTCATCAATGTTATATGCATTATGATTCAACCATGGTTCAGTTGGGCATATTGAAATGGATCATGTGTGCAAGGTTGAGGTGCAGAGGTTGTGAAAAATCTATTTATTTAATTCATAAGGCTTCATTTATGGCAAATATAACTAGTGTTGAAATTAAGGGTGCATGAAGAGGGAAGGCAAAGCATACTTAGCAGTAGGTACTTGAGGAATTTTGGTGTTGTTTTGGTGTTATACTATTTGGCGGAAGTCATGACTTGTGTTGATTTGAAGAAACAGGATACTTAAGCTGACATCAGATTTTGATGCAAGTCCTTTCATGATTTAAATTCTTTTTGGAAGATATTTATATGATTAGTACTTGATTTTGTAGTATTTTTTACTTTTGATTATGCCATATGACTAAAGTTGTCCCATATTGTCATTTGACCTTGTAATGCATGATTCTTTTTCTTTTTCCTCCCTGTATTTTGCTTCTTGCTCTGAGTTGTTAGACTTCACTCAAACAGGTTAATCTCTCATTAACTCATCTTCAAATGTCTGCAGCTCCTAGGGCTGTCGAAAAGAGTCGGAGCAGGAATTAGTCGCCGTTCTACATGATTGCACAGGGGGATGAGTTAAATAAGGTCATGTGCTCATCCGTGAATGCTAAGGTGTAATCAGATGGTTTTCGTCAGCATATCATGGAGTAGATGCTTACCTTATCGTGGCTGTGTTTTCCTTTTTTGCGTAAATGTCATCAACTTGTATATGTAGTATTTCAACTCCCAAGATCCTATACCAGTGTGTTCTGCAACTATGTGATACGTGCTGTGGGTTCTTGTTCCCATTATTTGTTATGTTGTGAATGTGTTTTTTTGGTTAAACATCTTTATATATCGTATGTATGTTTCTATGCACGAACTCATTACCCGATGAACAAGTTGCATGTAGCTTGAAAGCTTGAAATCTTAACTATTCATTCAAATGCCAATTAGTGTAGCTCTGGCGTTAAATGAGTTTGTTCTTGTCATCTTTCGCGGACTCTCTTGAGAGATAAATGGCATCGCTGGGCTGTTGGTAGCTTAAACATTTACCTGCTAACTTTTAGGGTTGAGCAGGTTATGTGGCTAAGCCCTTGACCTTTATCTTCAGTTTTCTAGAGACAGAAAACAACTAATTACAGTTCTGAGCATTCCGCTATTGAAATATTATACACGTTTGTTAAAGTGTTTAGGAAAGCAATAAGGATGATAGTCATAAACGTTTAAAACCAAAGGAGAATGAAAAATGTCTGTTGAGATATAAACGGCATGAGAACCAAACTTCAAACAGAAGGATATGTAAAGGTATTATATGAATCTGGTGAAACAACAATGTGAATAATTGATGGTCTTCGAGAATCCTGAAAACGGTAGAGGCAATAATTGGACTGCTGTAATTAATAAATTGTGACGGTTATAGCCATATCTGTGGACATGTTTAGTATCTTCAGGGCTACCATGTCTGAGTTAATAGACTTGCATTATTGACATTACTCTCAAAATAATTTGGTTTGGTGCAGAGAAATCAACCCTCTAAGGGCTAGCATTTAGTAGTAATGTAGTACACAATATGTCAGCGGAGACCTCAAGAGCTTTTATTTAGCCCATTTAGCAGCAGTAAGCATTTCAACTGTAGCACTTTTTTGGCATCAAGATGGAATTGAAAGTCTTCCCGCCCCCTCAGCCGGAGAAACAACTGGGAAAACAAAACATTTAACTAGATAGGAGGATAAGGTAGACATTAATATGAATGCGTTGTTGTGCATTACTAACATATGAAAACTAATGGCTGTAGGCATTTTAGAATGCGAAAATCTGCTGCTGTTCTATAACAATCCAGCTGTCTTGTTTTTTTTTTCCCCCGTAATTCTGTAAAGACATTGTTTCTTTTCCATTTCATTTATCTTTCTTGTTTTGTCTGTTGAATTATCTATATTTTTTCGAGTGTCCTTGATACTGTATATGAACAGATAGTGGGAAGTTTGTGGTTTTGGAGAGGAGAGGTCTGCTGGTGCAGTCTGGACTCTGGAATTGTGGAGTAAATGAAGCAATCTCTATAGATTTCATAGGGGTAAAAATTCACCAGCTGTTACCGCACCTGAACCCTTCGTTTTACATTCAAGCTTCGACAATCGCAACCCTTCGTTTTACTAGTTAACTAGTCCACTTTTATTATTATTATTAGGGTTAATTACACTTTGCCCCCCTGAAAGTGGGGGTAATAGACACTTTGCCCCCTGAATACAAAAAATATGCACTTTGCTCCAAAAACTTTTGGTTAAATTTTTTTTTATTAACTTCCATTTGTATAAATTGTTAAAGGTCTAAATTGCCCTTATAATTAGTTTTGATAGTGTAAACTAAAAATGCCACTCAAGTATTCTAAAATTCCCTTAATTGCTTTTAAAAACAACAAATCAGTTAAAAAAAAGACCCTAAACTTTAAGTTTTTTGACCTTCTAATAAGGTCTCTCAAGTTATTTACGCATGTTTTTTTGTTATTAAATTGGTCATCTCTTTCTTACTAATATATTTATTTATAAGATCTTGATAGATAAAATTATTTATTTAGATTAGTAAGATAATTGGATTTTGAAAAATAAAATCTGATGGAGATTGAAAATTTGGTATAACAGTATTAGTACTTTGACATTTTTATGGACTGAATAATTCATTTTTTAAGGTTTATTATTTTTTTAAAGCAATTGATAGAATTTAAGGGTATTTGGTTGGTGTTTTTGGATTACATTATCAAAAATATTGTTATAAAAAATATAAACATAGGTGTCTAAGTATAATTTTGAAAACCTGAGAGAAGGTAGATGTAGTTATGACAAACCTCAGGGAAGGAATGTGAAATTATCCCTTTAATATATTATATGACCTTAGTATCAATTTTAACTATTTTCTTTGTATATGAGATATTATATTATGTTTAATATATTATACTATATTAATATCAATTTTAACTCTTTCTTTGTTTACATTACGTTTAGTATATTATGTACATTAATATCATTTTTAACTCTCTTGTTTGTGTATTAGATATCACATCAATTAAAATTCTATCATTTTATTGGTCTTATATAGATGCATTATAAAAATTTGGATATACAGCTTTAATGTTTTGAATATAACACGAAAGATACGTCATTGCCATTATGCAAATTTTAGAATTTTTTCACAAATTGAAATATTATACATAAAGCATTATATGACAAAACTTTTTTATGCATTTTATATGGTTAGTTAGAAAGTATGTATAAATTCTTTCAAAATATTTATTTTTTAAAACTATATATAGAAAATTTTATTCTACACGCATGATAGACATGCATAGGATAAAATAGAAAAAAAGTAAGTTTTAATGCCTATGGATATATTTGTCAATAGACATACAATTATAAGGGCAGTTTAGTCTTTTAACAAATTGAAGTTAATAAAAAAAATTAACCAAAAGTCTTTGGTGCAAAGTGCATATTTTTTGTATTCAGGGGAGCAAAGTGTCTATTACCTCACTTTCAGGGGGCAAAGTGTAATTAACCCTTATTATTAAAGACAAAACAATTTATGCAGGGCTCTGAAAATCTGACACAAAATAATAGTAGTAGCAGCAGAAGTAGAGGTAATGGGATTGGCAGAGTTATAAAAACAGACATTTTTCTTGCCGGGAAAGAAGCCAACAGCAAAATTGAAAACCCCAATTTACGAGACTAACTGCTGCTCAAGTACTCAGCACATTAACGCACTAGTCATGTACAAAAGATGACAAAAATATTCAGTTCTGTGACTTCTCTCTCTCCCAAATTTTTAATTTATTTTCCCATATTGCAATACTCCAGAATTTCATATATTTTAAAGAAGCTAAAATTAGAAAGATGAATGTCAAGATACCAAAAAATAAGGGTATAATCCGGTTAAATTTATGGGACCAAAGACTAGACATCAAGTTTCACTGTAAAAAATAAATAAATAAGCATTTTTTTTAGCTTAGATCCAAAAAGAGAGTTGGTTTGCAAATTGCAACGAGGCATACGGCCTTGTTTCTCTCCTTGGTGTTAGCAGCACAAGCAGGGATCTTTTTTCAAATGGGATGTCCAACAACCATGTGAGGCATTTCTTAGTCATAAAACTAATGGTTAAATTCAGGAAATTCCTTTATAATTTGCGCTGCACTTTAGAAAATCAGACCCAAATTTTCATTCCACGAATAAAACTAGTTGAAAATTTAATGTTTCTGCAACGTATACTATTAGCATTGCCCAATGCCGGCAGAGATATATCATACAACAGCAAGGGGAATCTCTTGGGCAAAACTTAACAGAGTTCTGGACGTTCCGGTCCAAGTTGCCCGCTTACATGGTCATCAAAGTCCATTTTTGCAAACTAATCTATTCTCTCTTTAAAATTACGGTGAGTCTTAGTTGTTTTGGAGTCTTTGCACTTTGTAGTGTAGTTTTCTAATATGCCTAAAATATCCTTATGTGCTATTATGTTATATTAATTGTGTTCTAATTGTATTAGAGCTACAGAACTCTTCATATTCCCTTGTGAAGTTCATTGAATTTAAATTTTGCTATTAACTAAAATAAAACAATTCTCCATAAAAAATACCTTTATCCGCACTTCAATTCAATCCTCAAGAGATTGAATTATTAAAGTAAAGGACAATGATTAATACAAATTAACTGCAAATTCAAAGAAAACGAGCAATGTGCTAAATTGCACTAATTATGTTAATAAATTACAACATAATTTCAAATTATTAAAGGATTCTGTTTTAACAAATAGGTTGTTACAAAAAAATAATATGAAAATTTGGGTTATGAATAAGCACTCCACTAGCAAGTTCCTTTTCGTTTGGTGATTGATAAAATAATTTAAAAAATTGTATATATAGTTCAAAGTTCAAAAAACAAACTGCATACTATCTAAATGGCTCATAAGTATTGGCTTTTACAATCTATAGAGGATGAAAAGGATTTTAGGTACATGTTTCTAAGGTAAAATTTAAAAAATAAAGAGGGCTCATAAAAAAAATGTACAAGATGTAAGATTTTCCTTAATGAAAATGGAAAATAATTGGAAGAGTACTATTAATGTTGCCTCGTAATTTTACTTGTGAAAGAACCCCTTTAATTTCATTTTTTGAAAAAAAATACTTCTTCAATAAAACAAGGATTTAAAAATTTAAAAACACATAAAAAATCATTTTTAAAGTTGATTTCATAAATGAAATAAAATAAGATAATATATGATATACTTTGTATAAAAAAAAATGAAGTTTTGCACATCTATAATATAAAACAAATTTACTTGATTGTGATGGTTCTTTTTTCACATAAAGAAATGATATTTTGCATCATTTGGAAAGCAATTAAGTTAATTTTGTGAAATTCTTTTTTAAGTATTTTCCATCCATGTTAAAAATCTAATCTCGCAAATGATTGTAATTCAAAATTACTGATTTGATCATACTAATTGAATAAAGAACTTGAATTATAAAAAGAATAAATATATATATTATTTACAACTATATAGTTAAATAAACTTATCTTGGAATCCAATGCTTTCTTTCACCAAATTAATAATTACCATTACGATATATGGGATTTTAAGTATACCTTTGAGTTGACATATTTATAATAAATTATAAAATAAATAGGTTTTAAGTTTAATCATCTATATTTTAGAGAAAGAACTTCAAAATCTTTTAAACAACATTATTTTGTAAATAAAAAACTTATAATTTAAATTTTTGAATATAATGATAGTTGAGCATACAATAAGTTTACAAAATACCTTAGTGTCAGTTTTAGTATCATAATGCTATTATCTGCTAAGTTTTAAAGAAAAAATTCAAATGTTTTGAGGTTAGGACTTGAAATTCAAACCATGTATTTCAACAACAATTGTTTTAAGAAAATAATAATATATAATCAATTTAACATGGTATTCAGAAAATTATATAAAGATTTAAGTGTTTAAGAAGTATTATATTTTAAAATAACTTTGCACTTAAATTATTACAATTTAAAACTTGCACCTACCAAGTGCAACCTATGTTCGTTTAGATAACCATAAACATTTAAATATAAATTATGTTTTGAAAAAAGAAGAGTTATTCTTTTTTGACTATATATGAAATCAATTAAATAAAAAATGTGACTTCATGCAATGTAAGAGAAAGAGTTGTTAATTAGATATTATCTCCTACTTGAGTTCTTTTTGTCTTTTATTTTTTGGACTATTTATGAAATAAAATTTAAATAGAAAAAAGAATGTGACACTGTCCCACGCTTATGATGATCAAGAGTTATGGATCTTGTTAAGTAAACTCTCCTAAAATGTATCTTTTGTATTGTTTTTGAAATTTGTCCTTTTTTATTATTAATACAAAATAAATTTAGTAGAACAAAAATGTGACTCCATTTAATATAAAAGGAAGAATTTTGAGTTCAATCAAACATACTATTTCCTAAATAAGTTCTTTGTAACTTTTGTTATTCAACTATTCATGTAGTATAATTAAATAGGAAAAAATCCAATCTAGAGTAATATAAAAAACTATAAAAATAACTAAAAAAATGTCTCATAAAATGTATTCTTTGTAAAGTTGAGAAGTAACTTATTATGTGTACTCAAACTCATTCAAATAACATCATCACACATATTTTGAATTGTTTTAGGAAGTGAAATGTCTACTATTTTAAAAGAAGGCATAATCCATTTTTTCTGGTGGTCCAAAAAAATGAGAATTCTTTAAATTTAGGAATATTATGAAGTTTTCTTAATGCATCAAGAGATACATATGTTCGGTAGTAAAAAAAGTCTTTTAAAACCACTTAAAAATGAAATATTCACATGATCATTGTATATAATTTAATGAATTGTTCTTGAATTTTTTGCGAAATACTTTCTAATTTATCTCCGAATGATACAATTTTGAATTGATGATTAAGCATTTTATTCTTTCATGAACTGTAAATTTTTCAACATGTTTTTGAACATATTCTTCAAAATAAAAATAAAATTCCGCTGCACTAACGATACATCTCATGTATTGTTGGATTATTGGAAGTGTTTTATAGTAATATTGCACTGTCATAATGTCAAAACACATATTAAGGTTTTTAAGAGCGTGTAGAACTGAAATTTAATATTCTTCAATTCATTCACATTGTTTAAAATACATTTGTATATAAAATAATTAAATTTCTCATAATCACAAAATTAAAAAAAAAAAACAAAAGGCATCATATTCACGTGCAATGCATGTGCTTCATTACTAGTATGTACTAAATGCAAGAGAATGGGCAGACCATGCTTAAACGTTAAATGAATACAAACCTGGTGTAATCTTTTCTAGGAGTTAAAAATAGCATTTCATTTAGGAACTTAATGGATCCATGTGTTCTACAAATTCTACCATTACTTCGACCATGATCCACATGCCAGAATAATTGAGCCATCACCTATGATTGAAGAATTTTGCACCAATTTTGAATCATCAAAGACCGGCGGCAAACCAATGTTCAGAAAGATCTATAGAGCATAATTTGTTTGAGATCATTGCAAAAGCTGGTCTTGATGCTGAGATTTCTGCTGCAAAAATTGCCTCTCATCTTCCAACCCAAAAATGAAGAGGCACCACTAGTTCTTGACCGAATGTCGCAACTTCTTGTTAGCTATTCTATTCTCAAGAGCACAACAACCCTAGTTGTGCCTGGCAATAACAAAAAGGTTATATGTTTTGACTACCATCCCATGTCCAAGTGCCTTGTTCCTGATGAAGAGGGAATCTCTATGATTCCCCACTTTCTTTAGCTAAAGACAAGGCAATAAAAAATAGTTGGCTTGGCAGATAAACACATGCTTCTTTCTTCATCTGATTTTCTTTCTATTAACCCTGATTATGAAAACACTTTTTGGTAATAAATATTACTTTTATTGTAACATGGAAATTAATCCTCCTTAATGTCAAAACATATTTATCTTTGTGACAAATGCAGGGATTCCTTAAAAAATGCTGTGCTAGAGGGAGGAATTCCATTTAACAAGGCACATGGAATACAATTGTTTGAATACTTTGCAGCTAAGAATTTGCTAAATATGGGGTTAGTGAGTCAATGCTTGTAAAGACGAAACTTTTAATGAGAGAAATCCTTGAAACTTGCTGGGGATTTGAGGATCTAAAAGGGAGAGTAGATGTTGGTGGAGGGATTGGTATCACCCTAAACATTGTAGTATCCAAGTATCCTAGGATCCGAGGAATTTACTATGATTTACCTCATCTAATCAGCAATGCACCTGCCTGCCCAGGTAATTTACATAATTAACTGACAGCCCTGATAGCTTTCAATCCCTCTGTCTGTTAGACAAAGTAAAAGTTACTAATAATTTTCAAAAATAAAAAAATCAAAACTTTATTAATCTATCACAAATTTTTATAAAACTAGTTATATCCATCCTCAGCTAGTAAATGGATCATCATGCTCTAATGTTTGCAATTTTTTTTCCTTAGAGAAAGAGATTTTTTTTTTTGGGGGGGGGGGGGGGGGGGGGGGGTTATTAAACGTGTTATCATTAATTATTTGTGTTTAAGGGAGACTCTAAACTTTTTATAAAAATTATGAGTTTGAGATCGGAAAAGTTGGGTATTAAAAACGATATTAAAACTTTCAGAACCCAATAGAATAGCCACTCTTTAACTTCCTCTGCGGGCTGGTAATGGAGGTAACAAGTGATCTGACGACGGAAGTGGGCCATGTTGTCTGGTGGAATCAACAAGCAGTACCGACCGATTATATTCAGAGTCCATTTCAAATTGGACGTGGGCATCATGTGTGGGAGGTTATCAACAAGCAGTATCTGCCCATTACATTCAGAGTCCATATGAAATTGGAAGTGGGCCATTATATCTGGCAGGTTAATCGACAAGCAGTATCGGGCCATTACATTCAAAGTCCACAACCATTTCTCTGCTTCATATTTTCCTTTTCTTCCATTCCAATTTTTGTTCCTTTTAAAATAATAATAGTTTTTTTGTACTATTTTTTTTTCCCTTGGTTGTATTCTCCATTTTTAACGAATATATTATTACACAAAAATCTGGTGCAGTCTGGGCACTGAGATTGTGAAGTAAATGAACCAATCCCAGCAGATTCCTTAGGGATCAAAATTCATGGCCTTGTTCTGTATCTGTGCCCATTCTTTCAATTAATTACTCACAGTTTTTGAGAAGAAACACAATTCTATGCAACAAAATTGTCTGCAGCTCTGAATTTCAGACGCAACACAATAGTAACAAGCTGCAGCAGAAGTGGAGGAATGGCATGGTTATAAACCACCCCTTTTGATGCCGGAAACGAAGCCAACATCAAAATTGAAGAACTCAATTTTCGAGATTAATTGCTAGTCAGTACATGAACATGCCGGTCGGCATGTAACAAAGATTGATAAACACAATGGATTCAGGTCTGTGGCTTCTGTCTGTCTCGTGTTTTAATTTTTCTTTGGGTACTGGCAGTAGTAATCTATTTTACTAATTCGTTGTAGTATGAGCCCGTGACGTAAAACTCTTCGCTAATAACAACTGACGAGCAATAACGAGTAGTTGATCGAGCGATTATAACTCTACGACTTCTCTTTAATAGTCGAAAGTTCGATTCCTACTATTGTCATGGGTGACAAGAGGTCCCCCAAATTAGTTATCCTCTTCTTCTAGAACCACTCATTGTAACAGAATAGGATTCCAAAAAAAAAAAAAAAAATCGTTTGGTTTAAATTTCTCAATCACTATTACTATGAATATTATTAACCCTTTTATGAATATGAATTTTGACGATTCCTCCAACATGTTTGGTTTAGTAATGAAATGGGTATCATTCTTCAAAAAAAATTAATAAATTTAACAAAATAGTATTTTGAGAAGAATTACAAATATCTAATTAATCACTTTCATTCCGATTGAAGTATTGTTCATATAAACAGTCATTGTGAATTTGATAGAGAAATTCTTTACCTGCAGAAGTCCTCTCTTTTCACTAAATTTTTTGTGATAGTGCTTTGAGCCTATATCTCTAAGCAAAGAGGACAAATAATTAGGTAACCAAAACCAATCATCTCAGGCTAGTCAGACTCGTATGATTTTTAATTAATCTGCTTAGAATTATTCAATGAATTGTTTGGTTGCCGCCAGTCTCAATTGTCAAAGTTACGTCATTTATATTAGCTTTAACGTTGAGGCCGTTGGTCTTAAACCTAACAAATAGTGCTGAAATTCTCAAACATCATAGGCTAGGCTAATAGGCCTGTAAACTATCAATGACCTCCAATTTCTTAGCACTTCTCAATAGAGATAAGATGGAAGATTACAAAAATTAAATGGCTTTCATCAATATCTTTCTATAAATAAAGCAGGAAAAGACTTTTAATGCTAACATTTTTGTCACTTCATATTTTGTCTATATTATCCTTCTTAGATAATGTTGGTTTAACTAAAAGTGAAAAAAGAAATTTCAAACTGAAAATCCTCTTTTTTTTATTATAATAAAAAATAAATTTAAAGTGGAACCATAACTTCAGAAGCTCGTGGAACAAAAATTTCGTCTTAACCTTCATGAGGAGGGAACGTGTTTGTCGATGAACCTTAAAAGTCAAAAACACCTGTGAATAATAATCCAAATGCATTGCATGCGTCTCCAAAGTGTCTAGTCAGAAAGTTATTACTCTCATAGTTTAAAAACGTACCTTAGTTCAAGAAAGTCGTAGTGCTATTTAATCTTTACATTTAAAGTTGTTTTCATAGTGTTGAATATACATTTTGATTACGACTGATTTCACTTTTAACTCCATAGTTAAACGTTTGTGTCCGAAGCAACTTTATAAAATGCTGGCCCTATTTACAGACAGAGAGCCATGATACTTCAATTCTTGACCAGTCTCAAGTTACGTACACATTTGTGTGTGTGTGTGTGTGTGTGTGAGATCATTACATACTGATAAGGGCATTTTTTGGGTTCAACAGATAAACTGACATAAAAGAAGTTTATAAAAGAATTTATCTTGAGTAAAATTTGGCTTTTTATTTGGAGCCCGATGATTGTGTGTAACTAAAGCCAATATTATTGTAACTCCATTGTTAGGCAGTTCCGCAATTTTGCCATTAAGTGCTTGATTGATTAGTTCCATATAAGGTATTTTTCAACGAATTCTAGAACAATTAAAGCCAAAAATATCGGATCAACATGTAGTCACCAGCTGCCGACTAGGCATTAGGAAAGAAAGGTAACAAAAGTAGAAGCTGAATGTACCACTAGAATATCTAGATAGCTAGAGGTGAAGGCCCTTGGTCCAAGATTTTACATACATCTATAATTTATGTGATAAAAATGAAAATGAAAATCGAAATCTGACCCCAATGGTTATTTTTTAGGACGTTTTTTAAAAAATATTATTTTTGTAATTTTAAAGATTTTTTTCGATAAATTGTGTTTGTGAGACAAAAAATTAATTAAAAAATATGTTTAAAGTTTTTAAAATATGTTTCTAAAAAACACAACCAAACAAACAACTCCAACAAATTAAATGTTGTGACAACAAACTGTCTAAGGAAATTATAAATTGTCCTATGACAAACCCAGAGTTGAATACCATGTCCAGATTATCGAAATCACTACGTTCTATCTTTACAAAAATTAATTTTTTTAGTTATCTTTCAACAAAAGGTAGATTTTGTCTTTCAAGAATTCTGCAAAAAATGCTTAATCACCTTCCTGATAATCTTTTATAAGATTCACATAACTTCTTGTATAGCCTAGTAGTTAGTTTTTATAAGCCTAGTAGTTATTCAATTTGCTAATGGAGTATTAACCTTGGTCATGTACTTGTATTAGATCATCAATTTTAAGACTTTGCTTCTGCGCTTCACTTGCGGCTGCGGATGGTCTGCAACTGCAAGGTGCAAAGAACTGATCAAGGGAACATGAATAGAACTTTGTTTTGTTTACGAGGTCGGTTTGCTGAATAATGTGGGCGATGCCTATGGTTTGATAAATATACAATACATATATTCTTGGAAAATTTTACTCCCTCCGTCTCATTTTGATAGCCTTGTTTTCCTTTTTCATCCGTTCCAAATTATAGTTCACTTTCCAATTGAAGAATATAATTAATTTTCAACTTCTCTAAAATATTCCCTATTTAATTACTTTGTTATAATTGAGAGGTGTATAGCAAACCGTGTATTCACACGTCAAATGGAACTAATTTGACTTATGGTGCAATTTTCTATTTTGTATTTAATATAAATGTTTAATGATGAATACAAGGGTCTTTTAAAAACAACATAGATTAATTTATTCTTTCAATAAAGTTAACTAATTTTTCTTAAACTGTAATGAAAAAAATTGTAAGCCTATTAAAATGAGACGGAGGGAGTATTAGTTTAGATGTACTTTCCAATGATTTTGTGATTTTTAAATAATGGCCATTAAGGCATTCGTAATTTGCATTTATACGCTCATGGCATGTGCTCCAATAATGGCAGCATCTCAACCACCAACCGGTAGGAGAAATTTCATTTTCTTTCGGTAAGATTATGGTTAATAAAACAAGTTCCACACCCCTTTTTTTTAATCATATTTCTTGCCATGCCATGTGGGGGTATAGCATCAAATTAGTCGCCAATTCATTCTGTTAATGGCGGCTTAAGCACAGCGATTGAAAGGCATGGTTATCATCAGCTCACTTGATTTATATATTTCGCCTGTTAATCAAACTATATTAGTATTAACACAATTTAGAGTGTTAGAGTAGACTAACTGCCAACTAATCTACGTTGTGCTATTATATGTCGGCCTACTTAATGGAGAAGAAAATCAATTTGTCTTGACTAGTTTTCTATTGGTCGGAATTTTGAACCATGATGACTGGTCAAACACCGGTGGCTAACTGAAACAGCACCTGATAAATTTTAAGCAATTTGATGCGAGCACCATTTTCAGTAAATCCATTTGGGATGCCGGTGTTTAAAACTTGAGCAGAGAAGAATGTCTTTAATCAAGGTCATATTTGTTATTAACGGATCCTTGTACCCTCATAAATTAACAAGATGAACAAAGTGATTATGGTCCAAAAGCAATGATTAAACTCTGGCAAAGCATCAGTGCTTGTTTGCACATATTTGCATCTTACTGTATAACTTTAAGAGGTCCAAAATTAGAAATACCAAAATCGAAATTACAACCCAAAAAAAAAAAAAGAAAAACTTCGATAATTTAGTGAAATTAATGGAACGTACAATAGCATTCATGTGTTTTTTTGAATGTATGTACCACAAATATTGAAAATAGGTCCCAAGTCTGCAGTTTCAGCTTTTATCTAAGAGTTGTTTCTGCAACTTGGCATATGGTCATGCTCCTCAGCTTGGTGTTAGCAGGAGAAGTAGGGATCTCTTTCATATGGGTTGTCCAGTAATGCCATGTGAGGCATTTCTTGGACTCTAAATTGAGGGTTCTTTAAGGACTTACCAATCGGATTTTGCATCAAATCATAGTAAATTATTATCAGAACCATTTGCGATCTCCCTCAGATACCTTTCCATGTGACCATACCTCATTATATACTACTCATTCTATTTGCAATGAATCAAATTTCTATACCAAATGCCAGCTGAAATATAGAAGCAGTGAAATTGTTTTTTCCTTTCTCATGTTTGACTGTAAAATTGCCTATGTGCTATAGCAAAAAGCATCAAGAAAACCCTTCAATTCTTTATTTCAATTGGTCAAAACGGTAGGTTTAATTGGTTATATTTCTCATGTAATGTATGTACTTCCTTTATAAGTATGATACATATAAAAATTTTAAACAAAAAAATCATGTTCAATTTAAGTGGTGGTGGATTAATTGGTAATATTTCTCATGTAACGTATACATTTTTTTTTTGTCCTTGTACGTTATGTTACTCCTATAAGATCCCAGAGAAAGAAATGAGTGGTAGCCGGGCACAGAGTAGCCAGGGGCCGATAGACCATTGGCCTCCGTTCTTTCACTTTCTAATCAGTAGAACAGATTTATTGCTTCTGAAGAAGAGGGGTCACCAATAATGAAAACTGAGATTTCACAATAAACGTGGTCCATTTTTGATTGATTGTCATGCGTCCCAACATTCCCGGTCCCTGCTGCAACTAGCCCTACGTCCTCTGTCGTAGTTCGTACGGTTACATCCACATTATATTATTTAAGAAAGTGATACGTGTTTACGTCTTAGAATACATAATCAATAAAATTACATTTTTCACTTTCTTTAAGCGAAGTAATATAAGTGTAATGTCAAAATATATAAAGGATGACCTAAGCCGTCGCAACTGATATTCATTCTGCTCAAAATTTGCCTCCTCATTACATTTTGAAAGCTTATTTTGCCTAGGAGTAGCTCTTGCAAAATCTAAATGTACCAGGCAAACATGGACATATAAAATTCTGAGTTGGCTGTTTTCAAGTAATGAGAATTATACTACTAACTTATTTTTGTTCGACATTTTGCATCTAATTCAATGAAACATTTTACCTTATCTATTGAATTATGAGTTCAATACATCCTATTACCCTGACATGTGAATCATCTAAGGCACATTAACATAGCGTACTCCTCAACCTAATTTCAACTTTGTCTATACTAAGATGAATTATGAGCTATGTTAATACAAAATTTTACATGTTTTTAGGAATATAATTCTAAAAGGCTATATTTCTATGAAAATTCGAACAAATTATTTAAGATTTAGAATGTCTTGAGAGGAAAAAAAAAGTTTGAAATATATATCCACAATCTAGGAGCTATGAAACATTAGTGGTCGTAAAATCAAAAAACTTCTGTTGATGTTCCAAAAATGATAGGATAGACAAGCTGATATAATGCTTTTATGGGTTTGGAATGTTCCATAAGAACAAGGGCAAGCACCATCAAGCATGTTACTGTTGGATTTGGGGATTCCAACATTCAAATAGACCCTAAATAGTCGCGGTGGACGTTGACTGAACAGCGTCACGTGAGTCCACGTGGAAACTGGCCCTTCCTTAAATTTCCCATGAATTTATGTATGACCTAGAATCCTACTTGGACAGTGCACATGGCATGTTAACTATTAGCCACGTCGGCCTACTAGTAACAACAGCGTAATTACATCTGATTCGGGTCCCAACCAAATATAATTACTTGGACAGGAATCATATGGATCCAAGTGTTCCAATTGGATTCTATAATGTGTCATTTTATATTCATAAAAAATTTTCCCAAAAAAAAAAAAAAAAAAGGCTCCACTTGGCCAAACTTAGTTTTCAAACAATTATTCCGATATATTCTCCAAACAAGTTATAAATTATTTTCATATTTTTAGCGACTTTTTATATCATCACATACATCATATCTTAGAAAGTGTTGTAGTATTATTCTTCTAATATTATTCTAAAAAAAGGCAATAAAACAAAGTCATTTTATCGTTTTTATGGATCGTTAAATTTGCATAATAATACTATAATGTGTAGCATTTTATACAAGAAACTTATACTTTTAAGTACACAAAATTAGTCTAACCCGATGTTGAAATGAACATGCAGCCATACATTCTTTTGTTGGAAAAAAAAAAATCTACAGACCACCAGATAGGAGACACATGACATAGGTCATTCCTACTATATTCGTTAACAAATTCTAATTCGGAATGATTATCAACGTGTTGACTAGTAGCAATGATGATCTTCTCCTTATATTTTATTTTTCTTCCGAAAACCAATGATGATCTTCTTAGCGCTTGAGCGACCACTTTTGGGATGAGACATATCCAAATAAAACTGATTTTTCTCAAAGACCATGGCCATATGATGATGCTATTCTCCTCGACAAAACAGCTGCC
This sequence comes from Mitragyna speciosa, assembly GCA_024721245.1. Lineage (NCBI taxonomy): Eukaryota > Viridiplantae > Streptophyta > Magnoliopsida > Gentianales > Rubiaceae > Mitragyna > Mitragyna speciosa. Next base: position 19,931,389 of record CM045568.1, read on the forward strand.
TCGTAAAGATTTGTGGAATCTATTTGGAAGTACTATACTAATGGTATGTGTTGAACATGTCCCAATTCAACAATCTGTAAGCGCGGAAACTCCTTTCCAAAGGGAGGAAAACAACTAAAATCATGGACAAAAATTGATCAACACAGGTGATTTTTCTTTACTTGTGTAAAATCATGTACTAAAATTGATTAGTACTGCGACTACCTCTCAGTTGCTTGTAGTTATCTGATCAGAGGGGTTTTTTTTTTCTTTCTCTTTTAAATAAAGGGACTTTCCAGAACAAATGACTTTTCCACATAATCGATCAAACATTACTCGAAAACAGCTAGTTAGGATCCAAAATATGGAAGAAAGAAGCATTTAACTTCTTAGATACTTCAAATATTCCAAGCTTCCATTTCAAACAAGATTTTTAACATATGAACATCTTGAAAACCACACCCCCTTGTCCAAATCGGAAGTGGAAATCTTTTGCGAGGATAATATTTTCTAAATCAATTATTAGTTGATGATTGAAGTTGATGATTGAAATTGAAGTTATAGGACAAATGTCTAGCTTTAAAGCTGCGTGACCAGGGGAAATGAGCAGGAGGGCGGTGAAAAAAGTGTAAACCTAATGCTTAGAGGATAAGATATGGTCTAGGAAGTGAATCTTAAATCATTAAAAATGCCAAGTATTATTAAATTTTTCTATTAAAAATTACTTTATGTTGCCTAACTTTGATTAATATAATGATTAGCTTAAGATTGGATGACGCTTTTATGAGATTTACACTCTTCAAAGTCCAAAAGTACTTTTGATAATTTGACAAAATTCTGTTCCAGAAGTCATTCACGCTTTAGTAAGACTTAAAAAAAGAGGTCAACAACGAGCAAGAGAGCTAAAGGGCATAAGAATAAGTGGAATTTTTTTCTGATTTTCTGTTTGCTCCATTTGCATGATCACACCCGTGAAGAATTGGTAAATTATTGACAATTGATGGATAACTGCAACTTCTGTCAAGTCTCACTAAACTGCTCTTTTTGGAGAAGGTACCAATCTCAGAAAGGGTAGAGCACAGCTAGATTAGATAGATAGTGTATCCACATGTAGCTGAATTATTGTTGATTATAGGATTAGCTAGATTATATTTTGCACAAAAGTCATAACTTGAGATCAAACAAGAACAAAATAGCTTGAGAAATTTTGGCCGGCTTAAAATATAACGCACCTAACACAATCATTGGCAAGATTCTTGGTACACTAAGTTCTTTGTGAAGATTATCTTTTGAAATTCGATACAATGCACACCTTTATGCATCTCCATTGATTACAAATCGGTAAAACCGAAGATCATGAATGAAGATTTAGCTGTGCAATTTCATTAAACAACAAACAAAGAAAAATATAGCATGACATAAACGTTAGAACATGTTTACAAAGCAATTAGTAGGTGTGTGTTCATAATCTGTGGAGTTTTCCACGAACTTTTGCAGGGTTTTTTTAGTAACTTAGTTCACCCTAATACGTAAACAAATTTATTAAGACAGTATTAGTAACTTTTAAACAAATTCATTTGTATTCAATTGTAATTAAGTACTAGTAACTTTCAACTGTACTTGTTTTGGAGAATTCATATGCATTTCCTCAGGATCAGAATATTAATTGTTGCCTTTAATTTCAGCCAATGCCTGTGAATATTTCAGCAGTAACATCCTTAATTTCCCTGCACGAGCAATCAATATTTCATAATGTCTTGGTGATACTGCATTTAACTAACCTAGATAATACTAGCAAGCTGGACGCTAACATCAAGAAAACTTGGCATTTTACTAGTAATTACCCGAGGCAGCTCTATCCAGGGCTTCAGACCTCCTTCAATACTAGGTTAATAGCTGTCCAAATTGCCGTGCCCATGCAGACACATAAATTTCAATTTCGATGTGGCTTTTCAGAAGCAATGGCACTACCATCTGCAAATTGTACGTACGACAGGTTCTGATTTCTGTTCATTTACCCACCTATATAGTATAGAGTATACAGGTCTAAGTATGTTATTTTTGGGGATCATATCATGATGACCTAATAAAATTACTGAATTAACGGCCAGGATTCTGTAACAGATGCCATCTCGAGCTCTGTTATGCTCTACTTTTACGTTGTCTGTCATCTTGCATCTTTGGAGCCATGCATGTGTATATTACAGTTAAAGCATTTTGTTACATTTTCCCTACATAGCTTCGACTTTCAGCATTGGAGTCTAGTTGAAAAAAAGTTTTCAGCATTGGAGTCTTGTTGAAGGACACTAACAAAAAAGTTGGATGGTTTTCACTATCCTTCAGCCGAACACTTCTACTGTGCAAAGAATAAATTTGTAAAGTATAAATAAAATTCTAACAATTCATGTAAATTTTTTTATTTGTAGATTAAATTAACAATTCATTTGATCCCGCTTTCCTTATTCTTGTTGGCTCTTTGTAAAGTATAAAACTAACTCAATTTTGTACCATAACCGAATCACTTTCAGCCAGATTGAACAAGGGTAAATCATACAAATCTTCTTTGAAGTTTGGCAAATTAATAAATTATCTCTATGTGATTTAAAAGCTTACTCTTTATCCTTGTATTTTTTTTTTTGAAAAATAGAATAAAAATATGATAAAAATATATGTTTTGAGAATCAACCATTAAGTTTCTTTTAATCTTTAAATTCTAATTCCTAATCTTCCTTGCCCATGTACATGAGGGTATCTATTGCTATTGATCTACTCCATTGCAATTGGATAATTCTGTCCGTTTTCATAAAATGTCCAAATTAAGATGAAGTAAAATATAGATGTCTAAAACACGAGGGCTAATTTACAGGTTACCCAAACCAGAGGGGGTTTCGTGTAATTTTATCCATTGAATAAAGATGGAGTGATTTTTTTCTCTATTATCTTATGACAATCTTGTTTGATGTTCTTTTTTTTTTTGGAAGGGACTTGTTTGATTTTCTTTATTGAGGTTACTTTTTCTATTAACCTAGAAGAAATTAAAAAGTCCAAAGTAAAAGGAACTTTTAGTTCAGCTTTATGAGAAAATAAAGGTAAAGGAAATAGTCAAAACAATTATGGAACAAAGTGACAAGTCTATAACCAACCAGATACACAACAAGAAAAAACATTTCTTTTCCCCCTAAAGGAGGTAATCAAACCGTAGCCAAGGGGAAAAGAAAAGCATATTTAACTTGTCTAATCGGTTAATTGGACCCTTCCTTGTGATCAACTTTTATTGTATAATCAAACTACAATTAAAAACCAAATTTTGATTATATTTTAAGTTTGATTATAGCAAGAAAGTTCTCAAACAACAAATGTTTTGAGATTATATAATTGTTACTTAGAATCATATCCAAAATTGAAATTTTAAATACAAAGTAAAAAATGGTTAAGGAACCCCAATTCAATTTCACAAATTTTGACCGTGCTAGAATTCAGTAACCATACATGAACCTACCAGTGAGATTCTTAGGTGGGCAGAGTCACGACCTCACTTGTGGAACTTGTGATTTAAAAAAGTGCTACATAGGTATAATGACGCATGTTGATGTGAGAAAGTGATCTGAGAATGATTATGTGGCTTTATTTTAAACCATGAGATCCACATATGTAAAACGATGGATAAGATTCATTTAAAAATTTTCTCATAGTTAAGAGCTAAACGCACAAAAAGGCAACAGTTGACCGTCGCTGTTATTAAATTATAAGAGACGGCACTAACACCGTTATACCAAGCAGGAACCAGCTGAAAAAAATTCTCAAATAATTACCCATTCGATCGCATCATTATAATATTTTTATGAATTTCTTTTGTTTTAAGCTATTAACTCGTGTGACTTTAATTTTTTTTCTTTTGTTAATTTTCAAGTACCTTGTGTTCAAATTTCTAAGAGTTTTCCATATAAGTTGCAACGAAGCAAGCATCATTGTCATGGAAAATAACAAGGTTAAAAATTTTGTGATTTGAAAATCACAGATAACTTTATATAATAGATTAACAATCTCATATTTGTTTATGTATTCATAATTTTCAAATTAGAGGCGGCTAGCAAAATTCTATTGTCGTTGTGGTCTTGTGATAACGACCATATTAATCTAGAGTAAATGATACGAAACATTATCTTATCATCACATAAAAAAATTATTGTATGGGAAATAGTTTTCCTGCCACATCCATTCTTCATCTATTTTGATTCAAAAATTCAGAGTATCATGATGTAGAATATCATGTTAATTAAGGATAATGATATGGTGACTTACTGTTATAAGAACTTTTAACAAAATTGATAAAATTGCATAAAAAATAATAAATTTCAGTAAAAAGTTAGTAATTTTCTTTAAAAATTTTATTATTTTTTAATAATTTTCCGAATCAGATCCTCTGTCTAATTTTTTTAATATCAAACTATGTATAACATAAAACTATATCGTATCACTATAAAACTATGTTGTATTACTAAATGGAACGACATATTTTTATATAGTTTCACATTGATATAGAGTAGCTATATATTGAACATCAGACACAAAAAAAAAAAAAAATGTTGGACTGCAATTTTCCATCACCGTAACATTTGAAGTTAATCATACACTTTTGAAATAAAGTGTCAACGAGTGAAGCATAGGACTGTAGTATACATAAACCGAATGGCAGAGTGATGAGAGCAACAGATCTCGAGCCTTTTTCATATGCAGTGATCTTTTTAATATCCATTACTCCTCGTTTACTATTCCAAAGATGAAAGAGAGAGGAAAAAAATAAAAGCCAAGAAGTGATGCAGAAACAGACCTGAGAACACTCTGAGTTAGCTTTTATATCATCTTTAAATCATCACTGTTTTTGTATTTTAATGTACCGTGAGTAGTAGTATTTTCCTTCATTTGATCCCATGCTCGTTTTGTTCTCTGCTACTCTTATCTTACTCTTTTGTCTTCTGTAACAGTCTTCTTCTTCAGATCCAACTCAACAACAATCCGGTTTCCTCCTCTTTTACTTCATGACCACCACCAAAATCATGATTGCTCAAGTATAACTAAAAAAGAATCCTAAAATTTGTGTAGTATATTTTGGGATAGTAAGAAGAATTCCATAGAAATGGGCACAGGTTGGAGAAGAGCTTTTTGCACAACGATCCCAAGAGAGACAGAAAAACTACAACAAGAGCAGGAAAAAAGTACTTTTGGTGGTGACCAAATCCCAAGTCCAAGTCCTAGTCCTAGGAGTTGTGCAAGGTTTGGTTTTTTATACAGCGGAAGCAATCCATCCACCCCTCGTTTGCAGTCTCAAGGCCCCAGATTGAGCTGCAAAACTAATGCTAGTGCAGCTTCTAATAATGAAACGGACACCCCCCTTATCAGCCCTAAACTACTCCATTGTAAGACTAGTAGTAATACTCCAAAATCTTCCACCACCAAGAGCCCAAAACCACGTTTTGGCTCCAACCCATCTTCTCCTAGATCCCCATTTTCAATCCTCAAAAACAGCCTCCGGCTCACCACCAGAGTAAGTTATCCAAAATGGCAATTAGATTAGTAGTAATCATTATATCAACTGGTCAGCTATATTAACGAACTTTTTTTTTTTTTTTTATTATGTCTTGCAGAATAGCTGTGGCGTTTGTATGCAGAGCGTGAAGACGGGACAAGGGATGGCCATTTACACAGCGGAATGCTCTCATACTTTCCACTACCCTTGTATAGCTGCACATGTGAAAAAACAAAGCACACTTATTTGCCCTGTTTGCAATTCCTCATGGAAAGATGTCCCTCTATTAGCCATCCACAAGCTCCAACAAGAAAACCACCAAAAAGACATAATGGTCGATGCCGTTACCACAACCAGCGCAAAAAACTGTCCAGAGATGAAATCCAAACAATACCACCAACCTCACAAGAATTTCCTACCACATCTCACAACTATGCAACGGTTGGATTCGAGAGCGTATAACGATGATGAGCCATTGGTTTCACCTAAATTTGTATCTATCCCAGAAGCAAATGAAGGTGATGAATTGGAAGTTGAAGAATTTCAAGGATTTTTTGTCAACCCCGTTTCGAGTGATGATGCCTTGGGATCATATCCCAATAGAGATTATAGGAATGTGGAGGTGAGTTTATTGCCTGAAGCTGCTGTTGTTGCGGTGACTCGAACCCATGAAACTCTTGCTTTCGTTTTGAAAGTTAAAGCTCCTCCTCCGCCTCCCTTGGCGCATAATAGCAACTCGGTTCATTTTAAGGACCCGGCGCGTCGCGCGCCCATTGACTTGGTGACTGTGCTGGATGTGAGTGGGAGTATGAGTGGAGCTAAGCTTCAGATGTTGAAAAGAGCCATGCGGTTAGTTATTTCCTCGCTCAGCTCGGCTGACCGGCTTTCGATTGTCGCCTTCTCGGCTACTCCTAAAAGGCTAATGCCTTTGAGAAGGATGGATCCTCAAGGTCAGCGCTCGGCTCGGCGGATTATCGATCGGCTGGCTTGTAGTCAAGGGACTTGTGTTGGTGATGCTTTGAAGAAAGCTACCAAAATTCTTGATGATAGGAGGGAGAGGAATCCGGTTGCTAGCATTATGTTGTTATCGGACGGTCAGGATGAAAATGTGCAAACAAATGGTGATAATCAAGGGCGTAGATCAACCCACGAGTCGTCTACCCGGTTCGCACATATTGAAATTCCGGTTCATTCATCCGGTTTTGGTAAAAAAGCCGGCTACTCTAAGGAGCCAGCCGAGGATGCTTTCTCAAGATGCGTTGGTGGTTTGCTAAGTGTGGTGGTTCAAGATTTACGTATTCAGCTTGGGTTTGGATCTGGCTCTGACCCGGCTGAGATCACAGCCGTTTATTCATGTAATGGACGCCCCACGGCTCTTGGCTCTGACTGCATTCGGCTTGGTGATCTTTACGCCGAGGAGGAAAAGGAATTGCTCGTGGAAATGAGGGTCCCAGCATCATCTTTAGGGTCCCACCATGTGTTATCCGTTGGTTGCTTTCACAAAGATCCGGCTACTCAAGAGGTGGTTTACGGTAGAGAACAGGCTCTGGTGGTGCCTAGACCACAAGCCGTCAGATCATCATTGCCTAGAATCCAACGGTTGAGGAATCTTTTTATCACCACGCGAGCAATTGCCGAGTCTCGCCGATTAATTGAGTACAATGAGCTGAGTAGCGCCATGCAATTGTTGTCATCGGCTCGAGGTTTGTTGCTGCAGTCGAGGTGTGAATCGGCTGATGAGTATGTTAGAGGCTTGGAAGCTGAGCTAGCCGAGGTACAATGGAGGAGACAGTGTGAACAGCAGTTGATGGAGAAGCAAGGGCAAATGATCCAAAGGCGGAAAGTGAATGAGAAGGAAGTCGGCTTGTTTCTGGACGAGAATGGTGAGCCGCTGACTCCAACATCGGCTTGGAGAGCGGCTGAGAAGCTGGCTAAAGTGGCAATGATGAAGAAATCTGTGAACCGAGTCAGCGATTTGCACGGCTTTGAAAATGCTAGATTTTGATTATTTTCTTTTTTGCTTCTTTTTTTCCTTAAAATAAAAAACTTTTTAACATAGAAATTTCCGATGTAAAGTAAAGGGGTTTAGCAGAGGAAAAGAGTGGGCCACAAGGATAGAATAGCGACAGTTGGTACCAGACGGCCCGGCCCTTTCTGCAGAGAGTGGCCCCAGAGGCCCACTTTAGATTGATTGATTGATGGGTCCTAATTTGTCTCAGGCCATTGGAATAGAGAGAGGGGTTTGTTTCGTGGGGACAACTGAAAGGGTCTTGATCCATGTGAAAAAGAATGTAAATGCATTTTCAATGCAAAATATAGGTATTTTATTTGTTTGCCTAATTTATTTTCCTTTTTTGTGCATTTTTAAAGTTATTATATAGTGTCTAACCTAGGAAAATCAACAGAAACATTTAAGGTGAAATTGAAATATAAATCAAATATGTGCATTATTGAACTTTTGAGGCCTTGCATGGAGAATTAAAGATGAAACATCAAAATATTTATTGATTTGGATCATGTTGCATTGGGAAGTGGAAACAATGATTATCCCATTTGGTTTTGATTATTGTTCTGCAATCGATTCAATGCTGCCTAAATGATTTCATGTGGTAAATAGGGTTTATTAAACTATTCCATTTTCATATGATGCCTTGGATGGGAGTATTTTATTTAAGCAAGACCATGACAGATTCATCCAATGATCGATGTTCAATGAGATAAACTAGCAAATTAAATCTTGGCAATCTTTTTTCTATGGTTTTAACTTGTTATCAAACTAATGCACCCAAGAAGAGGAAAAGAGAACCGGATCGTTACACATGCAAATTGCCTTAGATGTACAAGACTAGGCTAGAATGGTTACACTAATGAAAAATGATAAGCGTAGGATGCTAAATATTAATATTTAGGAGTTGTTTGGTTCAAATTCTTCAAACACTATCACTATAAATATCACTAACCCTGCTATGAGTATCTATTTTATGATTTTCCCCAACATGTTTGATTTAGTAAAGAAATGGATATCATTCTCCTTAAAAAGGTTAATAAGTTTGATAGAATAGTATATTGAGAACATTGTAGAGAATTTAGTTAATTACTTTCATTCCAAGTAAAGGATGGTGATAGTTGTTTCCCAAATATCAACAATATGTATCACTACTACTGATGCCCATTTCTCTCCCTAATTTTCCCTAACCAAACACCCCCTTAGTTCTTTATCCAACTTTTGGATTGATTCAAATGTAATTTCCTCTTGAAAGAAAATACTAGATAAGGAATTGATTATGAGTTAATCAAGGGAAGCTGGAGAAATGATGTATACTGGTTCTTGTTCAATGAACTTTCTGGTTTTGTGGGAGTGGGGCAGTGCCACTAATAAATGCAGTGCATTTTCCTCTGCAATTTCTTTATATTAAGCTAAGAAAAGTTCAGCATTTAACGCAAATTTTAGGATAACATCCAATAAATGAATGAGAAGAAATCATGGTAAAGCTTTGTATTTGCTGAGGTTCTTTCATTTCATATCATTGTCCACTATTTTTTATTTATACTTTTTATAGTCAAAAAGGGATAATCTCCAAAGAATTTTAACTTAAAACTAGACCAAAAACCATAATTTCAGGAGACTTACCATGTGGAATGATTCTAAGTTCCCATCAACTTGAAAGACAGGGAAGTTCAAAAACAGTGAACCTTTATTTGTGCACGTCAAATTTTTTGTACTTTCTAAACCATTCATCCATTTCTGTTGATTATTGACAATTGAAAGGAACACTAATCAGGATTACAGACAATTTGACATGTTATTTCAATGAATAATGCTAAATGGGCTCACTGGCGTACCAGTCTCCAACAAGAAGACACAAGACTAACAATCATGTAATCAATTCATTCATCAATTTACCGGTTATCTCTCTGGCTGTTGCCTATATTGCATCAATCGATTCCAAACCATAGTTGAAAAATTATGTAAGGGGAAGTGCTTATTTTGCAAAGATGGTTAAAAATATATCAAATACAAAGAAACAACCAAACAGGCCTTATCATAATACTTCTTTTTCTTTGTTTCCTTGTATTGATTGCATGATTCTGCTGTGGAACAGAAAACCAATGGACATGAATGTTGTCCATTTAACCAATATACATCCTGAAAACATTGGAAAAGAATTGGAATTGCAAGAGGACAGCTGTTGATAGTAACTGAAGATCCCACCTAAAAACACTATTTAGTCGCTGTCTTGAATTTAATCATTCCTGCCTTGGCACAATACTGTGTATAATTTTGCTCTATGTTGGTACCTTTTTCTCTCTGCTTATTTGAAAGTTAGAACATTCCCAGCCTCCCCTTTAAGGGGCACCAAAGCAGTCCTAGGCCAAAGAGCAGATCAATTTGATGGATTCATTTGACGCTATACTAGTCATTACTCACAAGTCATACATCCAAAGTTCCAATTTCAACGACTATGGCCAATGTGTCTGCTTTCAAAAACAAACGAGTAAGGTCAAAAGGGGGCCATTCTAGTACAAGGAACACAATTGATTTGGTCACATCCATTCGGACATGAGCCTCCCATACAGAGCAATATAGCACCTAAAGGCTGAAAGAGATCCACGTTTCCATTTGTCCAAGATACGCATGTTTTACTTTGGAAAATAAACGGGAAACCAAAAGGCAAAGGCTTCTGTTTGAGAACTCTGACGTTTGTACTTTGTTTGTAGGGATTAACGCTTCAATTTTATTTTTATTTTTAAATTGAGGAGCATGATTAAAAGGATCGATCAATTCCTCATCTATCATGCAAGTTCTTCGTAGTAAGTTAAGCATTCGTTTTAATATTCATGCTAAAAATTTCTCTTGCAACGCAGAAGCAGATAAAACCTTGGACGTCGTGCAGTAAACATTAAGTAATAATATATTCACCTGTAAAATCACAATATTAAAGCTATTGTGCGGGCGTGAAGGGACCATTTTAGATGGAATAATCAAATCAGAAAAATAATTGGGACAGATATAAAGTTGGTCCCACTATTAGGATCTTTATGGTTGATGATTCCTTTGAAATAGTTGCTCATTTCGGCTAGATTGTTTTATTTCAGAACAAGTATTTAGAATGTATTCAAGTATTCATTAGTTGATTCTTCCAAACGATATTAAAATGCTTAGTACTATTCAAAAATTAAAAAAAATCTAAAATTAACACCAAAACAACATGTAAATATGTGGTTCGTAAGCATGGAATGTACTGCATATAGTCAATTGTACATTATCTTACTCGTAACGTATTTTATACGGAAGCCCAACTAACTCTCAGGATAATCAATGAAAATTGAATCACTATTAGACTAGACCGGTGCTCTGTGTATCTAACTAGATTTTTTATGAAAAATAAGACTCGAACCTTTGACCGAGGCCTCTTGTAGCAAATACCGTTTGATTGATCTGTATTAGAATACCGTACTCAAAAATGGGCCTACGGAAACCAGAAGCTTTAAGGGGCCCAAAAAATGGTAGCTCGGGAAAATCCCAAATGCACTACTCGTAACAAAACTATCTCGGAAATTGAAGTGGGCTCCAATGCGGTTAAGCCGTCCTTAGGCAAGATTTAATGGTGTCCCACTAAACCGGCAGAGAAGATTACTGATATTAACGGGCTTCAGCCTTTTTGAACGCAAATGGCTAGCTTGCAGTGTACCCATAGATACAAGTTCAATGGAACAAGAAGTTATTAACGAGAGTCGTGCAAGCAGGGAATTAAGAGTAATATCATTACACAAAGGCCTCTGAAGCTACATACATGCATGTGTGTGTGCGTGTTTGCACGTGTTTGTGTGTAGAACTGTTCTTTTCCAATGGAGTGATCGAGAGTTTATACTGTTATCAGATTATCCCGTTTATGACAAAGCAGAATGTTTTTACTAATTCAATGTCAAAATGCATATCAGACTTCCAGCAACTTCTTATGGGACTTAAAAGACATCACAAAATAGATTCAGGCTACAAGTGGTATAAAGAGAAAATTAAAATTAAAGCAATTAACAAATTAGTTAGAAAACCAGCATATTGTCTTGAAATGTGCTGTCACACACTAGGTACAAATCGTCTGCTCTATATTAAGCTCACTTAATAATTCTCAGATGATATTTTACAGTGTTCATATAAAGAGACTCGACACAAATGAGAGATCCGCAATTGAGGCATGCCAAGATATGGAACAATAAACAATAACTGTTCCAACCATAATATACAACAACACCACATGAAGAAAATCTGAGTTACTCTCTTATTGAGATTTATGGCCCCGAAAAAATTTTACAAAAGTTAAGGAGCTTACTTCTGAGTTTGCTCAACCTTAGCACGAATCTTCTGTTCTAACACAGATATTTCAGTTTCAAGGTTGAACATTCTGTTTAGAGCATGCATGTTCTCAAGTGTCTCACTCAAAGTCCGGCTGTCACTACCATCACATCTCAGGTGCTGCATGGGACCATGGAGAAGCTTGTTAACTATACCTCGGCTAAGATCATCAACAGCTTTCCTTGTCTTCTTTGGAAGGTCATCACCCATCTTTGACAAGCATTTCTCCAGCTCTGCAGCTCTAATTCTTTCAGCGTATGCTCGCAGTTTCTTGATAGTGGGAACAGTCTCTAGGGAATCCCGCCAAGCTTCAAATTGTTTTGATTCCTCACCGATGATTGCTTGGGCTTCCATTGCTTTCCTAAGACGGTCCTCTTTATTAGCAGCCACAACCTCCTTAAGATCATCCACATTGTACACTCTTGCAGCCTCCATCTCATTAACACATGCTCCCACATTCCTAGGAACAGATATATCAACGAAAAGCCTCAAACCTCCAACACTTGGATCAACAGGTGGAAGATCCACAACATGCTCTTTTAAAAATAATGGAGTTTCTGATGCAGTACTGGTAAAAACTACATCTGCTTGGGCAGCACACTCCAGCATTTCATTTAGGGGCATGTAGATTATTTCAACATCCTTCATCTCCTCTCGAATGGCAGCAACTCTATCTTCACTTCTGTTTACGACAACCATCTTTGTACATCCTTTTGCGACCAAGTGCTTGATCACAAGCTTACCCATCTTTCCTGCTCCAATTACCAACATCCTAGCAGTAGCATGGGAGGATTCAGGAAGCTTCATTAAGGCCAATTCCACAGCAGCTGAACTGACAGAAACAGCACCAGCTGCAATGTTCGTTTCGGTTCTAACCCTTTTTCCAACAGTGATTGCGTGCTTGAACAGCCCACTGATGTTTCTCCCAAAACCCATGACCCCTTGACCAACTTTAACTACTTGTTTGACCTGAGCAAGAATTTGGCCTTCTCCTAGCACCAAGGAATCCAGTCCTGCTGATACTTCAAAGATATGCTGTGTAGCATCATTATTATAAAGAAGGAAACGATGCTTACAAATCTCTGAAACAGGGATTCCACTAGTCTGTCAAGGAAAAACACGTCACTAGTTTGAGTGTATGAGCACCAATTAATTGTTCACAAACGAAATAAGATACAATGACATTAGATAGAGTGCTATGTACAGATATCATGGCAGAAACAACAAAAATTTCTCTTCCTTTCGCCCTCCCCATCCCTGCTCTTTTTGTCAGCAAAACTAAAAAAGGAGAACACCAAGTTTCTCCAGAAAGTTGTTGCAAGCTACCACCTAACCTGATACTTACCCAAAAATGTAGACAACCTAAAGGTGAGGAAAAGATTATTGGATAATCTTTCCTAAATGTATGATTCAATTTATTTATTGACAAGGTCATCTCATTCTAGATTAAGAACCACAGTAGACAGCCTAAAAGCCTTGTTCACAGCATATTGCAATGAACGACGGCTTTTTTAGCCCAAAAAAGGAGATATGTAAAAGTCAATATTTATCTAATTTCCATATCCCACCAGAAGTGCAAGAGTACCTTTGACATCCATTCAGTTACTTCTTTCACACCACGATGCTGAGAAAGAGCCACGACATAAATCTCCATCCTGTTACAGGTACTAAGAACAGCAGCTTCTTCAATATGATTCAAACTACACAGCTCTCCAATGGCCCTAGGCCACTCTGCTTCAGGAATGGCAAGTTTTTCTCGCATCTCAACAGGTGCAGTGTGGACACTGAGTCCAATGACAACAATACTGCTCCTTTCTTTTGTATATCCTGCATGAAATCAAATATTGGGGGGAAAAACATCATTTTCTCATCTGTTAATCACCATGGGGAAAAAAAACCTCAGTTTTCCATGAACATTAGATCCATCCTTGATAAAATAAGCATAGAAGTAAACTGTCTTACTTTAATTAATACCACGAAATACATGGGTTCATAACCTTAGAATATTAGACAAAAGACACAAGACAAAAAAGGAAAAAGAAAAAAGAGTATATATCTGCATGATGTGCTGGAGCTGATACGATTAGAAACCAACAGAGTGCAGGCAAGCACGACGACTTCAATAAGGTGAATATAATTTGTCAAAGAAAACACTGCTAAAAACTAAAGACCCTCAATGTTCCACTCTCTTCTTGTAGCAAAACAAAGATTTTACAACTCAGAAAACTCGGCATGTCAGTAAACGCTGAGATCAGAAGCTGCATTTTATTACAAATTAAAATTTTACAGATATATGCTCATAGACATATATTTGTGAAAAATAAAATTTCGAGAAACACAAAGGCAACCTCCAACTTCAAAAGAACTTCATTTAATTTCGCCAGCCATAGAACAAAACAATCAATAGACACATATTCAACAAAAGACCATAGTTTTTTTTTTTTTTTTTTGCACCGAGAATTTTCCACAATTATTGTTTTTTCTGATGAAAATTATACTAAAATAATTTTAATTTGTTTCCCTTCTAAAATAAAAATTAAAAAGAGAAACTTAAAACCCCGGAATAAGAAAATTGACAATAACCAAAAGAATATACACTCGATTGCACCAAAAAAAAAAAAGGAAAACTAAGGGAACAGAATATTTAAACTAATTACAGAAAAAAAAACAATTAATTAAAGTATTACTGTCAGCAGCTGAGGTCTTGAGCTGTTGGAGAGCCGATAAGCTGGAAGCCGAGGCCGAGGAAGAAGCCGCCGCTGCCGCATTGGTGGCGAAGTCCCCAACTTCATCGGAAGTCTCAACGGAAACATCAGAAGCAACTTCACACCTAATTGATGATGAAGAATTCAAATTCAAGCCAGACCTTCCTCTTTGAATTTCCAGGGAGCGTCTACCGGCTCGAGCAGGCTTGAGAAACAGCCCAATTTGTGCGGGAGAAGCCGCCGCGGCAGCTGCTGCAGCAGACGACGACGTCGTGTTGCTGACTAATAAAGTCTCCAGCTTTGCGGCAGCAAATGCGGTTGACACGGCCATTATCGCTACGACGTCGTCGCTCTTAACAGCTTTAACAGCTTGTGCTATTGGCTATTGCTGCCGCTGTTATCAAAAATGGGAATTGAGGCGTGTTTGGATAGTTTGGAGGGGTTTGAGAGAGATGGTCTTTGATTCGTTCGTTTGTTTGTAGTTTTTGACAGTTAATTTTGGAGGGGGGAATACAGTTGAGCAAAATTTTGGTGGGCTTTTCCCTTTTTTTTTTTAAATTTTATTTTATACTTTAAGAGGGTATGAGCCAATATGGATTTCTTTGGGTTGTGATTGGCGGATGGCAAGCACGTTTTATCCACACTAGCTATCTCTACACCACCATCAAGAATTTGAGATCTTCTTTGTGGGCACCACATTACATTTTTTTTTTCAAGGAATTAAGACTTTAAGATTGGTAATTAGTAATTGGTCATTGATAACTAGTAGTACTACTATTAACCAAAATCAATTAAGTATAATAATAGGATTACTAATGTGTAATGAATGATTAAGATACTTTTTATTTCTCGAAAGCTTGGTTTGTGTACATTTGATGATTTGGTGTAAAAGTACTAGTGAGTTAGGAATTCTAATTTAATCCCAATTGACAATTACTAACCTGCTCTCTTCTTTTGCAGGGAAGTGTTATTTTGCTTTCAGTAATTGACGTTTTGTTTGGCAGAAAGGAATATGTTTTTAATATGATTGGATGATTAATTTTGATATGAGATATTGAGTCTTAAAACATTGAATTTTGTGGTTTTATTCCCATACACAAATCGTTTTCTTAAAAATATCTATTTCTTTTTTTCTTTCTTCCTTTAGCATTTTGATGAAAAATGCTCTTACATGGCAAGAAAATATTTGCAAAGCCAAAAAGAAACATAATGATGAGAAGATCAAAAACTCATATGTTGAAGAAAAGATAAGATGGGAAGGAAAGATTTGTGAAGAACTTGTGAAGGAGATTCGCTTTGTAAGATTTCTTGCGATTTCCCTGCCACAAATTCCAGTGGGAATTCTTGGGAAAGACTTCCATCACTACTTTTTTTTCACCTTTTTTTGGCAATATCTATCACTCTTTCACATGTGGGCCATTTTTATTTTACATTTTTTTTGTGCTAAAAGAGTATAACCTTTTACGACATTTTTTGGTGTACTTGTCTAGCAACTTTGAAACTCAGAACGGGAAAATAATGTTTTAATCACTGACAAATTTTGCTTCAAATTTGTTAGTTCATATTTTGATGGATGAAATGAATAGCTCCTGAATTTTATAAATTATGTAAACTACCTTGCTCCTAAAATAAAATATGAGGTATTCATCTTACGATGCAACAAATTTGTAAATGAAGTCAACGTTTAGATTTTAGATATATATGTGCTTTTTAATGAAGTAGTAATAGACTTTAAAAACATTGGAATCAAGGAAAGGAAAAATATCTCTTTTTCCTATTATGTTTATTTTCTTGGTACATTGACACAATAAATAACTGATAAATGATCTTATACGACACTCTATCTTATTTATGATAGATAACGTAAAACAAGAAAATGACTTAATAACATATAAAATAAAATTATCAATGTAGTTTATGCGTAAAACTACTGTAAATTGTCTGTTTATCAAAGTCACGTGAAATGATTATCCAAAATATATAAAACCCTTAAATAAACAAGAGCGGTTGAATAAAAGTAGTGGCAAATAGCTATAAAAAATGAGACAAGCATGCACCAAATTCGATTAACTTGTCTCATAACTTGAGGATCAACCGTACTAGTAGACATCAAACAAGGAACCAACTACGACATTCTTGCCTTGGCTTCCAAGGTCTTGCTGCATTCAGTACCACTAATAATAGTTGTATATATTAAAAACAACTGTTCAGAAATTAATTTCAATTGCAACTAAGCACAGGGCAGACCAGAAGTCCAATAATGAAATCCAAATTGCATAACTTAACCAAATATTTGTCTAAAAGAAGGCTAGGCTTTAACTTGAAAATACCTTCATTTCTATTTTGGAACTGGCATAACATGCATTTCAAGATAACTGTACATTTTGCAGCCGACATTTTATGGTGCAAAGTACAATGGAACGATTTTAGCACCACTACTAGGTGAGAAAAATACTTGAAGTTTGTGCCACTAATGCTTTGCTTGTCACAGGGTTAATTAAAGCTTAATTTCAGTTAAGTCCTACAAGTTACCTAAATATGTCAACCAAGCCCTTTACATCATTGGTGACTTTGAGTCTAATCCATTCAGTAAAAAGTGTAGATTCAAACTATATCATCTGCTGAGAACAACAATGTCTACTGTCAGTATTGTGTAGTGAAATAAGAGCGAAATCCATTGGATAAAGACATTTGGAATATTTTTTTTTATATATATTTTAAAATGATACTGTTATGTGTGTGTGTGAGAGAGAGAGAGAGAGAGACAGAGAGAGATAAAAATGTAATTAAATATAAAAATATAATTAACAAACATGTTCGGAGAATATTTAAAAACATTGTTCCAAAAATTAACTATCCCTACAAATCCATTTGATCCAACGTGTAATTTTCTCATTCAGAGAATGAATTATAATTTATAACTCCCCTGGAAATTATGTGGGCCTCAAAAGATTGGAGCTGGACTGTGCCAAGTTGGCCAGTCCAGTGGAGCTAATCCAATACTGAAAGTTGTTTGGACGAAGGGCCAACGATAAAACAACTCAAGTCCAATTGTAGCAAAGGTGCTTACATTTTGGTCGGAAATTCTTCTGGGCCTTTGAATACTACAGAACCATAAGTTCCTCAATATATGGTAGTCCAACAATGGATGGTTTAAGACTCACTAGCTCTAAGAAGCCATTTTGTTCAAATTCCTCGATCATTGTCATTATGAACATCATTAATCTTATTATGAGTATGAATTTTGACAATTCTTCTAACATGTTGGGTTTACTAATGGAATGTGTGGACAACAACTTGGCTGAGCTCCACGTCAGCTCGGCTTAAGGTTCTAACTCAGTGTATTTTGACTCCTGGAGACTCAATTGTTCCTTTCTTGGAATAATAAAGTAGTTGCCAAGCTCCTTGGGTGAGGCAACAACTTCGATACCCATCATGCTGACCCTATAAACTGACACCACCAACCTACGTTGTGTAGGTTGTCAGTCTACTACACACCATTCTATGATTCCTACTTCCTTCTACCACTATAAAAAAATTCTTCACTATTTCATTTATAGGTATGCATACAAGTTACTCGGTTCATCTAGATCATCATATTGTAAGGAAAGTGACAAATTGAGACACATTAGAATGGGAATCATTCTCTCCAAAAAAAAAAAAATTAATGAGATGGATAGAATAGTATTTTTAAGAAAATTATAAAAGACCTAATTAATTATCTTCATTCTAATTAAAAAATAATGATAATTATTTTTTAAATATTAAAAATAAATATTATAACTGCTGATACCCATTTCCTTTTCCTCTCACCAAACTCCCTTAAGTCTCTAATTTTAATTGGTTTCGTGTACTTTATGTGCCGAGGTGAATGTCCAGTCTTTGGACTTTCTCATCCTAGGCTTGACAGTAACAACCGTAATAGGCTCACTTTCTTGACCAGAAAGTCATTCTAAATTAGTCCAATTACATTTGACGGGAACCCAAGAACTCACCTATCACGATTCTTGATTTGTTAGGGGGTGGTATCCTGACCCAGTGGCAGTCCTCAGCCCACCTGCAAGTGCCAAGTGCCTTCCAGTACCTTTGTTCTGGCTCTCATTATGCCCTACTGGGGACGTCTCATTGGAGGGAGGATGCAGCCACGAATCAAACTAATCTAGAAAGGTTAGAAAATCAGTGAAAAGGACCAGGTTACAAATTCATCGTTCTAACCAATTACCATTAATTAAGTGGTCATTCAGGCCTTGGAGGTTCAAGTTTGTAAACGCTGATTTTTATTTGTAACAGTAGCAGCATTAACTAGAATATCACGTGTGGATCCAGTCTTTGGAAATTTCCTTGACACACTTTGGATGCCATGTCCTTTGCTTTCTTTATCTATCATGGACCAAGCCTCGATGTGCTTTTTCTCCAAACATTGAACTTTGCCGACACGATACAAGATTCATCCTGCTGTGTGATTAATCGAAGGAAAAAAACAAAGAAATTGGTATGATATGCTGACCAAAAACTAGTACTTTTTGGAAGTGAACGTAAATGATCCTAAATGCGTGAATATTGCAACTTGTAAAGATGTTGTGATGTCGAATTCGAGGCAAGCCCTCTTCCTATCCCCAGCCATGGAGCCATACCATCACAACTCAGCTGCTGCACTGCTCTACCTTGTCCTCTAATATATATCCCTCATGTTGCTGTCTCAAGCATTAAAAATTTTTTTTTTAGGCATGAATAGTGAATCGAGCAGTTAGAGTGCTATGACTCCTTCCTAGTGATCGAGAGTTCAATTCCTACCACTATCAACTTTACAAATATTATTGTAACTCGACAGAACAGCATACATACAATGCACAAGAGCAGTAAGAGACCTTAAATTCAATTATCCCCTTCCTCAAGGCACACTATTGTAATAGAATAGAATTTAAAAAAAAAAAAACTATTCGATTTTTTTGGGTAAAGTTTCATGTCACGTTGCCCTTTAAGCCGAAAGAAAAAGGATATTTGTGTAATCTAGTGGCTGCTAGCCACTTCAGAAAAGGTGAAAATGAGAATTAATTTATTAGTGTTTGCACTTTAAGAAAAGAAGAGACAGGTTATTGTTTGGTCAACTTTTTTTTAATTAACCATGCCACAATTAAGTCCCACCTCCATGGTTGACAAAGCGTGTTAAGAGATAATGGCAATAATTTTTTAGCCAAAAAAAAAAAAGAGAAAAAACCCAAGAGGAAAGAAAAATCTAAAATGTAAAAATTCTAAGCTATAGAAGAATTTATATTTGTTGAAAGGTGTGCCCGAATAAGAGAAAAAGATGAAAAGATGGTCCATTAAAGTGATCCCGTTCCACGTGTCTCATGCTCCATTCTTCCGTCCACTTCACCGTCACGGGAGGGGCTGTCGCTGTTAGTGTCCTCTTCTCTTCTTCTTTCCTATTCATATTTCCGCGTTATCCGCGGGGGTGTGCTCGAACTATTTTTTTAGGAAGAAAAATTAATTCGTTTTAAAAAAAAAAAAGGAAGAAAAATTAATTATATCCTTCCGGAAAAGATTTTTTTTTGTTTTTCCCTAAATTTTAATATTTGTACAACACTGATGTTTAGATGGAGTTGTTTTTTCAAAAAATATATTTTTCAAACACATTCTTTATCTATTTCAAATTATATTTGTATATTACTTATATTTTTCACATATGAATTTATATTAATAGTTTCTTAAAACATCGCGAAAAAACAATCATCAAAATATTAAATTTTCATTCACTATATACTTCCTTGTGCATTAGTAACCATTTGTTTTGGAAAACCTTAATCACTATTAACTTTTAACCAAAATATTGAAATTCTTTATAAAAAATAATAAATTTAAACAAAAGCTTACGAGTTTCATATCGCAACAAACTCTATCATCATCATCATCATCATCACCATCACAATTTTTGATAAAAGGAAATCGATGCAAGGAAATTTGTAAACCCCATTTCTTGATTCCATAGCCCGATGCGAGCACCTAGGGTGGGGGGTCACTCACGGCCACAATTTCCTTTTTATGAATTATGACTGTTGGATAGGCCCACCCGATCGACTGGTCAGCGGCAAAAATTGGGTGTTAGTGACTTCAGTTCACTCGTGCCAAGCTAGAATTTCAATCTTGGCGGTTCAAAACTTTGATGTATTGAGCCAAAAAAATTATAAAAAAAAACTTTATAAAGAGGTTAGTCATAAAACAGTAATAATGCTAGTAAGTGTTTATCTTTTTGATAACAAGTATAATAGAAATAAGTTAGTCTTGTAAAATATATATTTTTAGATTGTAAAAAGATTGGGCTAGCAAGTAGGAGGGAGAAGACTAAGATTATATTAATTGATGTTAGAATAGGAACTTTTACACTTAAATTTTCAAATGAATTTAGCTTAGAGTGAAAAAAAAATCAAGAAACGTTTATTTTAAAGATTAAAAAAAAAACTTTATGACCCCTTAAGTCTGCTCCAAAGATTTTTCTTTACAAAAAAAAATAATAGTAATAAAAAGAAATCAGCTCGTGATACATTGGATGCACCAAATAAGGTATATCGAAGATAACTTTCTTTGAAGAAATGAGTAAGCGATTAGCTAGGCTTAAGTTCCATAGACTCTTTCTCCAGTCAGCAATTGCCTGGATGGGAGAGTTCTGTGAGTTCTAATTTAAGTTGAGTTAAACCTTGCTTGTTAGTGTATGAAAGGTTAGTTAACTTCAGTTCAATGCCTTTCAATTAGCCTCGAGTGTTTTAATTTAACTTCTAATTTTGAATAAAATTTGACAAAAAAAAAAGATAACTTTCTTTTATTAGCAATTAATTTTAATTATGAATTAACCACAATTTATTGCCTAAATTGAGGGTTGACTTGTGACTGGTTCCGCATTCTAATGTATCTTCTTACCCTTTCCTGCTCAAAAAAATATCAACGAAATTGATTTCATTAGTAGATTTATGGGCGACAGAGGTGCAAAATGCATCATTAAATGCTCAGAGTTGCACAGAGCTGACGAAGCAGCCGGTGCTGCTTCTTCTCCGCACCAGACCACGAGGAAAAGTATACAATACATCACGTGCATTGTCACGTGGTGTACTAGAACCAATAATTTATCGCCATGTGGTAATGGTGGGCCATACCTCGTATTATTTGACGATGTGTGATTGGTTCTGGTGCACCACGTGGCACGCCACGTGACGCGCGTGGTGCACGCAATACTCACTCAGACCACGACGTGTCCCGCAGTTTACAAACACTGCACCGAACGTTTTCTTGGTGCAATTATCAATTCTAAGGAGACTAGTTCACTAAATACATTGTATACACGTACAATCTTTCATGAATACGGCGTTTTATCTTGACTGAGCACCCAACCAGAAAAAAAAGAGTACATATATCTTATACTCTCATTGTACTCAATTGACGTGCCATTAAATTTTATCAACATAAGAATATTAAAAAGTAATTTATAATTTGTCAACCCTTGACATGAATTATGAGAATGGTGACATTTGCATATAATTAATTTTCTCCTCTTTTCCTCAAATTTCAACGTTTTTGTTGAATAGGTGTCTCGACAATATTGTATATATTGGCCAATAACATGTAGCCAACGCGTATATCTAGTCTTTTTTTTTCAAATGGTATACGTGATTTAATTCTTGTTATACGCTATGCAAATGAATTTATGTAAATAATCGTTGTTTCAGGGGTTAAGATTTGAAAAAATTGAAGTTAATTTGATAGAGTGTTTAAAGGGACAATAAATATAGGTCTACTAATCCGTGCTCGTTAGATATACGCAACAATCACCTCGAGACCAAGAAGACGAAAGATATATAAGATAAAAAAAAAATGTCATTTTCTTAGGATAATCTACTTTGCATTAATTTTGAATTTGGTAGTTTCGTAGCTACTTAATTTTTGAAATTTTTTTTTTAATAACATCTTATCCTCAACGCCAACCTTGGTTAGGCACTAACCATGGTTAATTTTGACCCATACCACGAATAGGCCTTACCCGGCGGAGGTTCAATGACACCTATAAATTGCAGAGCCCAGTTGTCTATCTGCACATCCTTCCATCATCAATTGTCCCCATTCGAAGAATTTCGTCACTAGTACTCGGATGATTAAAACTTTCCAACCCTTTTCGTTGTTATTTCTTATTCATCAGTAGTTCAATTGGTTTGCCAACCATCTTCTTTTTCAGGTAAGTAGTGTATTACTTTCCCCAAGAATTGATTAATGCATGATCACCTTCTTTTTAAGTGTAATATTTTCTTGTAACAATTCATTCACCTTTACTAATATTATGTAGTGTGGTTTGTTATTAATCTGTGATGATATTTCAGGTGAAAAGATGGCATCCAACAGGAACCAAAACGGAGAATTCAGCTTTGCTACTAGTCCTACCATTGCTAGAGGCCGAAATGGGCTGCCCAAGATTCATACGCAGAAAAAGAAGGAAGACGAGGTGTGCCATGACGATAGTGCTCCTCCAGTGAAGGCTAAGACCCTGGACGAGTTGCATTCGCTTCAGAAGAAGAGATCAACACCGACTACTCCCATCACTGGCACTCAGAGCGCTTTTGGCACTCTCATTTCTGATGAAGAGCGCCAGAAGCAACAGCTCCAGTCAATCAGGTAATATAATACCAGAAACAGTAGCATCACAGACGTCTGTATTACTCGCATCTAGTTTTTGCTATGTTAGTTTTTGGTTCAAGTTTGGACTAATTGGAGGGGGTGAGATTTTATTTTGTATACTGCAACTTGTTAGAGATTCATTCTATTTTCCATACAATAGTTTACTAGAACCATGAATTTAGGAAGTTGGATATGTCCGAATTTAAAAAATTTATTTGTAAAGAATTTTCGTCTGACAAACGTTGTGACATTAAAATATTTTCTTTTTCATCAGGTAAAAATGTTACCAGAATTTAGCCGTGCGTGTGAATTTTAATTTTTTTTTTTATTTTGACTTTAAAGATTTGTAAGAAGTGTAAGATTCGTTCCAATAAGAAGATTAAGATTGATGGTAATTTTTTATTATTATGTTTTTGGGTGGTTAGTGCGTCACTGGCATCGTTGACGAGAGAAACAGGGCCGAAGGTTGTAAGAGGAGACCCCGCTAGGAGCGGCGAGACACCGAGGGTGTCTCATGTGACCCACCACCATTACACACCTACCCTCACCATTAGTGACAGTGGTCTCAAGTTCACTCACATCCTCTACAATCTTTCCCCTGCTGGTAAGATATTGACTCATTCAAAATTCCCATTCTTCAAAAAACTGTAATATAAATAAATTAATAACCTTTTTTTAGAAGTTTTTTTTTTCGAAAATTATTATTGTAGGATTTTTTGAGTAAATATATTTTTAGATAATTTAAAGAAAAAAAGAGAGGATAAAATGGAAACGGTGGCTGATGGTGGATGTTAATTGCTCTGCCGTTTAATGGTGGAATTTAAATGCTAGTATATATATCTTTTTTATGGTCGTGGCTGTGGCCTCACGTGATCCCTTAATTTATGCTGGTCATGGATTTAAAATAATAATAATAAATTATTGTGGATATCTGTTTTCTTTGCGTCCCGTCAAAATATTTATGGGCTGAATCTCTTTTCTTGGTTGAATGGACATTATTAAAGATCATGTATATTTTGTGTGATAAATAATGAATAAATTGTAAAAAATGTAAAATAATAATAATAATATCGCTGGAGTAAATGACATGTAAAATGTCTTAAACTTTGTTATTACGTTTGGAAGTGTTCGTGTGGGTAGATGTATTTGTTAATGTCAGAGTTTAAAATAAACAGATCAGTTTGGTCTCTTAGTTCATGTCTTATAATTGAGATTTAGGAGACAATTGTTTAAATTTCTCAATTATTATTATTATGAATATTATTAATTTTATTATGAATATCAGTTTTGACGATTCCATCGAACATATTTAGTTTAATAATAGAATGGATATCATTATCTCAAAAAAGATTAATGATTTTGATAAAATAGTACTTTTGAAGAAATCAGAGATATCTCAATTAATCACTTCCATTCCAATTGAAGAATAGTAATAGTTATTTTTCAAATATCAATATCATTACTACGAACACCTATTTTCTTTTTTATTCCACCAAACTAAACACCCGGCATTTCAAACCTTAAATATTTTTGTTAACTTCACTAGTATTTAAAGAATTTTTAATAATCACTTCCAAATCAAGACCATGAAACAAATTGAAATAGGGTAATTTATGTTACTTTCTATATTAACTTGCTTAATATTCTCATGTGTTCTTATTTTCCCCCCCTCAATCTAGAACTTTACGAGCAAGCAATAAAGTATGAGAAGGGATCATTCATAACGTCAAGTGGTGCTTTGGCCACGCTTTCGGGAGCAAAAACGGGTCGCTCTCCAAGAGATAAGCGCGTGGTGAGAGATGAAACCACTGAAAATGAGCTTTGGTGGGGAAAGTAAGTGCCATTTGCTTACCTTTCTTTTGAATTAAATACTCTAATTAGTCCGTTAATGCAAACTTTAATTAATGTTGCTTTTTTTAATGTTATCTTAATAATACTTAATAGGGGCTCACCTAATATTGAAATGGACGAGCATACTTTCTTGGTCAACAGAGAAAGAGCTGTAGATTATTTGTGCTCCTTGGAGAAGGTAAATACTTAGCAGTTTAGTCATCATTAAACAAATCATTAATCTGGTACCATGAAGCTTCTGCTTTATCTTTAAAAGATATGGGAAGAGATCACGACATTATTATATGACATAAATGACTTTATTACAGTATTTTAGTGTGAAACCATTTCTTGCAAGTTCCCATTGTGTATATGGACGCGGTAAAAAAGGCTTGTCTAGGGGAGGGGCTAACTTGTATTCTGAGAAAGATTAACATGCTTGACCATTTCAAGAATCTTTTTGTTAATTTTTTTTTTCACTTTGAGTTTTTTTTTTTTTTTTTTGTTTCCATTGAATTTTTAAAATTAATTCAAGAAATTATTATATGAAAGAAGTTAAAATAAAATCATACTTTTTTACTTAAAAGTTTTAAATAGCAAGAAGTGTCATGCAAAAGTTTCTCTTGAATAATCTTTTACTCCTGTAAATTAGTCAAGAATAGAATAGACTGTCACAAGTTTTTTAATTGTTTAGTTTCTTTTTATGTTTTCTATTGCTAAGTATGTACTTGTCCGCTTCTAACGTTTGGTCCAGAAAATTGCATCGCCAAAGTTTTATGACAGTTCCCATTTGCATAATTGGACAATAATTTGATGATAACTCAGTTTGCGGGACGTGGCCAAACCATCCCTGCCGTGTTGCACTTATTTGTTGGCATATCTAAATGGTAGGTAGAGGCAATAGTTTGACTGGCTAGGCTAAACTATATGCTGAACTACGAACGTCTTAATTGTGCAGATTGGGTTGGTGTGACCTGTAATAGTGTGTGCCACATATTGGCTGATTGGCAGTGAGTGTGAGATGTAATTTCTGGGTCCTAAGAATGGAGACACAATATCTACAAAATCCGAATGATTAGTCATGTAGGAGGATGACTACTAGTCTAAATACAAAACCATCAATTAATGCATTTTTAATTTCTTAGGGGGGAAGGATGTCTTGTCTGTTGAAAGTGGAAATCTTTCATGAAAATCACGTTTTTCTGATTTTTCTGTTTTTGGTATATCAGACTTGATTAAGGTTTTTGTTCAATAATTGTTGGAAGCAGGGAAGTTGTGATCTCATCAGTCGGCAAACAACAGAAAACTAAGTAGCTTACTGGTACAATCCCTAATGTTTTATGCCATGAAATCACAAAAGTCCAATAATGGAAACAGACAGATTATGCTTTGAAGTTTTTCTTTTTCGGAATAAATGAATTAAGTGGCTTGAGGACATAATTAAACTAAAGAAAAAATCTGCCCAATGAAACCGGATGTTTGCCTATTAAGTTACTGGTTTAGTGATATCCCAGTGCAGTTGAAATGGATACGTTTATTGCTGATGTGTATCTTCATAATAACTATGAGCTACATCTCTTGTGGTAGTTCTTGTTCCATGACATGGATTTATTTCGAACTTTCCTATACAACATATTTTCGTGGTAGTTTGATTAACTACCAAATAATTTTCTACATATGCTTTTCAGGTTTATGTGAATGATCAATTTCTGAATTGGGATCCTAACCATCGTATCAAAGTCAGGATTGTTTCTGCAAGAGCCTATCACTCATTGTTCATGCACAATATGTGAGTCTCTATTCCAGAATATCGAATATTTTGTTGTTCTACATTGTACTTTGTCAGGATAATTGCTGTTAATGCACTGTCATAAATCATAAATCAGTATACCAAATGCAAAGCATTTTTAGTGAAAGAGAAGTCTTGTTTGCAAAAGATGTAATTATACGAGGAAATATGTTGAGACACACAAAGTAAATAATAAGCTTAGTACATAAATTTGCCTGGGTGGGTGGCAGGTGTATCCGACCCACTCCTGAAGAGCTGGAGAACTTTGGTACTCCGGACTTCACAATATACAATGCCGGGCAATTCCCATGTAACCGTTACACTCATTATATGACTTCCTCCACTAGCATAGACGTGAATCTTGATAGGAGGGAAATGGTCATCCTCGGCACTCAGTATGCTGGGGAAATGAAGAAAGGTTTATTCAGCCTAATGCACTATCTTATGCCTAAGCGCGGGATCCTTTCCCTACACTCTGGCTGCAATGTGGGAAAAGGCGGAGATGTAGCCCTTTTCTTTGGACTATCAGGTATTATGAATGGGTATGATGACTTTTGCAGGGAGCCAAAATGTGTCCTCTAATATGTGATTATGATTTTTATCTGCAAACGTCTTCTAGTTGAGGTTCTTATCTGCCTTAATATTATATGCTTTACTGTTTTGTTGCATGTATTAGGTACCGGAAAGACAACACTATCTACGGATCACAATAGATACTTAATTGGAGATGATGAGCACTGCTGGAGTGAGAATGGCGTGTCAAACATTGAGGGTGGTTGCTATGCAAAGTGCATTGACCTCGCAAGGGAAAAGGAGCCTGATATTTGGAATGCTATCAAGTTTGGCACTGGTATTCATCTGACACTCAGATTGACAAATCTTTTCTCTTTCCTATTCATCATGCCGGATATTAAGACTCTTTCTGTTTCCTTTCAATTCTTTGCAGTGCTGGAAAATGTTGTTTTTGACGAGCATACTCGGGAGGTGGATTATGCTGATAAATCTGTAACAGGTGACAAGAGTACCTCAAACAAAGAAATATTAAGTTGCATAATCTTCATTCTATCTAGAGGAAAAGAATCTTATTAATTGAAAACTCCCATTGATTATATTCAATTTAAGGTTTTTTACCTTGCAACTATTTTGAGTGCAGAAAACACTCGGGCAGCATATCCAATAGAGTACATCCCCAATGCAAAGATACCTTGTGTTGGTCCTCATCCCAGGAATGTCATTCTTCTGGCCTGTGATGCCTTTGGTGTGCTTCCTCCTGTCAGCAAATTGAACTTAGCCCAGACCATGTACCATTTCATCAGTGGCTACACAGCTCTGGTGAGTATTCCTGAAGTTACTAAATTTTATTTTAATCATGCATCTTGTGTCTAGATAAAATTATTACAAGATGGAAGGCAGAACTGTCTGAGCATCCTGTTGATAATTGTCTTAATGGTCAACTTTGCAATAACTAAACAGGTAGCAGGAACAGAGGATGGTATAAAGGAGCCTACTGCAACATTTTCTGCATGCTTTGGTGCAGCATTTATAATGCTTCACCCAACCAAATATGCAGCAATGTTGGCTGAGAAAATGAAAAATCATGGAGCAACTGGATGGCTTGTAAATACTGGCTGGTCAGGGGGAAGGTATAGCAAAGCAGCCCTGAAACACATATCAGTTGTGACTTGCTAGATATCAATGAATCTGATGAATATCAAACCTTCTATTTGCTGCAGCTACGGAACTGGAAGTCGCATCAAATTAGCCTATACCAGAAAAATTATTGATGCCATACACTCTGGGACACTTCTAAAAGCAAATTACACCAAGACAGAGGTGTTTGGGCTGGAGATCCCTACTGAAATTGAAGGGGTCCCTTCAGAAATCCTAGATCCTGCGAACACAGTAAGTTGACATATAAATTTGACATGTTTCTTTCAAGTTAACACATTATCACATCAGTGGTGGAAGTAGTAGGGTAATGACGTGCAATCTCTTTGTTGAATTGTAGTGGTCTGACAAGAAGGCCTACAAGGATACTCTCCTGAAATTGGGTGGCTTGTTCAAGAAAAATTTTGAGGTATTTGCAAACTACAAGATTGGAGCAGACAACAAGCTAACTGATGAGATCCTGGCAGCTGGTCCAAAATTTTAATTTGAAAAAACTGCCGCGGTTGATGGTTGGAGGAAAATAATAGGAGCATTATGTATTTGGCGTCTTTTTTGTTATTTTTGCAACTGATTAGGAAACTTTATATTCATTATCCAGAATTCTGCTTTCATTCCTGTCAGTTAATCTATTATGCTGCACTGAGGCAGCTTCAAACTTGTAACTTGTGGGTTTGTTTTGTGATGTAATTCCTCCATATAATGATGATGACGAAAATTCAGTTAAACAAAATCCTGAATGTTTATGTTTTATAAGGAACCTCCCTTTGCTTTTGTAGCGCGTTGAAAACCAAATATTCCTGGATTTAGAGAGACAAGACATGAAAAAGGTATTTCTATGCATCATTTTGAAACCTCATCAAAATTAACACTATCAGTTGACGCAAATAGTGTAAACATGTGCCATAGAAAATTAAGCTAAATTAATCTTGTTATGGTTGCAAAGAACCACCTGGGGTAAGATTTATTCAAGATGAAGATAACCGGGCATAAAGTAGCAAAAACCTACTCTTGGGTTTCACCTTGTGCGGACGAATTTTTTTTAAAACCTAGACTATTACAAGTGAGAGAAAGAGAATGGTATTGATAGAATTTGAAATCCTTAACCTCCAGGATAAAGTAATAAAATTCAAATTGCTTGACCTCTCTATTCGTTTCGATAGACGAATTTAAACTCAACTATATATATATATATATATATATATATATATATATATATTGAAATAGGACAGTTTCACAACCACAAAAATTTAAAAAAAAAAATTACTATAGCAAAAACTGAACAAAAATAAATGTTTAAAGAGTATCACAAGTTGTTCGAGAGTAACTTCATTGAAGCGAATGACATTTCTCGACGGGCGATTTGGGCTCCCAGTTAAAAAAAAAAAAACAGATATATGTTGAGCCCATGAACGGAGAAGTCATCATTAAATTGTTCTTAACCAATCAACATGTAGTAGCCATCAACCAAATGAACAGAACTGACATCTCCAAAAACTACTCATAAACATTCTTAAGACAGCTTGGCATTTATTTTACTTGGCCAAGTTCAGAAGTCCAAACTTCCATAGCGGGTTTATGTGGCAAGCTAAGAACTCCAGAACTTCCATAGCCAGTTTATCTTGTCTAGAATAGAATTTAACTAATTAAACCTCACTGGAAGAGGCTGCATCATCTTTGTGTTTAATCATGCCAGAATCCACAAGTATAGGAATCTCTGCTGCAAGCCATGGCGCTAGGCCTAAACACAGTGCATGTGCTATTCCAAACCTTGGACTGCAAAAACATAATCTAATGTCAGAAAAATCGCAACTTGATTCAAATTACTAAAATCACAAAATAATATCTCATCAAGAAAAGGGAAGAGATGATAGAAAAACCAAAAGATCTATGGTCACCACGTTGAATATAGAACTACAGGTAAATTATGATAAGAAGCCTAAATCTTTTATAAGTTGCATACAACACTCAAAGAGCAGGACTCTCCCATCAACTCCAATACCGCACCATACATGAACAAAGCAACTTAGCAAAATCACATTAAACCAGATCTCGTGCTTTGCAATTCAAACAGAACATTTAAAAGGAAAAGAAAAAAATAAGTATGCACTCTCTATTTCTATTTCTCGCTTCAGTCATGTTACCCAACATAAACAGATACAACAGAAAATTTAACGATTACAAAATCAAACAATGCACTTATTTACTTCCTGAGGAACCATAATTGTCATCTTTACCACCCTTCTAGCTCAAGCAAAACAAGCAAATAAAATCCAAAATCAACACAACTACCTGCAAAACCAAAAACACACTAACATTTATCCTATTAACCTTCATATTGAGCACAACCAAAACAAATAAACATAATCAAAATTTAACAATATTAAACCCATAATCAGTCAAATTTGTAATAAGGAAATTCAACAATCGAACCAACCTTCACTGATAAAACCATCAAAATTAAGTGGAGAAAAAAAACATACCAATTCTTTGCCCATAGCGGCTTAAAATGCACCGTTAAGCAAATCTTTCCACCTCTATACATCTAATCAAAAACATCACAACAATCCAAAAAGGCAAAATAAATAAATAAATGAAAATAATTTTAAAAAAAATCAAAGCTTTAATCGAAAAAACTCAAAAAAAAAAAAGGACCTTGTGAGTTTTGCCATCCAATTGGGGCAGCTCAATCTCGGGAGCTGTAGCTGGATACGTTACCGGAATATCGAATTGGAGGTCAAATTCGTACTTGAGAAGGTTGTGAACGTACCAGCACTTGCCGGTCCATCGGGTTCCTTCCGGGTTGGCGGCGGAGATCCGAAACCAATCGTTGTCGTTGGACTTGTTCATGGAGGTATAAGCTATCAACGCCTTGTACTCCTCCTTCAGCCGCTTCGTCCATGCCGCTCCGTCACGTGGGCCCGCCTTTGTGGTTAGCAATGGGATCTGGGTTAGCGTTGATTTTGTCGTCGGATCCCATCCCTCCATTTTTTTTTTTTTTTTTTTGATGGGTTGGATCTCCTCAAATAATTCGATAAACCTTACAATTTTGCAATAGTTGCCTTGGATTTCTTTGGACGAAAGGGAAAAGATGGATGATGTCGGGGTTTGTATAGTTGTAGGGACTAGACAAAATTTTGAAGCGTGGTTTTTGTTAGTGTAATTCTAACCCGCCTTTGCGTTGCCCTGTCCTGGGCATAGTTTGGCATTAAAAGAAGAAAAGGGAAAGGAGAGGAGTAAGATATTTTTTTCCCTTATTTGGGAGTTTGGGATAGAAATTAAATTATTTAGAACATATATAGCGATGGATTTATTTTTCAAAACAATTTCAAAAATATACTTTTTTTTCTTTCTTGGTACAAAAAAGTTTGCGAAATGTTTAACACATAGATTTTACAGCTTTGTATTTGCTAGATAAGTTGAGATTCAATTCTAGTGCCTAATATAAAACAAGAGACTGAGGAGGCGTTTGGTTCAAATTTCTCAATCACTATCACTATGGGTATTATTAACCCTATTATGAGTATGGGTTTTGATGATTCCATCCAACATGTTTGGTTTAATAATGGAATGGGTATCATTATAAAAATATTTGTTTGGTATATTGAAATGACTTTCATGTAAATTTTAAAATTTTAAATTTTTATTTATGATATACATATTTTTTAGATTTTTATATTTAAAAAAAATTTAAAAAGATTTCTTCAATTTTAAATATAGTCATGCTCTAATTTGAGTTTTATGGAAATGATAATCTTAAAAAAAAGTTATTTTTATTACATTAACAGAGAGTATTATATATCTTTGATTTTCAATACAATTTTTTATAAAATTATTGAATGTAAAAAAAATTATTAAAAAGAATTTTTATAAAAAAATTATTAAAAAGAATTTTTATAAAAAATTATTAAAAAGAATTTTTGTAAAAAAATTTATAAAGTACTAATAAAAAATTCAAAATCAAAAGGAGAGAGAGAGAGAGAGAGAGAGAGAGAGAGAGAGAGAGAGAGAGAGAGAGAGAGAGTAGGTAACTCAAAAGATATATATTTTTTAATGGGTGTGTTTTTGCCCTTAATAATAAGGGTTAATGAGTTTGATAGACTAGTATTTTGGGGGGATTCATTAACACCCCAATTAATCACTATCATTCCCGTTGAATGATAGTGATAGTTGTTTAACAAACATTAACAATGGGTATCATTACTTGTGATACCCATTCCCCTCCTTGATTCTTTCTAAACCAAACACCCCCTGAATTTATTTTAGCAAAAACTTTCCCCAGTTAATATCAAATAGTAAACTTTTAGTTCAGTATTCCTCTCACAGAGGAAAACTAAACAAATTCACTAAGGCCCCAAAACAAAAAAAAATGGATAGAGCCCAATCGAATAACTCTAGCCCAAATTGGCCCAATCCATAAGGGTACAGTTTCAGACCACAACCACCCCTGGCCTTTAGCCATTTTTTTCACCAGTTCCAATTCTCCGATTTTACATTTTTCCTTTTTTTTTCTCCTTTCAATTCTTAAAAGCAGCTCGGCGACCAGACCACCTTTGCTGCAACGAGCTAGCCGGTATTTAATGCCCTTTGCTTCATTAGGCCTCATTCAAAAGTTGCAATGGCCACTTACAAACAGCACTGGCAGATGAATCTTGATCCTGCTGCTGCATCATCGACATTGCAATGCAACTAGATGGTGGCAGGATATGGTGTCAGGTGCAGCACAAGGGGGGAAGGGGAAGCAAATTCTTTAGCAAATTGTAGTCATGCTTCTAACAATGGTTGCGAAAAAGTTTGTTTGCACATAAAATTACAGGAGCAATCCTCCCAATAACCAGGCCATAAATTTTTATGACCACCTGATTCACCTAAAAAATAAAAAAGGATAATAAAAACAAAGAGGAAACTCTGAAGAAACTAAAAGAATATCCACTTCCCATCCTTAAATGGAATATCCGTTGCTTTTTACCCAAAATGGCATGAAAACAGAAAAACATCTATGGACAAATTCTTGATTCTTGCTTCTAAGTCCATTTTCCAATGTGAAGTCCCTGGCACTGCTTCAGCTCGTG
This sequence comes from Mitragyna speciosa, assembly GCA_024721245.1. NCBI lineage: Eukaryota > Viridiplantae > Streptophyta > Magnoliopsida > Gentianales > Rubiaceae > Mitragyna > Mitragyna speciosa. Next base: position 19,964,969 of record CM045568.1, read on the forward strand.
GAGGATCACACGATGTACCGCCTTGCCCTTAGATGAAGGCGGTCTGCCACAATATAATGTGCTAACATGCAGAAAAAGATAATATCAGCACTCGGTTTTTTCGCCCTCCACAAAAACCAAGAAGAAAACAGACACTTCACTAACAGTAATAGCAAGTGCAACAATTTCCAATCCAAAAGGAGTGCCACACACCCCTATTAATCCTTGTCAAACGCCTAAATTTGTGCTATTTTTATTCTATCTCTGCAAATGTTTCCTCAGAATGTTATTGTCCATGAGAAAGCCTACTACAATTCTTTTCCTTTTACTTGATTTTCAACGTAGGAAAAAAACTCCATTCCAAATCCATAGTAAACCAACAAAGAGTCAAATCTCTAACATATACCTGCATCAAAGATATTCTGGCCATTAGTCAGTTACATCAATTAGCTGGGACATTAAGTTTCTTCTGCAGCAGCGAAGCTTTTGAATTAAAAAGTTCACTTGCTTCCAACTTGAGGTGCCAATTAATTATGCTTGAACAACTAGGAGGAATGCCTTCCATTTGGCTTTCATCTTCCACAACTTGATCAATAAATGTAGTTCCCTGTAAGAGGCCACAATGACAAATGATCTGCTTTAATTCTGACAACCCAGAAATTCCACAAAATAGGGATGCTAAACATAATTAAATAACTTAAATTGCAAAGACATACATACTTGGAAACCCTCCTTCACAGTATCTAACTGCCGAATTGGATGCGAAGTTGGACGTTGCCATCTTTTTGGATCCCACAATATTGTACTGTTGAATGCAAAACCTGACATATTGACGTGGAATCTACGAAATCCTTTACTCTTCTCATTTGTGTGCCATCCAATTACTTGACTCCCATTACACACAGGACCTTCAAACTCCACTTTGTTCCTATATTGAGCCAGCATTGCAACTGGCCAAGTGCCAAAACGTCTACGTAGAAGAAGAGGAAATTTATGGAAAGAAAAGAGGAACATATTTCCCGTTCTTCTTATTTCATTTAGAAATAAATTCCATAGCATTAGTAAAAAGAAAAATTAAACAACTCAGTCTCCAGTCACCACTCACAACAAGAAGACTCATGTGGCACCAAAAATTAGGACAACCATCCAATTTCATTGTCCAAGTCCATTTACCAATCCTTATAGAAATTCTCTTTTCTTAGAAAGTTATGGAAAGTCCCTAATCTATTAAAAATATAGAAAAGGCAAATATGAACAAAATTACTAAAAACAAACACGAAAGCAACGCAAAACCCAGTAAAAACATAAGCGATTTAGAAAAACAATTCAAAAGTTAACAACTTTTAATTAATGAGTAAAATAATGTTCAAATATCAGGTCCAATTAGAATTGGTCCAATGCATAAATAATGGATTGAATAGGACATCATCACAATTCTAGATTCCAATAGATTATAAAGTAAGCATGCTACAGTGAACCTGAGCTTATGTACACTACTCCAATAGTCCAATGAAGGCGCACCTTCTTACTCTTCTGGTCTTATTCCTCTACAATTTTTTGATTTTCTTAGGTCAAAGGATCTACTACTGTATACCTAATTACTAAATAAAGAAACCTCAACTGTCATACCGTTTCAACACGACAACAAAGCCACAAGAGCAATACAACATTCAGAGAATTATTGTTTCAAGCATTTGCGTTCCGAAAACTTTAAGGCAACCACCTAAAACACAGAGAAGCCTTTTATCAAGTTGTTTTAAGCTAGTTAATTCTCATTCAATAGACTACAACTACAATATCACAAAACAACATGCCAAGCAATAGTACAAGAATAAGAACTTGATGAAGAACGGTAGCAATGCTAATCAAAAGTCAAATTACCTGACTGCTCTCAAGCTCTCAAACAACTCAAGTGCAAGGATACTATCATCATCCGCAAAATAAACAATCCCATCAAGCTTATGGAGTTCAATATGCTCCAGCGCTGTGTTCCTCTGGTACACACTCCTGTGCTTTACATCCGTCAAATTCTTCGTTGTCACCAAATGCCTATACATAACCCCATTCTTCCTCAAAATATCTGCAGTCTCCAACGACGCAGCATTCATCTCCACCACAATCCACAACAATGGCGGTGGCACCAGCCTCAAAACCTGCCCTAACCTATTCAAATAATAAGCTTGAAGCGCCCTACCATAAGTCGGTGTCACCACAATCAATTGCTTCCGCGGAACAAAATCAAACCTCTCCTTCACTTCCTTTTCCTCAAAAACCCCTAATTCAACTTTATCCACTACTAAACCCTCCCCTCCTTTCCTCTCCACGACCAACAAATTCCTCACGTCCGCCTCCTCCTTCTCGACATTTTCCACACGCTTGGCCATAAGACTCTCCTCGAACGAGAAATCTCTGCGGCCTTTAACATCTTCAAATCTCCCAAATGGAGCCATACCTAGTAGAAACCCCAGCGAAAAAAATATCAAACACCTAAAAAACCATTTTTTCCACGAACTCATGCCTTTCCGAGAATTCTTCTGGGAAAAAACTCCAGTGAAGTATGGCGATGACGGAGATGAACTTTTGGCATTGGATAACGCCTTGTGAGACGGCGATTGAACGGAAAACGCATGACCGCCGTTTTGAAACGGCCGATCGTGGTACGACGATAGCGTCCTTAGTTGCGATGACATTTTATATCAATTCGGTTACATAAATTAATCAAAAAATTACAAATTTCAGAAGAAAATTAAATAAATTCAACATTTATGGTCTAAAAAATAAAGTAGCCTACTTACTTCACAGCTTCGTTAAAACCGAGGATTTCCGGTAAATTAAATAGCAACATTTTTTGGCTGGAAAAAAAAAAAAAAAAAAGAGCTAGAGGAGAAAATGAACTGTAAAGATTCAGCTTTAAATTAAGAAATGCTTACAGTTTTATGAGAAAATAATAACAATGGAGCTGCTGAGCTGAGATCCAGGAGGAGATGACTCTTTTTTTTTTTTTTTTTGGTTGAAGAAATTTAGAGCTAAAATAACAGTAATAAAATAGGGAAAATGATGAATCTAGACAGAAATCCAACAAATTTTGTTTGCAGAAGAAGGCCAAGCCGGCTTGGGAATTTTAATTTTCTTTTTTATTTTTAAATTTTACAGCCTGGAGTGGGAATGGTGGGGTAAGTAAGAGAAGGAAGGAAGGAAGGAAGGAAAGTCAGACTCCTACGGATGAAGTGGATTGGACAAAGCTAACTATAGGCTAATTTCGATAATTTCCGACGTTGGAAGTAATACTTTAACTAACGGAGATCGTGAACTAGTCTTCAATTTAATGAAAGAAAAACAACTATGACATGTCTTTATTACGACAAAGACGGCACAACTGAATGATCTTACCGAAAAAGTTAAGATACAAAACAGGACGAGAAAAATATGGATTACAGATTAAGAACGGGTAAAGAAAAGACTTGGATGATGTGACCTCATGCATGCGGGAAAAAATTAACTGAGAGAGGTAAGACATTCTATTATGGGGCCATCGATCGAGCGATGACGATTGAGCCACAGCACTCAGTTCAAGTGCTGGTACTTGTGGACTCGATTCATTCTAAAAAATCTGAAAGAGGTGGTGTTACCATTGAATTCAATGCCTAGTTTAGTTTAGAAGGGAGGAAATGAAGGAAAAGAATTATTAAATAATTAATTTGTTTAGGAGGAAAGAGGGAAAAGAAAAGAAAGTATTCTGAATCAATTTCTTTTGTTTGGAAATAAAAATGATGAAAGGAAAACCAATGGAAGGAAAATTCTCCTTTTCTTCTTCAAATTTTTTTTCCCAAATTAGGGAAGAAATTTTTTTTAGGAGAAGATGGAAGGAAAAGAAAAGAAATTTTCCTTTTCTTATTTTCTTTTCTTACCTTTTTTTTTTTTTCCTTTCTTTTCCATCTCAACTCCCAAACTAAGCATAATTATATCTACACAAGACAGTTGCAGTAAGCGAAAACACTAAAATTTTGCGTGTCAAAACTTTCATCACTTAATCAACACAAAACTATCATCACCTAATCAACACAGAACTATCATCACCTAATTCCTTTATCGGCTGAAGCAAGTTGCAGTACATTCATTGGAAAATTGGAAATAGTTTTGTGTTGATTAAATTTCCCCTGTTCTGCATAGAGGTATTATATTTGTTACTGATATTGGAATTTTTAATTGACTAACGAATAGTAGATCAAACTGTTAAAGTTATAGGACTCTCTTGTCTTAGTGAGGAATTTGATTTCTACCTGTGTTATTGTGGTTTTTTTTTTTTCCAGTGATCAAGAATTTGATTCTTAAACGTATTAAAATTATAAATATTATCACAATTTGGTAAGACAACATGCAAATATTATCACAATTTGGCACAAGTGTAGTAAGAGATCCCTCTTTGTCAAGACCTTCCTTACAGTAGAGTAAGATTTCAAACAATTAATTAGCTTTTATTCTTATGTGGCTTTTCTAGGAGGCATCCTCAAGTTCGATATCCCCTTATTCCTCAGGACCTTCCCCCAAGGGGCAGGTGAGATCCTTGACCGTGGACTCTTCGATGGAGAATCCCTTTAAGATTCCGACTCCAGTCACCAAGCGTCACCAATCTAAGGGGCTTCCTCCTCATTGATTATACAGTACTTGAGTTGGAATTTTTTGCCAAACCTGCATACACCACTACACAATCTCGGCACCATTGAAATGACATGATAGCCCCGTTCTTACTCGGACAGGTACAACAGGTACAACAGGAGGAGGAACTACCAGTTAAACAAGAAAATTCAGCATTGCCGAGGGAAGGACGAAAGACGAGAAGATTTCAAAACTATGTAGACCATTTTTGCTCATTCTAATCTGGTTCCTCACTCATACACATCAACAGGAATGCTGCAATACTATCAAATGTATACGGCAAAACTAATCCCATTTGGGTTGGTGTAGGCAGCCGCAACACTCCTTACCTAGTACACATAACAAAACTCTACAACAAAAGCAACATGCATTTCTGCAAAAGAATATCGAGCCTCCATTTTAACTGGCATTTCCTCTGCTATTTACCCAAACGTTGCATGAGACAAGAAAGGATCTGTGAACAAGGTCTAGTATTTTTTCAACAGGATATCTTTAGAACCGCTTCAGCTCATTCAGGGTCACTGCATAATAATTTGCTCTCACATGAAGGTGCGCCACCACAATATGATGTGCTATAATACAGAAAAGAAATCAATATTAGCAGTTTTATCTTCTGCATAGTACAAGAAATCAATGTTAATAGCAAGTGAAACGATTTCACATAAAGGATTACCACATACATATGACAATTATTGCCCAGTGTTGAACTTTTTATCCTTTGCAGTATTTTTGCAATTGTTTGTTGAAGAGGCTTTTGACTGTCAAAAAGCATACTACATTTCCTTTGCTTTGTTATACTCAAGGAATGAAAGAGCTAGCTTCCCAAAACTATTTTGCAGGCTTAAAACCATTAAAGAGTTGAATGCGTACAATGTAACACGTACCTCCAGGATCAAACATTCCACAATTTGATAGACTAGATTAGCTATTTGGGATAACAACATCAAGGTTCTTCTGAAGCAGCCAGGCTCTAGGATAAGTAAGTTCACGAGCTTCCAAATGAAGGTGCCAATTCATTATCCTTGAACAACCAGGAGGGATACCTTCCATTTGACTTTCATCTTCTACAACTTGTTCTATAAATGTAGTTTCCTGTAAGGAGCCATAGTAGTCAATAAGCTTGGCCCTGTGCTTCAAATTTGAGAACCTAGCCATTTCAAAAAGATGACACCGCAAAAAGTAAACACAAAATAAATTGCAAAGTCAAACTTCATACTTGGAAACCTTCCTTCACTGTGTCTAACTGCCGAATTGGGTCTGAAGTGGGACGTTGCCATCTCTTCGGATCCCACAATATTGTACTATTGAAAGCAAAGCCAGACATATCAACATGGAACCTACGAAGACGTTTGCTCTTGTCATTTGTGTGCCATCCAATTACTCGACTTCCATTACAGACAGGACCTTCCAAAATCGCTTTGTTTTTACTTTGAGCCAGCATAGCAACAGGCCAAGTACCGAAACGACTATACAGGAAGAATAGTGAAAGTTAGGGAAAGGAAGAAAGAATATTTCAATTTCCCTAGTATGACATGGTTGGGGATAACATACACACCAACTAGGTAAAAACTTGACAATAAAAAGACGAGAAACTCTGAAAAAATGTGAAAGCTAGTGCGGGAAAACAATAAACAGCTAGAAGATTATACAAGTAACATGATCGATTACCTCCAATTTGAATAGGTCCTAGGCATTGACAATGAATGAACAGGAGATTACCATATTCGTGATCTAAAAAGCAATTACATCAAGACCAACAAAGACACTGACCTTAAGTAAACAATTGAAATTTTGACCATATTCCTTTAACCTTCCTATCTGCTCCCCCTAGATAAACAAGTCATGTAGGGGACATCATATTGTCATTCAACATGTAAATGAAGGCACAGCTTGCCTTCTGTTATCACATTGTTTCTTTTCTATAATTTTCTTCATTTCTTCATATAAATGCATGTACTTATAACTAAATGCTTATACACAAGCCAAAGTCCTACACTTTTAAAAATGCTTCAAAGCTACACAGAGCAATACAATTTTCACACACTATTGATTTTCATTTTTTCCCAACAAAACATATAAACCAACCTACAAAGCCATGTAGATAAGCTATACAATAAAAGTATCACAACATAGCATCATCGCAAGCAATACTAGAAACAAACAACAACAAATTATCGAGAATAATTGCAATACAAACGGGTGAATCTTCAAGTTACCTGATTGCTCTCAGGCTCTCAAACAACTCCAGCGAATAGACATTATCATCATCGGCAAAATAAACAATGCCATCAAGCTTATGCCTCTCGATATGCTCGAGAGCCGTGTTCCTCTGATGCACACCCCTGTCCTTAATATCCGTCAAATTCTTGATTGTAACCAAATGCCTATACATAACCCCGGTTTTCCTCACAATATCAGCAGTCTCCAACGACGCGGTATTCATCTCCACCACAATCCACAACAATGGCGGTGGGACCAACCTCAGAACCTGCCCTAACCTATTCAAATAATAAGCTTGAAGTGCCCGATTATACGTCGGCGTCACCACAATCATCTGCTTCCTCGGAACAAAATCAAACCTCTCCTTCGAATCCTTCGCATCAACAACCCCCAATTCAACCTTATCCATCACAAAATTATCCTGCTCTTGCTCCTGCTGCTGCTTCTCAACCACCACCAAATTCTTCACATCCTCCTCCTTGGCAACGAATCTCTCGTCTAGCATCGAGAAATCATCACGGCCACCGCTAAAATCCTCGACTCCGCCGAAAAATGGCGCCATACCTAATAGAAACCCCAGCGAGAAAAACATCGAACACCTGAAGAGCCATTTTTTCCATAAATTCATACCTTTTCGGGAATTCTTCGGGAAAAGAACTCCGGCGAGACTGAATGAAGATAACGTAGATGAGGATTTTCCGTTATATAGGGCCTTGTGGGACGACGCCGTATCGATGGAAAATGGGTTTCCTCCGTTCTGGTACGGCCGATCGTTGTAAGGCGACAGCGTTCTTCGAATCGACGCCATTTTTTCTTTCTTTCCTTTTTTTTTTTTCAAATTTCAACTTAATCAAATTAGCTAATTAATCAGTTCCAAATCAAAATTAATGAATAAATTAATTAAAGAATGATTGAAGCAGAAAACGAAGCTGTGAGACACAGCTGATTTAGAAACTGATTTTTACGTGAAAATGAGTAATTGTTGAGTGTAGTGCGAGCGAGATCGAGGAGGAGTTGAAGGCTGCGGACGGCGGGGGTTTTTTTTTTTTTTTTTTTTGTCTTTTTTGTAGTGGTTTTTTTCTAAGTTGGAAAAATTTTTATGCGGTCCCTCATGTTTTTGACAAATCATCTGTTAGTCCCCCTAGGTTTTGAGATAAAATAATATGACTACTTGTCCATTTAGTTTTGGTTTTGATGTCAAGCCAAGGTGCAAACACGTAAAGGATTTCTTAGCGCAGTTTTATTTTTCAATATATGTATGATTACTTGACATTACTTGTATTTCTTTCACTAAACATATAATTTTATTGAGTTACGATAGTGAACTATTTTTTTTTTAAAATTACGTGCATATAATTATGAGCATTATTTCTTGTAGAAAGATGATTGAATCTAGATTTGAGATGTGAGAGATACGCTAACCATGGAGGTTGATTAATGATAAAAAATATTAGTATTACTAGTAAGTTTAGATTTCGAATTTATTTACCAGGTGTTGAGATTTATAGAACATTTTGAAAAATGATCACAATTACTTTCAAAGAAATTCTAAACATCGACCCACCATAAGTGTGATGAAAGTCTTTTTAGTCTCTAGAAGGGGAGTTATGTTGCTATATTTGCAATTTACATGGCTTAGAAACAATTTTTGAGAAACATGAAGGACTATTTCAGCAATTTTCCCCTGTTTATTTAACTTCACAGCGGAGAGGAGTCTGCAGATGCGGTGCGCACCGGTGGCGCCAGCGAGGATACTGTGGGTCGGTTGTGACTAAAGTGAGCTAGTGGGTGGTCTAATAAGAACACGACGCGTGTTGCAATTTTTAATTTGAAAGAACCTAATCATTGCTCTTTAGAGTTTGGTAAAAAAAACAGAGCGTAATAATTTGCCATCAAATGGAAGGGGTAATCATTTGTGATTGAAAGTTGAGGCAAGGCTGGAAGAAAATGATGACCATTAATTAATTTTTTTTTTGTTTTTTTTTATCCAGAAGCAGAAGTGATGACCATTAATTAATTAACAGACTAAGTTTTAACTTATAATTTTTTATAATTTTTTATCACTTTTTGTTGTCTGAATTGAATAATTATATGTGCAATAAATTATTGACTTTTCTCCTGTATAGATCAAATGTGTAATTTATCTCTTCTTAGATATTAAGTGCAATAAATGCACATTTTGTTTTTAACCTTTTTCCCTAGTGCATCTAAATGCTATAGATGCCAGACATGGAGTTACATCCCAAAGAGACCATTGAACAGAATATAACTAATGTTGCGGTGAGGATTTAAAAAAAAAAAAAAAAGGTAAACTGATACTGCAAACGTTATATCATGTTGAATTTTTTCTTATGCTTGATAAAACCGTTAAGTTGATCCCATCCATTATTAGACAAATATTACAAGGGATAATTACATATACCTCCCTTGAGGTTTATTGTAATTACACCTGGCTTCCCTCAGGTTTCAAAAATTACACTTACCTCCCTTGGGCACTTGAGATTACTAAAATACCCTTGCATGTCACTATAATTACCTCAGAAAATATTTTAGGAAAACAAAAAGGTAAAAAAGACTTGAAAAAAGGAATATAAAAAGGGAAAAAAAAGCTTAACATTTACTTTAATTTATTCTTGAGAGTGAAGATTCACATAGCACAAATTTTTCAAATTGTTATGATCATCTCATTTTGTTTGGTGGTTATCTTGTTTATTTATGGCATATTTTGGATAATAAAAAAGATGATAAAGATGTATAAATTAGAGCACTAAGTCGGAGAGGTATATTAAGCTACATAATTGTTGAGCATTGGTGGTAATATTGGACAATATTATGGCTTATTTTTTACTTTATGTTGAATTAGTTAGTTTGTTATTTTTCAAGAATTGTTTTCTTGTTTTAGTAAAAAAAAATTCTAGGGGCATTTTAGGATATTCAATTAGTTTTTTTTGTTGACATTAGCAAAATGGGTTTTTTTGTTACCAAATTATTGAAATAAGGGAGGCAAGTGTAATTTTTGAAACTTGAGGGGAGTTAAGTGTAATTACAATAAACCTCAGGGGAGGTATGTGTAATTATACCATATTACAAACATAACTAGTCTTTGTTTGGATATTTGAAGACCAAGAATGTAGTAAAGAAGTTGTGAAATAACATGGTAGTGATCTTGCTTCAAGCTATATATGTAATATACTCTTCTTTAAGCAAAATTTGTCTTTTACTTGTGCAAAAGAGTTACACAAATTCCTTCAAGACATAATAAAGTGACATTGTGATCATTTTGCACATGAGCTATAAGCCTAGAGAGTGCTTGCATTTGTAGGATTTTCTGTTGCTTGATGGATGTTTTTTTTGCAACAAAACAACCTTCAAGTTATGTTATTTATACATCACATGGATTTGGAATAGGTTTTTTTTAGTCATATGTGTCTATATAGACAAGATATGTCAATTAGACTTGAGATTGAAAACACATCTCTCCATAAGTAATTATTTTAAAAAAATGTTCCTATTTTCAAAACCAGAGAGTACTTGCTTCCTAAATCGGGAGAGGCAAAGGTCGTGGCAAATTTGTTAGAATATTGTTAGAAAAAAAGAAAATTAGGCAACTGTAAGTATCAAGGAGAATTTTTGGAAATTTAGTAGCGTTACATTTAGGAAACACGATGCTGAATATTTTTTTTTTTAAATTTTCAAGTGCCACGTGCCAAGAAACTCCCCTGACACTCACACTTGCTGAATTTTTTTTTTCCTAATAATATTCTAACAAATTTGCCCAAAGGTCGCGGCTGCTCTTTGTAACAGTGGCCACAACCTATATGGAGAGGAGCTATGGGCAGCTTCTCTGAGCACTGCTTGTGGCTTATTTATGTCAAATCCAATTGTCACTAACTACGAAAATTTGTTAACCCTTTCAAGGGGAAATATTTAGGTGGACTGAGTTCACGGGTGGGGCCGTGGACCCTGTGGTCCACCTTCTTCCACATCCTCCAAAAGTATTATGGAACCCACATGGGGTCCACAAGGGACCCACAGAAGGGCCCGCTTTTGGTGGATGTGGAAGAAGGAGGACCATAGGGTCCACGGCCCCACCCGTGGACCCGGTCCACCTAAATATTTTCCCTCTTTCAAGCCTAACTTTTGAAATTTCGTTTAAAAAAAAAAAAACTTTTGAAATTTCCTGGAGACTTGAAAATCGTGACATTTAAAGCTAAGTTTAAATTGTGTACATTTACTTATGCATTCAAACAACCTCAAGATTAAAAAGTTAAAGTATCACAAAATTTTATCAGAATTTAGCTTGATTAGCTTAGAAATAAATCTGGAGCTATTTAATTTATTATTTCATCTTTAGGAATGAAGACTGTTGGCTCGAAATTGGGGCCCAATAGAAGTTCATAAAAGGACCTTATTAATTAGCCCAGCTCAATTTTGTCAATTATTCTGCCCATCAGGGCCCAACCATACCAACTTGTACAATGGACCCAATATTATTAGTCTAATTTCTTGGCTGTTCACAATATTTTATTCAATGGTGTATTTCTCTATTAAAATTTTATTTTCTTTTAAAAAAATTCCTATTTAAAAACTTAACTATTTAAAAATTAACTTTAATTATCACTTTATTTCCAAAAAAAAAAAAAAAAAAACTGTGCACGAATAAAATTCATATATTCTTCTAAATTATGTGTTAATCTGCCAATATTACTAGTGACTATAAATACAATTCCGAAAAATAATTTTCTTCCAATTTCCAGAAGTACCCCCTCGAACTCTCGCCCAAGTCCCAGCAAAAAGCAAAATCCGCAAAAACCTCCATCGTCGATAACACCTCAGGTTTATTTACATAATTTTTAAATTTGGATTTTTTTTTTGTACATTAATAAGTTAGGTTAATTATTGATTTGCATCTCATTTGTTTTTCCACATAAATTTGAATTATTTACGCTGATTTTAACTAGCTCGGATTGTTTAATCACACTTTGATTTTTAGATTCTGTAAAAATTTTGGCCAGCTTCGAGAAGCTTTTTATTTAATTAGTCTGTGTGTGTGTGTGTGTATTGATTGAGATTGCTTTATTATTATTGTTGTTGTTGTTGTTTTTTTTTTTTTTTGAGTTGTTGTTGTGATTAATAGACGTTGTTTGTTTGATGAATTAGTAGAGATGAGGATAGCAGTGGAAGGGTGTATGCACGGAGAATTGGATGATGTTTACGCGACTCTATTGCATTTGCAAGAAGTAGAAAAAGTTAAGATTGATCTTCTCCTCTGTTGCGGCGACTTTCAGGTTATTTTTTTATTAAATTTTTTATAACCCCTGTTAATTAGTTTTTTCATTGCAATTTGGAAGCTTGCGAGGCTGTTATGCTCATTTTGAGTGATTTTTAAGTTTAAACCTGTGTTCTTGTTTTATCGTTGTGTTTAGGGTAATGTTATTGTGAATGTGCATATTGTTGTGGTATAATGGTTTTTAGTGGATTAGTTGCTATCTGAGATTTGGAAAATTGTAATTTTCACAAGGAATAATATTATTAACAAGAACGGTAGTCAATGGAGGACCAATGATCATCCTTGTTTGATCTGGTATGCATAAGTAAATGTAGCATGGGTCATGTATCCTGCTTTGAAGAAATTGATGGGATATATCTGAAATCTCTGTGTTTATAGCACGGTTGGAATAGTATTGATTAAGCAGCGGAGGGAAAAGGAGCGTCGATCTCATCAGAGCACCAGAAGTGGATGAGCAGTACTTCAATACGTTTGGTTGTATTGGAAATACATGTCAAACAGCTTTTAAACAGCCAGAAGGTCTATCAGGAAGTTTATGTGTATTGTATACGACTGTTTGTCTTAGAATGGGACGGAGTCTGCTTTAAGCTTATTTATTCAGACTGGACACCCTAATGGGAAGTTAAAACTGAAGAGAGAACGTAGCTAACTTGGAGTCTACGTAGAAAATTGCAGTTAGAAGCTGTGACTTGGAAGCTTTGCTTTCCGAAGAAGCTAAAATCTCGTGGGAAAACAAAAGCATGATGATGAAGAAATATTTGGTTCCAAATTATCTGACATTTCAAAGCTCAAATGAGCAACCGAGAGCTCTCTGTCATGCAATGAACTTACTTTTTAAGTTCCTACTCTATAGCAGCATCCTATGTTACTCTTTCCTGCCACGCCCACCATATCTGTATCATGTTGATGTGCGTGTGGAATATTTTAACTGTGTTATTCACTTTGACTTGCCGTACCTGTGATGGACGCTTCATTCATATCCATGTCCACATGCTCTGTACCTGAGTCCAAGGAATAGGGATAATCTGCGATCGAAATGGGAGTACATTCAACTTTACTCAGTTTGGCCAGAGATTTATGGTCCAAATTGTACATTGATTTCTGATAGGTTAATCTCTTAATCAAGATAACACGGTTGGTTACAACAGAAATAATATGTATCTGAACTTAATAGCCATGTTGTTTGAATAGTGTGGCTTGTACTTGTTCTCTGATACTTGTTTTTGTTCTTTGCTCCGTCTCCTTGAGATTGTGCAATGAAGCATCTATCTATTTGTCTGTCTGTCTATCTATTGTGACTTTCAGAGCTTCTATGAAGCTTATGCATCAGATGTTCTGTTCTGTTCTCCATCCCCAGTACCTCCCATTTGTGTAATATATACATTTAATTCGTTTCTTCTAATGAGCAGGCCGTCAGGAATGAAAAGGATCTGGAAAGCTTAACTTGCCCTCCTAAGCACAGGAGCATGAAGTCTTTCTGGAAGTACTACTCTGGGGAAAAAGTCGCTCCAGTTCCCACTATATTTATTGGGGGGAATCATGAAGCATCCAACTATTTGTGGGAACTGTAAGTTAGCTAATTCGTTGTCAAGTGTATCATCAATCAATCTTCCATGTTTTTATTCTTGGTTTTATGGGATATGTTATGTGTCTGAACTAGTACTTCTTCTTCCATTTTCTTATTCAAGGTGTGATGAATGAATTTCAATATTCATACATTTCTTTTTCATGTCATAGGTCAACAAAATGCTATCTTCCCTCCCCCCAAGCTTTCCTCATCATGTTGGTAATACTTTACTAAGAGTCACTTTCTCACTTGGTGTCAGTTTGCCTTGTCTCTAGGGTTATTATTAAACATAACTGCCTCACTCTTTATTCCATGTAAAAAAAAGGCAATACCATGCAAACTGTGTTCGTGACCATAAACCTGATTTAATCAAGAATTTTTAGTGCCTTCATCGAGAAATTGGAACCAAGTAATCCTTGTCTTCTTGTAAAAGATCTGTTGTATACTTTTGCTGCCTTGTCCAGTGTACTGATTTACTTGATTCTATGGTTGCTGACATGCTTGTGTGCAATTTGTTTCCTCTGACAGTTTGACATGCTTGATACACCAGAAAATTTGGCTGCCATTTTACTTTCTTAATCATTAAAAGAAATCTTATACATTTTGCTGATGTTTTGCCCCCTTAATTATTGGTTGTTTTCATGTCATCATGGTAATTTGGTGATTAATTAAGTGCTTTAGAGATCAAAGGAAAATAAAATGTATGGGTATCAACAGCACCTGCGACCAGTTATTACTAGTCATTTGTTTGAGAAGGATTATTATACGACTGTCTGACGAAAAAATTTATCTGTCTCATTAGATACTATGGAGGATGGGTGGCACCTCATATATACTTCCTTGGGTTTGCAGGAGTGATCAAGTTTGGAAACATTCGTATTGGTGGGCTGTCTGGAATTTACAAGAAGTATGATTATCACAAAGGTATTATAATATGGCATGAACTTATTGCCTCATTTGTGATACTTATGTGCATGGAATTAGAGTCTCTGCTGGGATATCTCAATATATGTCTGATATTACCTTATTTAAACCATACTAATGGGGCATAAAACGAAATGGATAGCATTCTCAATATATTAATGCTCTCTGGTTTTTGAATGTCAAATTATTATGGCAGTAACACTAATGTTGTGTAGTATCTGGCTGTTAACATATTAATCAAGAATGTATATGTACCATTTGAAAGACTTCAAATCTGCTTTGAAGATTGATAGAAATTCAGAACATTTTTTTAATATTTCCTGCCGCAAATGCTTTGTTTATTGCAATATCAATAGAATAACAATTGGCATGAGCAGGCCACTGTGAAAAGCTTCCCTATAATGAGGAAGATATCCGGTCTGTTTATCACGTTCGTGAATATGATGTTCACAAGCTCATGCAAGTTGAGGAACCAATTGATATCTTTCTCTCGCACGACTGGCCACTTGGCATTGCTGACCACGGGAACTTGAAAAATCTTCTTCATGACAAACCCTTTTTTGAGCAAGAGGTAGCGATCTATGCTTATTCAACATAGTTTGAAAGTTTTATATGATTAAATGTCTCTTATGTCATTTTGTAATATAACTTGTGATTCTAAAGGTGTAGTTGGTTTATCTTTCTATTGTACTTACTCTGGTTAGAATGGGTCTATACATGCTTCTGTTTTCTGCATGTAAAGTACATTTATTTATGCATGAGGATATCAGTCCTTAGTGATATTTCTTTGATGTATCATGATCTATCTGCAGATTATTACTCAGTAAACATTTGGCTGGATGAGTTTGCCATCATGCTCTTTAACATTTGTACATATCTATATTGTATTGCCAAGAATTTTCAACATACTTAACAGTAATTTTTCACAGATTAGAGAAGGAACTTTGGGAAGTAAACCGGCTGCAGATTTGTTGGATAGATTGAAACCCAGTTACTGGTTTTCGGGACACATGCACTGCAAATTTGCAGCACTAGTTCAACATGGGGAGGATGGTCCTATCACAAAATTTCTTGCACTTGACAAGTGCGCCCCAAGAAGGAAGTTTTTGCAGGTATCCACTGTCAATATTGCTTGTTTATTAGAGAGACATTTAATTTTTCATTTGAAGTTGATATGGGGATTTTTAGATTGTTGAAGTTGAATCAGGACCAGGACCTTATGAACTGCAGTATGATGATGAGTGGCTGGCAATCACAAAGAAGTTTAACTCTGTTCTTCCTTTAACAGTTAAGCGTGCAAATCTCAGGTGTGTATATTACATGCACGTGTGTTAGTTGACATTCTCAGCACAATATGCTGCTAATTCTTATCTTTTGGTTATAGTGGCGTAACACTTGATATGCAAGAATGCCGTCAATTTGTGAGAGAAAAACTCCAGGCAAGAGGGGCCAAACCTTTCGATTTTGTGAAGACAGTTCCATGTCATGGTCCTTCTGGTTCTGTTACTAATAGCTTCTTTTCTGGTGATGATCTACAAATTGACTATAACTTCTTCTTTTTTTTTTTTAATCTTTTCTCTTAAAACATCATGGACTCCATAGTAAAAGCCTCTAGCCAACTATTTACTATAACCTAAGAAAATGCTTCTCCCCACAAATCTCTTAGGATGAACTTCATGACCATTTTGGATTTAAGACTAGTTTTTGGTGAGAGTAATATTTTTCCTTAAAGATCTCTTGCAATATTTGACTTGGGTGTTATACGGCATGATAATCAGCAGGCTGATGATATCTTTATTGCCCTCTCCTGTGCAGGACATTGTCGGAATCCACAAACTGAAGGTTTCCTACAGTTTCTAGAACTTGAATATCTTCTTGACAATGCATTCAAGTTGAGGGAGCCAGCAGTTAGTCCAACTTCATTTACTTCTAGAGGTAAATTATTGCATTCTTTGCACAGTTTTTGCATTGGTTGTGTTCCTATGATTTTGTAACATTGCTTAGCTTCTTTTAGTATGGAGCTATCAATTTTGTTGAACTGTGGCTGTGAAATCTATGCAGCCAACTAGCATATGCTGAACCCTATGTCAGTTTTGAAAAATAAAGTAACAACAAACTCAGTTCTGAAAAATAAAGTAACAACAATTTGGACATCTAAGGAACCAAGTGAAAGAAGCATTGACTTTTAAATGACATCGTAGAACATTTGAAAAGTCTTTCCAAATGTTCAGGTTCAGTAGTGGTCAAAGAGAATTTTGTTATTTCTCCAATCCCAGTTGAATTAAATACTGACAAGTTCGTCAACTTGAATCTGTCTGTTTCTAGGAAAGGACTTCTGTTCATGTGATCAAGTTTTTAAAAATTCAGGTCTTATACCATTTTTTTTTTAAATTTCGAAAGCAGTTTTTGTACTATTTCAGGACTAGCAATATCTGTTAATTAATAAAAGGACCATAGAAAGGGAGGAAAAATAGAAGTTCTGTGAAGTCCTACAGATGTTCTATATCCTCACTCCTTGGGCATCCAAATTTTGAGGTTGGCAGCAATGACGTCAAAACATCATTTTTTGTCTTGGCCTGCCTAAGTGGAAAATATTTGCTGTTGATGTTTAGATCACGGACAATATGGATCGGTTGAGATTTTTACAGTGTTCTATTTTTGGACCGCAATGAATATCTATTTGACGTTTCTGCACTCATACAAGGGCTATTTTGATGTCATTTGAGTACTTTAAAATTTTAAACAACCAGCACGTCTTCTAGTGCATAAAAGAATACTTTTGTCTAGAGATGTCTTTGCAATGGTTTTGGTGGTTCTAGCTTCAGTTGCAATTAAGTTTTTTCACGTTTTGTGGTGCAGCCTATCCTTAATAAGTTTTCATAAGTACATGCAGGGTCCTCTGATTATGACAGTGAAGATATCCCCATTGATGACGTGAATGATGAGGAACAACTCGAAGATGAGACGTAAATGTAGAGGGGGTACTGCCTGTAATTCTTGGTAATGACTTTAACATATGTTAGTCACTTTATAGAGTTATCTATAGTCGTTGCAACAATCCAGAAAGGATTCAGGTGAGATTTCTGAGAATTTTTTTAAATTTTCCACCTCGCTTCATTTATGTGGTGATCTTTGACATTGCCAGGCTAATTGAGTCTTTTCTGCTGGAATGCAATATAAGAGAGGATTCAGCTGTGATTTATAAGGTTGTCAGTGTTTTCCACCTTGGTTAATTTAGTTAGTTCTCTGGCTAATTTGGTCTTTTATGCTGGGGAACAACATGCATAGAGACCATGTGGGTGTAGTCCAGGCTCCTTAGAAGTATTATCTTTCAGGCTTTGAGACTGATTTTGCAGATAGTTAATTAAATGCAGGCACTATAGCTGATGATATGATATTCTTGTGGAATGTGTATTCAAACTCAGAGCATTACTATCAGGAATGCCTACACAAAATAACTGAATTTTCCATTTGATATGATGCCATGCCTTAAGTATTATTGGTCCTTGATGATTATTTTGGCTTATTGAGAAGTGTCGTTTTAGTTGCCTTTCTCATATGCAAGTATTCTGTACATAATAGCATGCTGGAATTTATGAATCCATCTTATTTTTGAGCGTGCACTGTAAAATAACAGAATAGAAACAAGAAGAAATGAGCTTGGACAAGGAGAATGCCAAGTATATTCCTATTTTGGTGGCAAATGGTGGATTTACTTCTGTTAAGGAAGATAAGTTATGATCAAGATACTTGGGAAACTCGATATTCTGCAAACTAAATTTTGTTATGCTGTCGTTGCTTCTTGTTTTCTGTATACATGCTGAAAGGATAATAGCATTTTCTGTTTGTTTGATTTTGATTAGTTTGACGCACAAATAATCTTCATTTGCTTGCTTCAGTTGGGTTCCATGTTCATCTCAATTCCACATACTTCTAATTTCAATGTCTGACGTATATGTAGTGGTCCTATGTGTGTCTACAACGGTTGCAGATATTGCACGCTGAGGGATGGACTTTGATGTACACTTTTGTAAGTGATGGATGGAAATGATGTTCTTGTCATCTTCTAGTTGTTGCATGAACACTTGAAAGCCACTCCAATCTGCCAATTATTTGGTGTTTGCTAGAGCTTATGCTTTGTTTTTTTCGCGTGGCCATTAGTCTGATAGTGGTATTACGACCAAATCTATCAGTTGTCAAAATATGTCTACTATTAGCTCGTGAATTTCTGAACCGATTTTTGACTCGTCCTAGTGGTCATCAACTTATCATCATCAAAGCTGCCTATCCAATGTGCAATTTCGGTTGTGGAAGTTGACCTTTTGAAAACCCCACCAAATAAAGCAATATGGATTGGGGAAGTATAGTATCTTCCTCAAATTTTGAAGGAAAAACTTTTGTTGTGCTTGTGGCTTTTGGACTCTTTTTTGGCTTCTCCTGCTTCCTATTCGCTAATTTGCCAACTAAGAATTCTCCAAATTCAGTTGAAAACCGACTGATACAGATAGTCAAAACCAAAACATAATGAGACAGTCGGTCAAACACTACTTAATATGAAATCATAGAAATGTCAATCCACTAAGCTTTGGACATGGTATCTTTCGAGTCTAAGCAAAGCAACGTGTTACTAAGCATATAATCAAAATGCTTTAAGCAACCTATTTCGAGTTAATCCTACACGTGGTCTGCATTACGCACCCAGCATCACGATAACACAAGCTTCTAATTAAATTAAGCAAGAATATGTAGTTGTGGGTTTGTGTTTGTGATTGTGTGTGTGCTCTTTTTCTCTGCTTTCATTTATGGATGCAAAAGTCGTGGCTTATCTTCGTTCGTGACCGTTTCTTATTGTAGTTTTTGTGAGTTCACTTACTTTTTGGCTTACAATAAAATACCTGAAGATATCTTTTTGCATTAAATAAATATGGCACACAATGTGGGCCAAATGGATTTCGTAAGAAATACCAAGTATGGGGCGGTGTTGATTTGTTTTGGAGCAAGAACAGACAACAATAAGTTTCTTTAACAAAAATAACTCATTGGGAGGTTGAAAATTCGATAGTATGAATCCGGCCATGATAGCATTACCTAAAAAACAAAAAGGAAAGAAGAAAGAAGATAATGGACAACAAATAGAGACAATAATTGCAATAAGTTTGTCAAACTCCTCAAGCCCTAAAGCAAATGCCTGCTGCCCTACAAAAGAGAGCCATTGTTCCTCCAACTCCACAAGTGGTGCCCAAGTCCAACTCTGCTATGTAGATAAAATGATTAAAAGTCTTGGGTGGAGTCGGCCTCTTATTGCATGTATCTCTAGCTATTATGGTCCACCTCCCACCATGTGATAGAATTTAGGGACACTTTATCTTTCTTGCTCTGGAAAACAATACGGCACCACAGTCTTGAGTGGTAGCTTAATCGTGATACCACACGATTGGTATCTTTGAATGGGGCTGCAAAGAAGATCCCATTTTGAATCAGATATTTATCATCCTCTTGATCACTACTTATCAACTGGTAAGTTAGCAGGTCAAGACGCATGCTATCCCTGGTGCTATGGTAAAAGCCGTATCCATTTTCACAAACTTCCTTAACCAGTTAACTTAAAATACCAGAATTAATTGACCAGGACTCCTCCAGCTCTTGACGTTATGCGTGCAATCATAATCCGATAGCTCTATTACTCTCGCCTTGTTATAATTTGAAAAGCAATACTTTAATACAAAAGAATTGTGTACATTAATCATAGTAGTATTCTTGACATTATGCCTATAACGTTAGTTTTCTAAAAAACCAAAATCTCCTCTCACCTCCTAAAGGCGAGAAAAGGGCCACGTTACGTTAACAAAGATAGAGCTAGTATATGCATGAAACCTACCCCTATGAATAGAAGATGCATGAATCTTATGCATATATTGGCGAAGGGTATCTTCTCAACCATGCCATGCAATAGTTTAGACCAATAATTCTAGCACACCAGAGATTGGTCACTTTGGATTTGCAAGGTAGCAGGCAATTATCCATGTGGTACCCAGACCAGGAGAGCCTCCAAATCACTCACTTTTTAGGCTTTTTAGCGTTATAATGAAAAGTATGCCTTTCGGCAATGGGAAGCATCAAGCCTGTTCTGGTCTCGAGACAAGTTCCTTTCCCTATATGAAGAAGGTTTCAACACCTGTTATACTGAGCATCTTATCACATAATGTGGGTTTGGAATTGCATTCTTCTACCGCTCAAAATTCACGCACTGTTTTGTTTTGCTCTCCCTACAAAATTTTCTTTTTCTCTTTTGGTTACTAAAGGAATAGGATATAACGAGGCCACTTTGCCTATCATTTCATGAAGAGACTCTGATTTTGATAAGACATTAATGTAGTAATAAGCATAAATACTCGTTGCAATATCAGGTATAGTTGGAGCAATTCTGCCTTAGAACAATTTGATTAAAAAAGTTCCAAGGGAACATGTTGAAGGTTCCCCATCAAGTTCCATCAACTCTCTCCTTGTTTCTGTGCTTTTGTGTTCCCCTTTTTTTGAATTTCATGGTGCATAACCCTACCACTTCCACCAATAAAGGGTTGGCTGTTTGTTTTTTTTTTTTCCTTTTCCAAATTGATGGATTCTTTATTTTTTAGTAACCCCTTTATTTTAAACTAATTCTTTTTCAAAATATTGAACATAAAATGATACCATTGGCGGACTACTAAGTTAACGAAAAGGTACTTAATTTATGGTTAATGCGGGTCATCTAATCGACCGGCACTAGTGGAATAAGAATAGAACTTCTTGTGCCGGGACACGTGGCCTCAAATTATTCGATTCCAAGTTACAATGATGTAGGGGGCACTGATAGTTTATGACTTATTATAGATATATCCATGACAACTACCATTGCAATCGCAGGAGATTCCACTTTTTTTTTTCCCCTTTCTTTCTTATTATCACATTATATCTGATTGAATAGTTATATGTATTTATATTATATTCGTTTTCATAATGTATACACATGTATATGTATTTTAGGTGAGATAATGAAGCAAAATTGTGAAACTAATAAATTGGGTATTAGTAACTACTCTTCTGAACTTAATAGGTTATCAATCTTAATAGCTGTGAAAGTAAATGCAAGTCCAGGTCAGAAAAAGATTATTAGAAATGAGTTCTGCATTTATTCTACAAAAGTCTGCCCTCGTGGCCTACTTGGTAACCCCATGATGAGGAAAAGAGCGAAGGAAGAGGGTCCTAGTTAACTTGTATCGTCTAGCAGAAATGTGATTATATTGGCTTGGGTTCTTTCTTATATTTTGTAGTATTACATTAACTTAAATGAGTAATAAGCGTATTCCTAGTAATTATATCTTCAAAGATAAAAACACAGTGAAGTGCTATAACACTACAAGGTGTACCAGATAACATATAATCGATTATATTTAACTCCACAAATATTATTTGTACGGTGATCACATAGTATGTGGCAAAAATACCTTGGCGTAAAAATAAAATTAACTGTCTTAGTCGCGCCAAAGTTGCGTGAATTATTTGAGGCAAATTTTGACTTATTGGTCATGCTGATAGAAGCAAAAGTGTGCAAATAATTTGAGAAAACATGATGAAGTTTGCCTCAAAATTCTATGTTGGCGGGGCATCTTTTACTCAAAAACAGTAGTGATGAAATTGATGTACGTTTGGCTGGCTTTTAATTTGATAGATAACTCTCTCTTGTTATATAGAATAGTGAGCTTTCATTGAGAAGAGGACGCTGTCACTGCAACCAACACAGTAATTCGGAAGGATGATGAGAAGCTTGTCCTTTTGCACCAGGTTTAACAAGTACCTTTATCTAAACAAATTTAAGGACGCCAGTACCAATGTAGGACAATGGTCACACTGTTTCGAGTTTTCAAACCTTAGCTCTTGATTCTTGAAGCATTGTACAATGTAATATGCATATAAGTTACAAAAACTTGCGTCACAAATTTGCATCATGTCCTACCTTGGTCGACCTTGGTGTACTAATGGCGACATGAAGCTCTTTATATGGGCTCCTTTATAAATGATCTCATTTATAACTATTAAATCCTCCCACTTTGTTCTTCTTTTTTGGTTGGTGAATGGCTGGTTAATTATACATCCAAAGATTCTTAATAAACTCAAGTGGTTGAATAAGGAAGATTTGTCAACTTTTAAAACACAAAATTTCCTATTCTCACTTTACAAAAAAAAAAAAAAAGAAATAAAATAAAGAATCACCATATTCTCCTCTCATTTGCGATCTTTTGACGTATTATTTGTTATCGTCAAATCATTACATGAAATATTTTAAGGTTTGAATATTACGTGATATTATATGGGCAATGAAATTAAGTAAAGGGTTGCATTTTAATTATGGTAGAATATAACATGACCTCCTTTTATCAACATTAAAAGTTATGCGAACATTTTGACCAAGACAATCATAGTGGGCGCCTGACATCCTCCACATGAATTGGACTGCAGCCAACAGCTAAATTTGAAGGACAATTATAGTGTCATTTTTGCCTTCTCATTGCCATTAATGAAGAAAAAAAAACCAAGAAAATAAATGAACAAAAAAAGAAATACTAGAAAAAGAAGAAAATTCTTTAGTGAATAGACCTCAATTTTATCTGGAATGATGTCGTTTTCTTGGCTATTTTCCATTTCAACATTCTCATTCCCTACCATTAGCGAATACCTTCTTTCTCTCCTCTCTTTTTTGTTTCGTCTTCTCAGCACATCTGCCTAAAAGTCTTCTGGTTCAGCTTATCCTACATCTTGAATCAATTCTCTCCAACTGAGACGTCTCTCATTTTTTTTTCCTTATTTTTTTCTATGGTCCATATTCTTTTTCTACATCGCATTAAATAGTTGATTGGATAAGGTGTCTACTCCACACACCAAATTTTCTTGAAATTGGGGTATTCCCAAGTTGGCAATTTAGTCCATATTTTCATGTAAATTCCAAAGACAGCAAACAGTATAACCTTTTTGACGCCAATACACCAAGAAAATCCTAGCATGATTTTAATTATCTAAGCAAATGACCCTACTACATGTCTTTGGCTGGTGATATAAAGTCGCCTATACATATGTTAGGCTACAAGGCTACTTCGGAAAGGAGTATAATATTAGCAGGGAGATTTGGAACCCTAACAATTGTCATCAAACCATTATTATGTCATTTTTAGTGCAAAGTTTTAGTGGGATATAGTCATAGTGCAAAGATTTTGCACGGTTCAGAATCAGCATCATCACTAGAGTTTTTAGATTTTTATTACTTTTGCCCCCTTTTTTGAGTATGCAAAATTAATGTCCAGCCAGACGAATTAGTCATATTTAATGCAAAATCTTAGTGGGATGTAGTCATATTTAGTATGAGGTTTTTACACGGTTCAGAATCAGCATCATCACTAGTTTAGAGTCTTTAGGTGTGCACTACTTTTTTTTTTTTTTTTTTGAGTATGCAATGTAAATATCCAGCCATACGAATTATTTTTCTGGGATTGAATTGTTTTATCAGAGAATAAGGTAGATAATTATCGAGATAACCATTTCTGGTACAAATCCATAGGGTTGCTGATGGGTGCAGAAGAATGCAATGCAATATATACACAGAAAAGTACACAGTAAAAGGTGCAGATAAAAAGTTTGTTTGAAGCACAAACTAAAATGGGAAAAAGAAAGAAAGGGAGAAAAAATGTACTACTAAATAAGATAATGACCTAAGTTTTCGCACTCAATTACATGTAAGGGAGGAATATTAATAACGTCAAGAGATTCACATGTGAAAGACTTTTAAGAGGACACACAAAAAGTCTACCTAATTCTGGAAACACATTAATTACGCATAGTTGTACACTTGAATGAAAAAAAAAAAGAAAGAAAGAAAGAGAGAAAGAAAAGCAATCAATTAGAATGTTTACCAAAAGAGGCAGTAGTAATTTTTTTGCACATTTCAATGAGCTTTACCGAAAATGAAAAGATGAGGGATCCCTAAAACATGCATGCATATGGACAAACAAAAAGTTATAGTGTACACATATAATTGTTTGGTACAACGGAGGGAAAGTTATACTACATATAGACGTAAGGTAGATATAAAGACAAAGTAATAAATTTGTATTTTGGTGGTGGTTTGTGTTGGTATTGCAAGAACAAGAGGAGACTGAGACGATGGGGTTGGGGGGCTGCTGGAAACTGCTATGCAGGGGCACTGCTCCATTTTTGTCATCTGAGAAGTAGACAGAGGCAATAATGGCTGGATTTTGTTTCTTGAGTTAGAAGCAGGGACCCCCCCACCCCCGTCTAACGCTCTCTTCTGCAGATACTTCCCTTGTGCCAATTATTATTACATGCTTTGTTTGGATGCATCATGCTCTCTCTCTCTCTCTCTCTCTCTCACACACACACACACACAGAGGGGCACTATTACATAAAATTTTCAGGTCAAGGTTTCATTTGTAGGATTTCTTGGTGCATATGCTTTTTCCAACAGTCATTTTTTTATTTTGTTGTTAATGCAAACGTTTGGAGGATGAACCATTGCTTGTAGAACAAAAACTATTTATTGTTGTCTCCATGCTAGAATATAGGCCCACGTACTGTTAGTGGGTAATTAATCATGACTTTACCATAAACTTTTTAATTATACCCAATAGATTGAACTTGGGGGGGGGCGGGGGAATATTATGGATTACACTTTAAAACAAACATAAATCTTATTTCTTTATCACATTTTTAAGTAAAATAGTCAAAATTCCTCCGTATCAATTTGCTGATGAGAGATATTGTATTAATAGAAAATAGGTAAAGCCCGAGAATTCTTTAACCTTATCATAATCTATTCCATTAAGCTCTAATTGATGACTTCCTGATCTAATAGTTTACAATGAAGTCATGTCCAGCACGATTAAGATAACCTAGAATAGGATTTTCTCCACATATGATTATTCACAAGCTTATAACATTACATAATGCACAAACCAACACTTGCACTGCACAAATTACATTGCATTAAACTCTTAATAAGTTAATTAAAGAATATATGTAATTGATTGACATTATTAATAATTTGAGAAAACTTATTTATCGAGTTTTTAGGCGCTTCTTTATTCTAAATTTGTTGCAAATAGTGGGTATTGGATTTTGGGATTGTGGCATGGAAAAATCATATACTAGTGTTGTACATATTTCTCAAAAAAAAAATAAAGTATCCAAACTAGCACAATAGCAGTATTTTAATTAATTCAACAAGACAATGGATTCTGATAAACCTAACTAGCTTTTAAATGAAGTTTCTAAAGTATTTAGACATTGTAACTAATAAAAGCTTGGCTGCTAAGCTTCTTTGCTTCTTCCTTAGTTTACTTTTTATTACTTAGATGCCATAAATACAGCGCAAAAACTGCATGAAACTTGATGTGACACGCATCTCAAATATATGTATTCTTTACAACTAATACTTAGTAATAGTATTTATCGTTCAACAGTTTTCTCAAATAATAACATGTGAAACATATCAATAGGTATTTTCATCCAAAGTATATTATTGATTCAGGATTTTTTTGAAGTATTAATTTTGAGAATTAAAATGAGATATACACTTGAAGTTTCATTAAATACTAGAGAACAAGAATTCACCAATAGTAAATTAATAAACTCCTTTCCTGAAAGTTTAGCTTTTGGCTCAATCACTTTTGGAAACCGATGGAGAAAAGAAGAAGAATAAAAATGTCATAGTTAGCCAAAATTGGCAATGTCTTTTGAAGTTAAGTTTGCGGTGGAAAGTAGAAGGTTTTAGAGGGGCAAGTGCTGATACGAAAAACACAACAAAAACATAATAAACTAGCAAAATAAAAGTGGTAGGATTGGCCTGAGTTGTTAATGAGTACTATGCCAATTTGCCTTTTTAGGTAGTCAATGTTGTGGTCTTTTATGGAATGGAACAACTACAAAGTCAGGCGGATCCTCTCTCCCACGTCTCTAAAAACGACCGACGGCTTAACATTTTCCCAAGTTCCCAAAACAACTCCGGCCCCCACCTTTTCCCTTCGCCACCAGATGAAAGAACCATTTCTCTTGTAATCTACACTAATAGTTGTTTTACTGCAATAATTATTAACAAGAAAAGCAATCTCCTTTGAAAAAAAATAAAAAAAGGGCCGAATTATGATCAATACTAGTAACATTTATATACTTATTCAGTAGGGTAGGAAGCAAAACTCTCTTCTACAGTCTCTATAGGGTACAATGAGAAAGAGAGTAAATAAGTAGTAAGTAAATATCCAATAATCAATTTTCACATCAACCCCTCAAGTGGAGTGGGGCTTGTTAAAAAAAAAAATTTTTTTTTGGAGGGTTATAAAACTCTAATCAATGCACAATGTGGTTGGATTGGATATGAGAGGGTCAGTTTCAAGTGAAGTTGACTTCACCAACTCATCATTAGTGCACAAAATCTGTTCAAGATTAACTATCTTGTTAGCTCCCTTATGATTGGTGGAGGACTTCAAAGGCGGTGATGACACCGGCAATATAACACCACCAGCAGCTGCTGCTTGTGAAGTAATAGTTGAAGAAGTACCTGTTGTTGTAGTAATAAAAGAAGATGATGATGAATTTGTTAGCTGTTTTGCTCTTTCTGCTTGAGCTATCCAATCTGTTCTCCGTAGAACAAAGAGCATGAGAATTGCACATGAGGCCTGGGCTGCAAGCAAGCCTAGCCACAGCCCAGCAAACCCCATTTTCAACACAAACCCGATTAATATTGCAACTGGCATTCCAATCAAATAAAATGATCCCAAGTTGATATTGGCTCCGGTTTTAGGTCTAGCACTTCCCCTTAGCACCCCACAGCCGGTCGTTTGGGGACAATTTCCGAGCTCACACAGCCCAACTATGGGCAATGCTACTGATGTCAGCTCAAGAATCTCAGCATCGCTTGTAAAAAACCGGCCCCATTGGTGCCTCATCAAGGTTGTGAAAAGCATTGCAGCAAGGCCCAATGCTATTGCACAAAATAGAGAAACTATCATTGAAATGCGGGCTCTGGCTGGCCGGTTGGCACCAAGCTCGTTTCCAACTCTTGTGGAAACTCCTAGGCTTAGAGCCGAGGGAAATACATATACTAATGAGGTTGTTTGGATGAGGATTCCCATTGAAGAAACGGTTGCTTTGGGGTTGAGCAGTAGTCCACAAAGCATTATCATGAATTCATACCACCACCATTCAAGGCAAACAGATATGCAAGTTGGCACAGCTAGGGCCAGCAAAGATGACCAGCCACGTAAACAATCCATGCTCGGAGCCACCCAAGAATCTTTATAAACGCCAGAAAAATAGACGAACAAGCAGAGCAAAAGGAAAAGATTCAAATTAGTCCAAACCATTGCCAATGCGACGCCTGCAATTCCCATGTTAAGGTACCTCACAAGGAGGAAATTGAGTGGAACATGAAGGAGAACTGAGATTGCTGAACAATAAGTTAAGGGCAATGTGACACTTTGTGTCCTTAAATAGATACGAAGAGGGTGGAGCAGTGAAAGGAAGAAGAGGTCAGGAATTGCATAGACGATAAAAGTATGTGACATTGATGAGATTTCTTCATCTTGGCCGCACCATAAGAGGATTCTTTTCATGTTAAGCCACGTGAAGGAGATAGGAATGGAAGTAGAGAGGAGGAGGAGGACAGTTCTTTGTAGAGTTATGCCCAGAAGTTTCATTTGTTTTGCGCCGTAGGCTTGTCCACAGATTGGTTCCATGCCCATGGCTAAGCCTGAAATGACAGAGTAACCAGTGATGTTTGCGAAACCAATAGCAAGGGAACCCCCTGCTAGCTCAAGCTCTCCAAGATAGCCTAGAAATAGCATGGAAATCATGGCTCTTGAATATAGTATTAGCCCTGTCAAGGCTGTTGGTCCTGATATCTTCCCTATTGCTTTGATCTCTTCCAAAGCCTATAACACAAATAGCAATGCAAGAAACTAGTCAAATTTCTAACTTTACTTTTTCACACATATGTTTCATAATTTAAAAACAAAAAAGAGCAATTTTAATATTTTAAATTTAATTAGATAGTCATGTTATTATTATTATTTTTTACCTCAGTTGGGTTTGGCCATCTATGAAGTTGATCATCATAATCATCATCATCATGAGTAGTGTAAAGATCCATACTTTTTTGGGGTTTTGTGAAATGGTTTTTCTTAGTGTTGGAGACAAATGAGGATGGAGAAGATGGCTTTGGATTGCACATAGCTAGTGACAAGGTTAGTAGTAGTAGAAGTATGTGTGCTAGCTAAGACAGAATAAGCTTGAAGGCTCTCCTTGGTTGGAATTTGGAGAGATGCTAATAATTATTCTAAGGCTTTCAAGTATAAAAAGCAAAATCCTGTTTGTCTGGGATTTTGGTGTGGCTTGTTTTGTCGTGGGTGAGGGTTTTGAATGCAAGTGATGAGGCATATTAGGTGAGTATATATACATGGAGATATTGGGTCCTACTCCTTTGCCTCCCCTAAACGTGTCAATATGCAAGACTGCAGAGGCTCATCACTGTGTTGAATGGAAGGAATGCTGTTGAAGAGAGAAAGAATGGGGGCCGACCTATCATTTCATCCAATCTCTCTTATAACGCCCTCTCTGTGTCCCCAACTGGCCTTCCTTTTCTCTGAAGACTTGTAAATTACTTAGTTCATTCTATCTTCTTTTAGTTATAACATCTGTCAAACGACGGATTATGGACTTTGCTTTCAAGTGTTTGGGGGAATTGTTGTTTTTAACACGGCCCTAGTATGGCAAAGCCATAAATTAATACTGGCATGGCTCTTGATCTTATCTAGTAAATGGTCATTAATGGTGCACTAGAATAATTTAATGGAGATGGTTTCTCTTTGTAGTTATAATTTAATAAATGATTGGCGGTGAACATTTTTTTTAAACCGTCCAGCATAAGCATCTCTCCACGTTTGTGTCCAAGAATCTTGGTTTGGAATGCCATCAATAAGTGCTCTTCTTGGCAATGTCAAGGAGAGTTTTGTTAATTAGTCCTAGTTTGGTTAGCTTTTGGGTTTGCTTAGGATAATCTTTTAAACCTTCCTCAGTTTTCTGGTTTTTAACACTATTCCATCTTTTCTACTGTCAAGAAGTCTCTACTCAAGTGAGGAAAACATCTGGAATCACAAAAAAAAAAAAATAAAGGATTATCTTTGGATTGCCAAGTGGATTGAATGGATTGACAAGCAATCCAATTCCCTTCTAGTTGTGTTGAAATGACGCGGCATATTGGCATATAATTTGACAGGGCAGCGAAGTGTGACCAGGAAATGTTGGTTTGTTGTAAGGCAACCATGCATGTAACTTCTTTCACAGCCCATGTGATGCACCATAGTCCCGAGCATGACTTCTGTTGTCTTCAACCATTTTCAACATCCAAATATCCCTTGGCTACTTGCCCATTTTGAGAGGTATAAGTTTATGTAATTTCTGTTTTTGAGGACCCATTTGGTTTTGGCTTCCTATGTTGTTAATACTAACAAACCAATAACTGGAGTGAGAGACTGAGTAGAAAAACTTGTTCTGGTAAAATAGAGGCCATGTTTGGTTTTTAAAGATCTGCTTAAAACTATATTAAGTCTAATCAAGAAATCTTGTCGTTTCTTGATGGGACTTTATTTTATGATGTGGGCTAGCTTTGCTTCAAGTCATTCTAATGATATAGGGGACCTTCATTTGTGGAAAAACATACCTCAATCTTTAATGCACCTAGGTTAGTGACCAATGCGGTTGGTGCCTTCTTGGTCTCAACCAGTTAGCAATTGATCATGAGACTTTGAAATTTCTAATAGAAATTGACCGTGCTTTAATCTTACTCTTTTGTTTGAGACACAGATGATCAAAGACACCGGTAGTTCAAATCTCTTCCAAAACCAGAGGGGCGTCCTGTGCCCACTCTACGGTGCTTGTTGGTCCCTCGGCTACAAACACAGAGGTACCAACAATAACAGGACGAGGGAATTTGAAGGGGCCAAAAGTGCAAATCTTGCGGATCTTTTCACCTTTTTAATTTGGCAATTAAAAAGTTTATCCTTATGAACTTCTTGCATGTGTGGGGTGGGTGGGTGAGAGGGGGTGGTGGTGGTGGAAGTTGGTATTTTTATCTATCCACCTATCCTTCTATCCATCATGCAAAGGGAGGGAGGGACCACTATGCTTAATGGGGTGACAGTACATGGCTATATTGAGAACCGGCAGATGGAAGAAAGGAAACACATTTTGAAAGAGAAGTACGTGCTACAATTGCAGCCATTTAATTTGTATCCCATTTCTCACAACAGGGATGAGAGAGTCTCGATGTGGGGGCCTCCGCCCGTGTCACTGGGTGACTCTGTAAGCCAATAGAAGGCCTCACCATCATCTCCCTCTGAAACCAAGAAGAAAACTGATTTTCCTGTCACTATATTTTTCACTCACACAGACACACAGGTTCTCACAGTCACAGTCTGAGCAACTTCAAGAATCAGCCTCCCCTTTGTTTCTTTCTGCAAGAAAATTATTTCCTTTGAATCAAACACATATCGCTATGTCAGATTACATGTGTCTCCAGCTGAAATAATTTTTCAGCTGTTGAGAGACAGATGAGAGAGCTCTCTCTCTTACTCTACCCTGCATGGTGCAGCAGAACTTTTGGAGGTAACTGTACCGTTTAAAATAAATTGTTGCATTCTTCTGTATCATTTTCTGTCCTGTTTCGTTGCATATTCAGTAATGAGGCTAAAACAAAACCAATTCGAGGACCAGTATGAATTTTCCATCCTAACAAGGAAGTGGGGTTCACTACAGGGCTGATTCCATCACATTGTAGTTCGGAAAAATCGATGAAGGTCTAGGTTCAAGAAATGGAATGGATCCGATTCACATGTACGGCCCAATATGAAATTTGATACCAAAGTTTTATTCTGTTACAGGATCACAAAGAGCTCAACTTATTAAAACAGCAAAAGTATTGTATCATTTTGAAGTTATTTTCCTGTTTTAGTGAAGTCACTGAAAAGGATAAATGCTTTCCAAGGATGATTATTCTGTAACAAATAACTAGAACATCGATAATGGATTTTGCTTAGCAAAATGAAGGCTTTGTTTCGTCTATTAACTTTAATAAAGTCTTACAGTGTATTTGCAAAAGGAGAATTTGCCATCCAGGAGACTTGATGAGGACAGATAGATTATTCTTACAAAAAAGATCTAGTCATTCAAAGTTTATTCCAGACAAACTTAACTCTCACTATGTGTTTCATTTTACGGCAACTCCGAAACGATTTCATCATGATAATCATTTCAAGAGGGATTTGCAGGTGTTTCTGGTGCACTAGCAAGAAGCATTGTCCGGGCTGCAGAAGAAAAACCACCTTTGGCAGATATTGCTGCAATGCATATAGGAATTTATTCGAAGGTTCAGATGCAACCAAGGAAAAGAGAGAATAACGGAAGAAAGAATCCTTCACAAAAATCAACCAAGCAAGTTTCAAAAACATGACAAAAGAATCTGAGTATCAACACATCCACGTTGAGGTCACAATCAAGGCATCATTCCGTGAACTGTTGCTCACCTACCATATGCCTCACAACATTCATTTAACTAGTTTGCTCACCAACGGTTGAAAATGACAGATTCCAGCACATTATCATAACCCACATCACTAGCAAGCAGTGAAGCATTTTGCTTTAGTAAATATATTCCCATAAAAAAAAGTAATTGCATAACCTAGAATTACTGTTGAAGCTTCTTTTCATTTACCCAGATGAGCGCCAGCAGATACCATCTCAATAGATCTTAAAAATAATTCTCAGTTTTAGATACTACAACAGCCTCAAATGTTGATACTATTGAAATATATTTACTTTAGGATATATATCCCGTAAAAGGCAGCTCATAGTACCCAGCAGGGTAGTAATTGCATAGCTTGGAACTACTGTTGGAACCTCTGTTCATTAATTCTGATGAATGCCACCAGATAACATCTCAATATATCTTAAAGAAAATGTTCTTAGTTTTACATGAAGAGACTACTGCAAAAGTATCTTATGTTAAGAGGACTCACGCTGCAAGAGAATTGGGCAGATTTCAGCGGTTTTGAGCTGATAACATTCATGTCGAAGAGGGGTGCTCACTCTAGTATCAAATTCATCAACATCCAATAGAAGGAAGTTCCACGAGATTCCACTACCTTTCAAATAGGTCTTCAATCCACCAGGAATTTATTTACATTTCATCAAAGGCTAGAGCCTATAAAGCACTCACAAGGAAAATGAATAGTTCTTCCATTATACTAAACTCAGTGCTTAGCAAATGTCATATTCACCAATAGTCTAAATGTTTCAATGTCAGGGTAGGTAACCTTGGTCTAACTTGCACATCTATTGTACTCTAATTGCTTCAGAAAATCCAACCAAAGGAGAAATTCTAAAACAATAAACCAAGAAGCTTGTTACAGACTAGGAGGAGAATCTTTTCTCTGCTCCAAACAATAGCTAACCATAAATTGCCATGATACAATTATTTGCAACATACAGTTCTACATCCACAAAACGTCTCTGCTTGGAAATGTTACCACACAAAACACGCAAAAGTACTGTTGACCTTTCATCTTGTTCGTTATCATCCTGAACTAAAATCATATTACAGCAGGATCAAGAAATGCCTTTAAAAAATTCTGACTAGAGAATATCTCGGGTTTGAACATTAATCACAGTGACGGGCAAGGAGAGAACAGACCAAGTGCAACAAGAAAGAAAAGACCGCAATTGAAAAGAGGAACGTGTACAATGTGAACAATTATGACAATCTTTCTCCTTTAGTTGTTAATAGTCCAGTTATTGCAGAATCTCACAAGATAAGTGATAACTTTTATGTGTAATAAGTTTCTTTTGACACAAAACAGAAAAACAACAGAAACAAATTGTACTTCATCTTCACAACATTTAAAATGATGGAAGAAACTACACTGTACATGAGAAAAGTAGAAATAAATTGAATTTGTTGAGATCAATATGATCCAAAGCTATTCGCAAAATCTTGAGGTATAAAACCCACTCTGTTGCTAACATATTATGCAAAAAATTGGGTACAACAAAATACCTCATTGTAGAGCCTGGATATTAATCCTTTAATTGAGGAACGGTCAAAATTATACAAATCACAATAATTTAAGTTCCTGCCAAGGCATTGGGGATTCACCTGCACTGTCTAGGTGACCTCCCATAACACACTAATCCGACGATAGGCAGCAGGGAAAGTACTTCATCAGTCAGATTGCCTGAGAAATGAATATTAAATCAGAGTAAAGAAAATCTCATCTTTGGATTGACAAAATTTATTTGATACACTCTAAAAGATCAAAATTCTTCTGGCCACAATTTTTGTGATATTGGGCACTCTCATAACGTTAGCCTCCATTTGATCACCAGCAGCATTGTGCACAGTGACAACATAGTGCTTCAATAAATGAAGAAGGGTCAAATGAAGAAGGAAACAAAAATGAAGGGAGGAAATGCAAACCCATGATTACTAACAGTTAGTCCCAAAAAGGTGTTTTTAATGGGAAGGTCACCAAAATCCTTTGAATCATTTACTGAAGTTTGTGGACAACTTCTTGAATGTGTTTACCTATCTTCTTCTACCTCGGGAGGATTCTTGATTTTTCCACCCTAGTTTGAGGAATTGCTAAAATGGCTATGAGTCCAGTAGCAAATGCTGAAATAGCTCCAACTGCCAAGGCTGGTGAGTTGCCACCCCCAAATAGCTCATCCCACGGTCCGCTTCCAAGAGAGACCAAGATCTACACAAACCAAAGATATCTCATCAAGAAAGCATACTAGTTTTAGATCAATCGTTTATTAGCACCAACAGAAAAGGAAAAGAAAAGAAGAAGAAAATATGATTACACTGAAAAAAAGGTGAGGAAGACAGGAGGAAGGGAGTTTCATTTTTTTTTGTTTC
The DNA here is from genome assembly GCA_024721245.1 of Mitragyna speciosa. NCBI lineage: Eukaryota > Viridiplantae > Streptophyta > Magnoliopsida > Gentianales > Rubiaceae > Mitragyna > Mitragyna speciosa. Next base: position 19,999,616 of record CM045568.1, read on the forward strand.
ATGTTCTCTCTCTCTTTTTTTTTTTTTTTTTAGGAGGAAGGGGGAAGGGGGCAGGGCACGGGGGAGGGAGAAAACGGAAAACTACCCATCATACAATTCTGCTCTAAATTTAGGTGATATCTAACAGATGAAATGACAGAGGAAAAGTGGGTTGCAGAGGCAGGCACAATAAAGATGGCATGTGATCTACAAATTACACGCATGTACCCTAAAATGTTGACTTTGTTTGTTTGTTATTATTTTTTAGAAATGTGTTTTTTAGAAACTTTATACACGCTTTTTAACCACATTTTTATCTCACATACACATTTACTAAGGAGAATCTTTAAAACAACTACAATAATATTTTCTAAAAAACACCTCAAAAAACACTCATCCAGACGCAGCCGTTGTTTCTCCTAGTCTCTTCTTGGTTTCCAGTCAAGTTTTCAACTAGAGATTGACAGATAAAATTGCAATGGAGCTTTCAAAATGGTAAGTTTTGCTGTCAAGTCTATTATTTAATTAACGAACACTGATTTCAAAATCCCGTTTTGAATGACTCTCTGTTCAGGTTCTAACCAGCCGAATTATTGTTACCGGAATACCTTCCAAACTTGAGAAAATGCTATTATAAACAACCTGAAAGCCAGTAAAATAAACCAAAATGAGTGAACCAACAAATGAAGTAATCAGAAGAGAACTGGATTTATACCTGTGGGACCACAATTGCCAGGTTGAGAATGCCCATTGACAACCCTACATGATTGAAATGCATAGCTCAAAGATTTTTGCATTGTCCATCAGTAATTGTCAAAAAGTAAAAAAACACATACCCTGACCAAGCCCTAAAGCTTCAATCCGTGAGGATATCAAGGCATAAGGAACACTGTAGGTTACCTGCAAAGCATGTAACAAAGTCGAGTTCTTTCATGAACTGCTCCAAACATAGAATTCTAAGTACTTTCAAAGGAATATCAGCTTCCTAGGTCCTTTTGATAAGTCAATTGTCCAATTCGTTCTAACAATATAAGCAATCTGAAAATTTGAACATATTTTCTTATTTTCACTCCAACTAATTTTGTTCTACTTTCCAGCATAATAAATTACACTGAAACTTTTTCTGTGATAAAACTTAGTACGAAAAGTAAAGAAACATACTGCAAGTGGAAATCCAAGAACGGCAAATACTACTAATGCAGCAATCACAACACCATCCGGAGGAAGATGGTCACCTATGTCCATATGAGTTCTGACTGCAGTAATTATAAGCATTGCAACAAAACAGAGAGACATGACAATGCTTGAAACTCCCCATATAAAACCAGCCCCCCATTTGCGGCAAAGCTTCTCCATCAGCACTGAAGTTATTCCAAGGACCACTGAATTGAACATTAGACCAAAAGCACCCATTCTGACTCCAACACTATAATTCTGGCCATCATTTGGCTCCCCACCATAAATTTCTCGCCCCATCCAATCGGTATCAAAGAGAAGAAACGGAAACCATCCAATCCAAGTCAAAGCAATAGCAAGCAAGATAATCCAGATGACACCAGTGAAATATTTAAAAGTTCCAAACATTTCCCAGAGGAAAGCTTCTTGTTCATGGCTTGAGCGTTCAAGTCTTTCTTCTATGGAAGCAGGCGAACGATGGAGGGAATCCAGCGGCTGCTCATGGGCCGCTGATATGCTTATATATGTCGTAATTGCTATAAAAATAATGTCAATGAGAAAGGCAGCCTTCAGATTTGCACAGTTGACATTGCAAGCAGAACTGAGCGTAAAGGGCAAAAGTTTTGAACCAATTACTGTAAGCTCCAGTGGCATAGCCAAGGATATTACCAACTGCCATCCATAGTGAGAAATATGCATTCGCTACTCGAGTCCTCCTGTGATCGTTTTCTAATATGAAATAAACAAATGAAATGTATTAAATTCTAACTGGCTGTAGATGCAAGTTATCATCTCCTCAGGGGGGGAATTTTTAATTTTAAATTAAAAAAAGGCACGGATCATGATCTTGCTGAAAATGATTGTGTAAATTGTTGTTTCTCCTTCTAAACATATAAAAACATCAGAAGTATAAATTTCTACTAAATGAGCAACCATTACTCTATCTTTCGAAATTAATCACACAATTCTATTAAGGTGTTGCTACACTAAATGTAATTATATTCAATAAATCCATCTACATCTGCTGTGGCAGATATACTAACATTCAATTCCACTAATGACATCCATTATCGGGTAAAGAACCACAGTTATCTGACAATCATCCCTCCTTAGTCCTCAAATGCCTTGTGTGGAATTCCAGTATGACTTATTACTCGCCGTTATGCACTATTCAAGAATGGATAAAAAGATGTAGTAATCAGGCATAGCACTATAAATCAGTAGAAGATGGTTCTTCTCCAAAAATTCGGTCAATACACTAAAAGTTCTACTATTTCAACAAGGGTACCATATTCTAAATTCCAGATTATGTTTCCGTAAACACATTCAAGAGTCAAAAGTATATCCTTAATAACTAAAGCAACTTAAGACTATCCACATCAACAAATTCTGCGCAGGTATTTCAACTCAAGCGCAATGCCAATCATGCTAACCAGGAGCACTAATTAAAACATTGCATCAATTAATTGTCTGCTTAGTAAATTATATTCCAAATACAGTAACCCAACGGCCCCAAACAGTTTATCAGCAGAAATGCATTAATCCCTAAATGTGATGAAAAATTGGTGTAATTATTGCTATTAAAATTGAAGCATATTTTAAACTTCCACGTTGCTTCTTGCTTTATGCAAACAAACAAACTTACTAAATCTTAAAACCCATTCCTGGGCCCCAGGAAAATCAAATCAATTTAAACTTCTTTTTTTAATCTTTCATTCCTCATTTCTTTTCTTCCACTTCTGCCAGTAGAAGCACAGTATTGTCCACGCAAAAAATGCACGAGGGATCCACCAGTACCATATTTTCAGCTTCGAGGGCATTATAGTCAATGTCATTCTTAATTAAAGCATGTAGAGCATCATCATTCCTCATAGGCTCGACTCAACTCTATTCATTAATACCAATAAACTCCATAATGACTCCAAGCTGGCTTCCATAATTAAACCTTTCTTTTAATTCGCCAAAAGTTTATATCATATTACCCAAACAATATATATATATATATATATATATATATATAGATATATATATAGATCGCAACATTTCCCTGGAAATACTACTCCAAAAATAAATAAGCAAATAACAAAGTAATCTATTGCTCTTATTCCAAGAAACTAGAGCCACACGACACCCACCACCTCAGATTATGCAGCACGACTCTTCCACTAGAAAATTCCTAATATTAGTATATTCCACAAAAGTACTCTCGAAAATTAAAATTTTTCGTTATTTTCGCATCATTACCAATTTAAGAAACTCACTCTGTTATTTATAATCTCGCATGCAAATTAAATAAAATCTAAATTTACGTATATTATACGTATAACTCGCGTACAAAATACGCATACAATGCGTATGGCACACGTACCAGTCAGATCAGCGAGAAGAGCTCTACAAGGACCTTGTGTCATATTATTCGCAACATCGAGTAGCCAAAACCCTACAACAAAAGCCACAATAGCGCGTAGCTTAACTTTGCCGCCGCGATCGCCGAAAAGCCAGCCGATATCGGCGGAGAAGCCGATGATGACAACGGCGACAACAATCGAAGCCGCGCCGGCAATAATAAAAGGCCTCCGACGACCGAGCCGACTCCTGCACCGGTCGCTCGTGTGACCAACCAGCGGTTGAACAAAGAAACCGGAAATCGGTCCGCATAGCCAGATTATACTCGCCCACGCGTGCGGAATCCCGAGCTCTTGCACGTAGGGAGTTAGTAACGATAACTGTAAAGCCCAGCCGAATTGTATTCCGCACGCGACGGATGAAACTCGGAGGAGCAGGCGTAACGGAACTCGTTGTGGTCGAACCGGTTCGCGAACCGGATGACGAGTTGTTGTTCTCGGTTTATTTTTACTATGCCTTCCGGTTTCCGGCGTCGGCATTTCGAGTTAATGATATTAAAGTAGAGTCGAGAATTGAGCTGGTGAGGAGTTGAGTCGGGGGAAAATGGGGAAATTTGGAGGATTAGTTAAAAGATTTGGATAATATTTGCCCTTATATTTGGAAGAAATTACGGGAAATAAAAGTGGTAGGGTGGTAATAATGGTGAAGAGTGAGGCTGAAGGTTTACGTATCGGTTTTGAAACATTTGAGAAGTGACGTGGGGAGTTTGGTGATTGGGGGCTATGTTTTCATACTCGGATCGGGTATCGACCCGGCTGAGCTCATTGGTCAGGGGTCAATAGGTTCGACCGGGAGTCGATTCGGGATCGAACCGGATGACGTCATAAATATTATATATATATATATATATATATATATATAAAACACATATATACACTTACTAATTTTTTTCTTAATTTTAGTTGTTAGTCCAAAAAATTATAGCCAAAATACCCTCAATAACCATTCTAATATCTTGCTATTAATAGTTAAAAAAGCATTGAATTGAAAAAATTAGCAATAAATATAATGGACTCAAATTATTCACTTTTTAATATAATTAGTATAAAGAAGTAGAAGTGAGGCACCACTAATATTTTGTAATTGGTCAAAGAAGTTGGTTGCCTTTTGACCGATAATTGGGCCAAGCAAATAAAAATCATGTACTGATTTAGCATTGATGTTCATTTGTTGGATGTATGTCAATGGGCCCATATCATTGTCAAAACTCAAAGACAAATAATTGTTGGAATCCATTTTTTTCAAACAATAAATATATAAGCCCACAAACATGTAGAAGGACCCATATCTAATGAAGTGTGGAGCATTAATGTGACTAGATTTGTTAAAAAAAAAAAGGCGGTTTTCGATTTCCGGTTTCCGGTTTTGCCCGGTCAAACCCAATTTTTGAGCGAGTTTGACCGGATTTTAAAAAATCGATTTTTTATTCTAACTCGAACCGAACACTTGGCCGGTTTTCGATTCGACCGGTTCGACCGACCGATCCGATCCAAATTTAAAAACACAAATTGGGGGACGCTCTGGCAAGTTGGAACCTTTTCATTTCACATAAGTTAAAATGCGCGAAAATGTTAGTTAAAATATGTAATTGTATAAAAATAATATTTATATTATTTGAATTGTAAAAATATATTGATTAAAATATGTAATTATATAAAAAATAATATAATGATAAATAACATGGTGTAATCACTTGATATTAAAAAATTATATGAATTTTAAATTTAACTTGTCGGTTTAAAATAAATATTTATTTTTTACCCTTCAAAATTAGACCATTAATTTGTGTCAAAGTTACTTATCAGTTGCCAAGGCCGTAATTGGGAGTTTTTGGTATTGGTGGACTTGCAGGTGAATTTTGTCTGTGGTTTGTCTGGATTATCCAAAAAATAAATAAAAAAATGTTTGCGGTCTTAATATCAGGACGAGGATATGATAAACTTGCGACCAGAGCGAATTCTGTTCAGATGACTGTTAGTTGCGTTCTTAGGATTCTGGTACATTAACAATTTATTGTTTTCTTCTTCTTCTTTTTTTTTTTTTTTTTTTTTTTTGGAGAATTATACATGAAAGTACATAACCAACATTGTCTCTATTCCTGTTGTCATATGGCATGGATAGAGGATCCATAATCAAGATTCGATACGTCTTTAATTTTTCTTGTAATGTTGTTTACAATCCTAGCTTTTGACAAAACAGAAAGCCGAGTATGCGGCTATAAAAACAAGTCTCCATAAATTAATTTTGGTTAATATTTTTTATCTACGTTAGTTGGATATATTCCTTTCTTGTACTCGATGATTAAGGAACAAATATTTGTACTTGTGACCTCTATCTATTTGTTCACTTCTTTAAAGCATATACAAACCTATGTTTTCATACTCGAACCGGGTATCGATCCGGCTGAGCTCATGGGTCAGGGGTCAATGGGTTCAATCGGGGGTCGATTCGGGATCGAACCGGATGACGTTATAAATATTATATATATATATATATATATAACACATATATACACTTACTAATTTTTTTCTTAATTTTAGTTATTAGTCCAAAAAATTATAGCCAAAATACCCTCAATAACCATTCTAATATCTTGCTATTAATAGTTAAAAAAGCATTGAATTGAAAAAATTAGCAATAAATATAATGGACTCAAATTATTCACTTTTTAATATAATTAGTATAAAGAAGTAGAAGTGAGGCACCACTAATATTTTGTAATTGGTCAAAGAAGTTGGTTGCCTTTTGACCGATAATTGGGCCAAGTAAATAAAAATCATGTACTGATTTAGCATTGATGTTCATTTGTTGGATGTATGTCAATGGGCCCATATCATTGTCAAAACTCAAAAATAAATAATTGTTGGAATTCATTTTTTTCAAACAATGAATATAGAAGCCCACAAACATGTATAAGGACCCATATCTAATGAAGTGTGGAGCATTAATGTGGCTAGATTTGTAAATAAATAAAAAAAAATTGGGCGGTTTTCGGTTTCCGGTTTTGTCCGGTCAAACCCGATTTTTTACCGAGTTTAACCGAATTTTAAAAAATCGAGTTTTTATTCTAACTCGGACCGGACACTTGGCCGATTCTCGGTTCGACCGGCCGATCCGGTCCGAATTTAAAAACATAGATACAAACTTGTTAACTATAAGCTGACTTCACCACGACTACAAGTAGGCTTTGCGGTGTCTTTCTTTCTGCCTGTAATCAACTTCTGACAATAGCGCCCTGATAGCCAGAATCTGAAGTTGTCTATGAAATGGAGGGCCAAAAAAAAAAAACTATCTTGAGATAAATGCACAAGAATACAAGACATACAGAATTGATTTTACAAAATGATATCATGCGATAAGGTTAGCAATCCACAACTGGTAGTCACTACTCAATGTTCACTGGACATATGTCGTTGTTTGGTCTTCTTTTCTTTTAAGTACAACACTGTTGTTGTGTAATTTTTTAATGTGTGATTGTATCTAATATAAAATTACGTCGTTACTAAATGATATAAGCATAACACTATTGTTGCGTAATTTTTTAGTGTATGATTATGTCTAATATAAAATTACGTCGTTATTAAGTGATATAAAGTACAATTAATTTTTTAGCGTATGATTGTGTTTAATATAAAATTACGTTGTTACTAAATGATATAAAGTACAACACTGTTGTTGTGTAATTTTTTAGTGTATGATTATGTCTAATGTAAAATTACGTCATTACTAAATAACATAATATAATTTTGTATAATTGTATATGAATACGACATATTTTCATATCAAACACAATTAAACATCAAAAAATTTAAGCGAGAATATGGAGTGCTAGAAAAGTGCTGATTAATGATAATTAGGGGGAAATACAACCAAACAAAACTAACCCACATAAGTCTATAATTGTTAGGCTTATTAGGCTTAGTAAAGCTGCTTTTATTATTAGGGGCGGCCTTATGTTGATTGAGACCTGCTGTAAGCCTTTTTACTGTATGACGTCTAGTTGGCTACCCATGAAGGATGTGCCGTGAGATTTTCATTCGTTTTTTTTATTTCTTTATCGATTCTATGGATCTCTTTGTACCTATGCCATTCGTTTGCCGTCACCACAGCAATAATTTAGTTGAAATGCAATTTCTTTTGAACAGAAATTCGGCAAAAATCTTGTCGTTTTTTTGGCTATTTTTAGTTAGTTAAATGTGTTGACGCCATTCAACTTGGAAAGATAAAGCCGACAGGGATCAGGGATGTAACCACATGTTCAGTCTTGAAGAGAGAACCCACGACGATGGCCGCAACTAAACCAAAATTCGTTCCGTTGTTTTTCCATGCTTTTGGTAAATCCCAGGTTTGCGTTTCTTGCTCTGGCCAAGTTCTTCTGCTGAAGCGAATTTGTTGTTAAGGCTTTGCAATTTGCAGAGGCTGTCTTAGATAGTGGTTTATAGTATGGATTTAGAAAGTGGTATATACTTTAGAGGTCCTTTTTGCAAGTAGTTCTTAATAATCTTTATTTATGTTGATGTTACCTTTTTTATTATATTAAATAATTAATAAGTTAATATGTCCTTTTAAAATTAGTGTTTGGTTGAAATTCTCCATTCTAGTTTTTTAGTTTTTAATTGTGGTTGATGTGAAATTGTGTGATACAACGTCATGGTACATAATTTCATATTAGACATATTTAAACAGAAAGAAAAATTGAACAGGAGTTTTAAAGTGGGTCATTTATTATTTTGTTTAGCTCTTATTCTGGAACAAGTCATTCACATAAGGTTGCAATCCACATAAACACATACATTGGATTAATTAAATGTTCCTTTAAGGAGTCATTGGAGTATGAAAAGTGGTTTTAGTTTTAATAACTTCGAAAAAATTATAATGTAGTCTAGCGACGAAAGCTTTTTGTTCGCCACATTAAGGATTTGATCTTTGCTCTTTAATTCACTTTCCCACTGCTTCTTTCCACCCCTCACTAATTGGAGATTTCCAACCATGATAGTTCTACAACAAATTTATACAGCATAATAATGGTTTTATTTAGGATAATGGTCATCGTCACACTGGTTTCCACCTAAAAAGAAGAAGGTCATGGTCATACGTTTGTGGAAACAAATTGATTAAAATTACTTGATGGAGTAAACAGGTTAACAACAAGACATCAAATAGATTCCACTATACATGACATCGAATTGATTTGACATAATTATTGTCGTGGTTCCATTTAGATTGATTTTTTGGAGCATTATTTGGAAAAAATTTTCCCAATCCTGTTTGGATTGATGGAAATTATTTGGTCAAAAAGTAAAAAATTTTTTGGTCAAACTTTTTCACCAAATTTTCTTACCAAATTTTCATTTTAAATTTCAAATAAATTTTAGAGACGTTTTACACAATTATTCACAAAAGCAAGCATGTTTATGTTCAAAATTTGTTTAGAAAAATCGAAAAAATTGCGAGTGACAAAATGAGATTCATTTTCGGTAGATTTTGAAGTCGAACAACGAAACGGACGTCCGCTTCTTTAAGGAAATGTCCGCTAAGACACAGAAATGTCTTGGCGGACGTCTGTTTCTTTAAGCGGACAACGAAGCGAATGTTCGTTTTTTTCAAACTACTATCATGTCACACCAAAAAAAATTTCACATTCAAACACTTTTTCAACTTTTCAAAAAAATCAACAAAAAACAATCCAAATAATTTTTCCAAATAATTCTCAAAAACACTCCAAATAACACTATCCAAACGGAGCCAGTATTATTCTACTGTGTAAAAATAAGCTTTAGATAACGTGGATGAACTTGAAGATAAGTTCAATATACAAGGCTAAACAGTAAAATGACCTTTTAGTTCTAATATAATAGATTTGATTACCACTCACAAATGGAGCTTCGTACATTTTAATCACTTTTTTTTTTTTGAAAAGACATTTTAATCACTATTAAACATAAAGAAACTTTTACATCTTCTTTTTCAAATCAAATTTAATTAATCAACTCTCATTACAGGATATTTGTCTCGCATAATCAAGGGTGAAGCTCCAAATTTTTGTTACATACAATTTAAGATGTGACTTCAAGTATAAGTTTCCCTCCCCATTCCCTACTATCCTAGGTGCCAAGGTTAAATTTAAACCCCTAACCTTTAACAAGAGAAGATCTCCTAAATAACTGGGTTATTCCCAGTTGGTTATTTTGCATCTTCTTCTTCCGAGATTTCCATCTTTAGTTAATTAGATGAAAATAATACAAACATATAGCTTTATAAGTAGTGACAGTGGATTAGTGGAAAATAATAAAAACATATAGTCGAGCAAGAAATGGAACCAAAAATCATACTTCCCGTTCAAGACTTCGGCTAAAATGGCGCATGAAACAAATCAATCCTTGGGTCTTAGGTTTTGAACCCATTTCCTAGTGAACGACACGTCAAGATAGACATTTTCTGGTTTGGCTTTTATTCCCTTGGATGAATGAAAAATCTAATAATTATTCTAATTGCTTAAACTGCCAATTTCGTATGATAAAAATTTTGAGTTTTTTTAAGAGATATAATGAAAGTGTTCACATTTACCTTATTAAGTCCATAATGGCACATGCCTAATGAATTTTTAATCGTCACATGGGGATTGTTATCTTTGCTTTGTAAACAAAAACAATTTAAAAAAATCGACTTTCAAATGGAAAATTGTATTTGTATCTTGTTAACCAAAATAAAATTCAATTAAGGCTCTACATATGGGCGTCAACGGGTCGGGTCCGGGCCGGAATTGAATGTTCTGAACCCGGACCCATTTTTGTGTTATGGTTCCGGACTCGGACCTGAGACCCAACGGGTCTTGCATTTAGTTTTCCGGATCCGGGTTCGTTCGGGTCCAGGTCCATTCAGGTCGGGTTCGGGTCTTGAAAATATAAAATATTTTTATATATTTTACAATTATTATTTATTAAGTATTGAGTATTAAAAGTGTAAAATACGTATGTATACATATTATAATTGTTATTTATTGAGTATTATGTATTAAAACTTTAAAATACGTATATATAATTTATAATTATTATATATATAAACGGGTTCGGGTTGAAACATAACATTCCGGATTCGACCCATTTTTTATTAGGAAAAAACGGGTCCAGGTTCGGGTAAACGGAATTTTATTCTTACCCGGACCCGGAAAAAATTAACGGGTTCGGGTCGGGTCCGGGTCTAGACCCGGACCGTTGATAGCCCTAGCTGTACATAAGATTAAGCATTTCACCGCAAAAAGGCCCATTGGGCATGGAAGAATGATGGAGCATAAAAACAAACAGCGAACAGTTAGTAAAGAAAGAAGCCCATGCTATGTTCTCAAAATTCATGTACCTTTGCTTGCTCGGGCCCAAAGAAATTCCCTGGCAAGCCCCAAAACTTTCCAAATTTAGTTGTTTTGGCACAATTTGTTGTGTCAAACTCGTGAAAATTTAATTAAGCAATCAACAGCTATATTAAGATGCGTTGGATAATATTGGCATCAAATCAATAAATGATTTTAACGTGGGATAATTTCAGAAACCTCCCTTGAGGTTTTTTGACAATTTCACTTAACACTGGTTGCTGTTCTAGCTTAAGGATGGCGAAGTCATGGACCTTCTTTATATTAATGATTACCTTATGTTATCTTGTAGCAGGTACACTTTGAGCTATAACATGCCTTCCCTTCTTCTTTCGTGAAACACTTGATAAATGTAGTAGTTTATTAGAGGTCATAAAAAATTTCAATAGGTAATCTAAAGGTAGTATTTTCACTCTTTGTTGTAAAATTTATAAAACAGATGGATTATTGATAACAAAAATTGGAATGACTATATGGTCACCCATACCTAAATGTTCTTATATTTCCGGTAAGTTATAGATTAACATATATGAAAGGATTAGTGGGTTCATTGAGCTTTTGGCCAAAACTCTCCATGGGCAGTTTTTTTAACTTCATTACTGGAAAGCTTTTCTTGGACTACGTCGTTGACATTGTAAATAGTAAATTAGACGTTAAATTATTGTCTTTATTTAACTCTGATTAATTAAGCAAGAATGACAAGTGTCGAATCTATGCAATAATAAAAATCCTACTTCAAGAAAATATAAATTTTGTATATAGCAGTGAGTAGGGTCGTCTCCACAAGGATTGGAGGAAAACTTGTTTCTTTTAGACTAAAAACTATTGGGGGATTTGTTTTGAATAAATTTAAAATAACAATTAACTAATTATAAAAATGATTCAAAGAAATAAATAGGGATAAAAATCAATAAGAACAAAGCTCTAGCCAAAGGTACACTTTTCAGACATGGTTCACACAACTGATCATGGATGCAAAAATAGTTCAGTTATTCATTAATAGATTGGTTATAGCTAATAGCCAACTTTTCCTTACTTTATCGATAGCCAAAGTACGATCGTTGTCTATTTCTCTAGCCAAGAAATAACCCTTGGTACAACTGTAGGATTTAATTTCTCAATTGCACTAAAAGCTAGAAAAGCCCAAATCCTAATCAATAAACACGCTACAAGGGTTTATTTAAATTAGATCATATGTTCCCCTAACATGAAATTAATCAAGCTAGTTGCCACTGAAATTAATTAATCAAACAATTACGGATTCAATTGATTAATATAGCTGTACATTATTAAGTTAATTTGAATATTGGGCCCTTGACATTCAAAGAACAAAATAATCATAAAAGAATTAAACCAAAGAACATACGAATACCAATGAACAAAAGAAACAATTGAAATTTAATTAAATCTCACAGATGTTTGGAACCAAGTTTTCAAATTAACCCTTGACTAGAAAGAGTAGTTTAGTTGGTGAAGGGAGAAAAATTGCTAAAGGGAGAGTAGAAGAATATCTGCAGAATTTTCTTCTAGAAGAGACGTTCTTCCTTGGACCCCAAATACGTTACTTCCTTCCCAAAAATTCCCTTCCACAATTATCTCCTAATTTTTAGTAGTTAGATTCTTTCCAAATTCTCTATTTGGAAGAGATGTTCTAAAAATAAGGAAACAAATATAAAAATAACTTCCTAACACAATTAAACTACTAGGGGAAACATCCATCCAAACTGTGACTCCAAATTGGAAGATTCTGTGCAGGATTTTTTGGACGTTTTATCTTGGACGTGAGGGCTAGGCATGCCCGCGCCAACTTCGCAAGTGATTTTTATGAAAAAATCCCTTAATTTCCTTTTATTTCCTTCTTTATATACTTTCCTGCAATTAACATCAATTATACCAAATATGAGTAGAATCAATCAATTAGCATGATATTCGATAATAATAAAAAGGAAATAAACATAAATTAATCCACTAATTAGCACCCTATCAAAGAATTAGGATAACTGGACAATAAGATTATTGGCCATGCCATAAGTCTAAGTGTGCTGCACCTGTGTTCACTCCAGCCCAAAGCAATTCTGTGGGCGCTAAGCTTCGAGTCATTGCGAATTGTGCTCAGACGCAAGGCCCAAAACTTTGCGTAATGTTTATAGCAAATCAATGAACGATTTTTAATTCTACGTGTTAGAATTAATGTATATAGTTTTGGGAACGAATAGAGGGTTGAGCGGTTAGAGGTATGTGACTATTCCAGAGTTTGGGGGTTCAAATCTCACTAATGCCAAAATTTTCCTTCCCCCACATAATAGTATAGGTTTATGCAAAAAAAAAAAAGAATGCAGTTTTTATGCTAATGCTCATCGATAATTAATCTATGCTGTTTAACAACATTATACACCTTAATGGTGCCTTTATGTTTCGTACAAGACCAATACTTCCCTAAATCATTCTGGCAGATTCCTTTTCTGTAGTCACTCGTGTCTCATGAAAAAACTTATGAACAGAACAGTAAATCATCGTGGCAACACGCACTAATCACATTAAAAAGATCATTTGCTAAATTGATTCTCTTTAAACAAGAAGCAGAAACAAGAACGGGTGATGGCAATTGATTCTGCCAAACAGTGAAATTCTAAGTTCTGAACTCCTAGCCAATCCCTAATGTTTAATAACAGATTCTATCTTTTTTATTTTATTTTTTCCCAATTGCGTATTAGATAGCTTCCATATTTTAGTCGTTCACCCTTTCAAAATAGAAGCTAAAAACAGCCCGAAAGAAGTTCAAAAAGTTTTCTTTTCCTATTCATCTTTAAAGACCTTAAAATTCTACAAAAAAAAAAAAAAATGTTGAGATTGTTGTATGTAGTAATAACAAAGAAAAACAAAGTACTTAAAAGCTCCAAAAGTCAAAGAAATTATTGTTTCATAGACTGTATCTTCTACTAGTCCTTTTAGTCACATGGAATTATTTGTGCCACAATTGAGTACCAAATACTTAGCACTTATTTGTGTTTGACACTCAATTGATATTAAGAAAAATAGCACTGCGGATTCCAATTGCCTTCTAATACTAAATGTAATGCAGAGATAGCGTTGATGATGTATGAGTATTAAGTATTAATCCCATTATAAATCAAAGAACAAAGTCAAATCATCATTGGATTATACAACTCCCATTTCATAGTTTGCATGTGTTGAGAAATTAAAGTTTATTTTAACCATTTTTTTAAGGCCTTAGCAACAGGTAAATCTGGCAAAGCAACATAAGCAAGACTAAATCTACATAAAAGTTTGTTATTTGGACGTTAAAATTGATGTAAATTGATCTACATAAGTCTTCACTGATCAGTTGTAACTTGTAAGACGGTGATTGTTTGCGTCTAGATCGACGACTTTCTGGTACTTCTGATGAAGTTTTACCCAACTCGAGAATGCCACATAAGAGAAAACTTAGTGTTACTAGTTTAGATTTAACTCACCTACGTGACTTTAGCGTCTTTAATCTAACTTGTTAGGTTAATTTCTTCTAACTCTTGGAAGAAAAAAATCAAACTTTGTTTGAGTGAGTTTACTGAAGTAAAGATGAGTGAATTTCGTCCCACATCGAGAGTGTACTAGGTAGTGCCTTAGGATTTAAGTTTCATGGTTCAACTCTTAAGTCAGCTATTGCTTTTTGGGTTGGATCGTTAGTGTAGTTTAGATTTAATTCTCCTACGTGACTTTAGGGACCTTAGCGTCTTTAATCTAACTTGTTAGGTTAATTTCTTCTAACTCTTGGAAGAAAAAACATAAGAGAAAACTTAGTTCCTGTCCTACCAAACGCTTATCTAATTTTCAGTTGATACGATTTATTTTTTAATAAATATAATTCTAACATTTTTCAGTGTTTGTACATTATTGACAGCTTCTAATATTTTCAACCCTTGCTGGAATGAGAAAGGTTGAAAAAGTTCTTCAATAGATGGGCATTCTGTCAATGAGAAGAAAAATATTATTTAGCAAGATCAGACGCTAACTTGCCACAGTTCATCCTGCTTGTTTTACGAGAATATGATCAACAAACTTATTCATTTGTGTATACTAATTTATGTCGTCCTAGTTTGAAGATTAAACGCAAAAGAAATAAACCACAAAAAACTATAAGTGCATAAGCATGCATCAATAAACTTTTATTATTATATCTTTAATTATGTCAGTTGGAATTCAATTGCAAGGGAGGACAATAATATTTTTTCCTTGTAAAAATTAGGCTTTGTTTGTTTGGTTGATATTGTTTCTGATAAATATATTTTTAAAAATTTTTAAATACGTTTTTCAATTAACTTTTTATTTACAGTAATATTAAAAAAAATCCAAAAAGTAATCATCATTCCTGTATCTCATTTTCCTTAATTAATTTTCATAGACACCAGTACTTCCACCTGTACACGCACGAATTAGAAAACCATTACAACAAAAAACAAAAAGATATCATTGTCGATAAAGAAAGGCAACACCTCAGTTTAAAAATCAACTCTCTTTAGATTTAGAAGTCTTCCCTTCACTCCAAGTCTAAGAGTCCAAGGAAACCAAACACCCCTCCCGCCAGCCGCTCCTATTCACCATCCGACATGTCGGCAGGACCATTTTCCCGGCCAATTTTCCCCGTCCTTTTCCTTCTTCTCTGTCTTCTCTCCGTAGCGACTTCAGATGAGCTCCAAACCCTCTTAACCATCAAAACATCCTTAAAAAACTCAAACACTTTAGTTTTTGATTCCTGGGATGCCAAGAATCCCATATGCAACTTCACAGGTATCATCTGTGACCCTACCACAAGTCTTGTCAAAGAGATTGAGCTCCCCTATTAGAATCTCAGTGGCCAAATTTCTTTCAAGGTGGTATGCCAGCTGAAATCATTGGAAAAACTTTCTCTGGGGTTCAACTTTTTGTCTGGACAAGTCACAGAAGACTTAAACAAGTGTGTCAATTTGAGATACTTAGAATTGGGCAACAACTACTTTTCTGGTTCAGTCCCGGATATTTCGGCCCTTAGCCAACTCATGTATTTGCACATGAATATGAGCGGATTTTCTGGTCCTTTTCCTTGGAAATCTCTTGACAACATGACCAATCTTATTGAATTAAGCGTTGGTGACAATCCTTTTGATAGGACACCATTTCCTAGTGTGGTACTAAAGCATACAAAATTAAATGTTCTTTATATGTCAAATTGTAGCATCAAAGGGATAATTCCACCAGGAATGGGGAATCTAACCGAGCTTAGAAACTTGGAATTGGCGCAAGTGCAGATTACTAAGCTTCAGAATTTGTGGCAGCTGGAACTTTATGGGAATGAATTGACCGGGCCATTACCAGTTGGGCTTGGAAATTTAACCAATCTTCAACGTTTTGATGCTTCCATGAATTATCTCTCTGGTGACCTTTCAGAAATAAGGCTTTTGAAGAAATTGACAAGCTTACAGCTCTTTGACAATGGGTTCACCGGAGAATTGCCAGCAGAGCTGGGGGACTTCAAGAATCTGGTGAATTTTTCCATTTTTAGAAACAAGCTGACAGGTCGGATTCCTCAGAGTCTTGGCTCGTGGGCGGACTTCAATTTCATTGACGCATCTGAGAATTTCTTCACGGGGCCAATCCCGCCTGACATGTGCAAGAAAGGGACAGTGAAATATATCTTGTTGCTTCAGAACTACCTCACCGGAGGAATTCCAGAATGCTATGCAAATTGCTTGAGCTTAATTCGTTTCAGGGTCAACAACAATTTGCTTTCGGGGATGATTCCAGAAGGCATATTTGATATTACTAATTGAAGCAAATGCTTCTTGCTTCAAGGTACTAGATCAAGTCTCTTAATCCTTGCTCTCTTAACTCTCGTATTTTGCTTCAATTCTCAGATCGAGGTCATAATTCTTGATCTTTCCTTTCTTAATTCTACTAATATGATGATAAATGATAATAGAACTCCCATTGTGCATAGAGTAGAGATAGAGACAAACAATAGAGAAGTTATGGACTTCTTCCCCTCGTTAATTATAGTTGCAAAATGAATAAATAGATTCTTTTTTTTCATCTTGTAACATATTACTTTAATTTTATAATTATGTATTACCTATCTCAATTATAGGATAAATGTTACATATTTAATTGAATAATGAATTCAAAAAACTACCAATATACTTGGCCTCATAAAATCACCAAAATAAAGAAACCTATAATCTGATGTTTTTTTTTACTGAATTTTTGTTTTTCTTAGATGCAAAACATTTGGTACATGAAGTCAAATATACATATCCAAATATAAATACTTATACATCTGATTTTTTTTTAACTGAATTTTTGTTTTTCTTAGATGCAAAACATTTGGTACATGAAGTCAAATATACATCCAAATATAAATACTTATACATCTGATTTCTTTTTATTGAATATTTGTTTTTCTTATTCTTTCATATCCTTTTTCTTTTTCTCTTGAAAAAAGTCATTTCAACAAAAAGCTAGCGAACCAAATAGTATGTGACATACATGATAATTAATGCAAATAAGACCCGCAACATATTCTACAGCAATTTGAAGTTGGTGAAGAAAAAGCAAAGGAAAATTTGCTATATAAAGTTTGATATCAGTATCATCTCTATAAATTAGTAATAAACAATCTAGTGCCTTCCGCCGCCCCCCCCCCCCCCCCTCCCCCTCCCTCTTAACATTCGGACTCTAAATTGCCAAAATTTTGGGTTTCGGATAGTAAGGAAGTATAAAGGTTTTTTTTCCTGGGTTTTCGGGACAAAATAATTAAAGCAACGACTAAACATCTAGGAAAGGTTAAGGATTCTGGTTTTTCCATCTTTCTGCCATGAAGATTAAGGAGCCTATGATAATAACTGACACGGTGATATGTATAAATTGTTGATATGAGAACACGTGTATCATGAAAGAGAAGAAAAAACAATGCATCTCAGAGGTGTTATGAAGCTCAAGTTGATCATTAATTTGTTACTGGACACATAAGCATTAGTGAACTTCATTCATTTTTGGCTGCCAGTTTTGTATCACTTCACTATTTCCAACTATCATGCCTAAACAAAGCAATTTTTCATAACTTTACAAAATATATTGTGCATGTGTCAAATTAAATAATTGAGCGTAATAATCCAAAACTCCTTTTTGTACCTTTTTCATCAAGGAACATACCATTCCTGTGATGCAAAGCAGAAGTATTGAAATGGTAGCTGACTGATTTTGGTCAGAGAAATCCAGATAAAATATCTGGAAGATCAGCTTTTCAGGCCAAAAATTAACAAGGAAACAATGCGTTACATATTGCAACTTCTTTCCAATATTACCAAAAAAAGGCAATGGCTGATGAGATTTACTTTAGAACAAGAGGAATATGTAGGTTTTGTTTAGATTGACTACTGCTGGTTTTATATTTTTTCCCTGAGAAGTAAAATACCTTGTCTTGAATTATCAAATTTATCGATCAAAAGAGAAAAATACTATCAAATTGTCTCGACTCGATCTATCCAAACTGGTTTTGTGGAGAGTTGGAAGGTCAGGTATACACCACGTGTAGATTGATTCACAGTTCATAATTTCACCTAATCGGTAGAACAAAAAAATATGTTTTTTTGGGTGTTAAATATGGAAAACCTGTATTTGTACAAGGAAACAAAAAAATTGGCACCAAAAGGCTCTTCCAAAGGATTCTTCTCCAATTTGTTTGTTGACTTGACTCATACTTTGTCATTTACCCATATACCCTCTTATTCATCAGACTACTTAACCCTCAATTAGAAAAGAACAGTAATACCGAAAGGAAACGAAACAAAAAAAAGGAGCTTGGTTTATTAAACTGTTTAAAAAAAAAGAAAAATAATAAAAAAAAAGAGAGAACATGTGAACTGGTGCATCACTTGCTGGCGCAAGACCGGTGGCACGTGATAGGTGTGTGTGATATACATTTTTTTTTTTTACAATAATAATCGTGTATTGGTGTGTATTTTGCACGTCATTTTTTTTTTTTTGGGGAAATTGCACGTCAGTTTTGAAAGTTGAAACAGTGGCACGCTTGTATTCCGCCCATGGAAAGGAGCGATTATTGGCCCATGCCATATTTACACACTTGCTACACCCGTGTTAACTCGAGCCCAACGCAATTCTTTTGAAGATGAGTAATGAGACATTGCACTCCTATGTTCAGATGCAAGGCCCAAAACTTTGCGTAATATTTGTGACAAAACGATTTTAATTCTTGTCCAGTAAAATGGTTTTGAAGTGGTTCAGCTATTTATTAGAATTAATCTATGCAGCTTTTTTTTTTTTTTTCCTCTTTTGACTCAACGAGAGATGTATGCAGTTTAATCGGAGTGATTTTGTTTCCTTTTTTAACACAACAAAAAAGAAAATGAAAATAATTTTTCTCCAAGTGAATGAATGATTGATCTTAGTAGTACTACTTTATCAAACATGAATACCTAAGAGTAGTATTACAAACTGCATTTGCAACTTTAAACTTTTTAGAGGTGAAAAAGTAGTTCAAAGAACAACTAGCTTAACAGTATTATAGATTTTTTTTTTGAGTAAACCTATACTGTTACATTAGGCAGGAGAATGGTGTTAGTGGGATTCTAACCACCGACCTCTGAGGTAGAACGTAGAGATTTAAACACTTGACCCTCTATTCGTTCCCAAATTATGAACTTATTTGTGCGTTTATGTTTCATACACGAGCAAGACTTCCCTCAGTCATTCAACTAGACTCCTTTTCTGAAATCACTAGTGTCTCATTAAAGAAATCATAAACTAAACATTGAATCATTCGCCTAGTAAACAAGCATTAAGCAAATTAAAAAGATGATTTGCTAAATAGATTCTTTCTAAACAACTAATAGAAACAAGAATGGGTGATGGCAGCTGATTCTGCCAATTCCTAAAGTTGATAACAAATTCTATTGTTTTTTTTTTTTTGGTCCAATTACACATTAGACAGCTCCTTTTTTTAAGTTATTCATCCTTTCAAAATAGAAGCTAAAAACAGCCTGAAAGAAGTTCAAAAAGTATTTTTTTCCTACTTATCTTTAAAGTTTTTATAAATATGCAAAAAGAAAAAATGTAGACAGTATTATATGTAGTGATATACAACTTTGGCGTTATTCTATTCTTGATAATTATTACTAGTAATTATTAGGCAGTCAAATGTACAGTGTGTCGAGCAACACAATGACCAACAATCATGCAAGAACTCATAATGCGTTGGCGACTAAATTGAATTGAGAGGGCTGCCTCAACTATTCTAGTGTTGAAAACCTGAACAGGCTCTGCTCAACAACTTGATTAACCTATGCTACCCGATAATTGTAATGTTAAATATTGAAAACGATGGAAATCATAGTGGTCAAATTATGACCGTCTGGATGGGGTTCGTTGGTGCAAGAAGTTTATCACAAATACACCACTTTGGCAAATGGGAGATGACTCAAAATGCATTGAGACTTGAGAGAGAGTAGTTTAACAACATATGTTATTTCTATAATACTTTGTTTTAATGCAATAGTCTCTGAGTTTGGTATCATGTCCACACTTTAATGGACAATTCGGTTTATATAGGTCCTTCTCTTTTTCTCATTCTTGTTAAATATTCATTGCCGGGAAAGTATTTTGCTGGCAAGCACCCTTATTGAGGGGGCTGTTTCATGATTTCTAGAATCCTTGTTGTCCCTTAATAAATCCCAGAATTAAAATCCTTGACACAAGGGGCTGAATTCTAGATTATTTTTCCTCAGCATTTGAAGTTAATTATCTCAGTCTCCATTGCAATAATGATGGCCATCACAGCACAAAATGCCCAAGTCATTAATCACCTCCAATAATATGGCATGACAGTTTTTGTACATAATTTGCAAATAAAGATTTTTTCTTTTTGTTGATTTCTCTCCCCAATTAATCCTTGTGAGACAGTCAGTACCTTAAATGTATCTATCTGAAGCAAATTGAGTGCCTGTATTTCCGTGGCCAGTGAACAGATTGACTCGACTGCTACCGCAACTATTCATTCGTTGCTTCAATTTATCAGATGTTATTTTCTTGTTTCCAGGTTCTCAAAATTATTGCATTTCTATGCCGCAGAATTCACATGTTATCTTGACTGCATAATTGATAATGCAGAAAAAAGTACTTAAAAGCTTCAAAAGTCAAAAGAAAGTATTGTTTCATACACTATATTGTCTACTACTCATTTCAGTACTAAATATAATGCGAAGATAACGCTGATGATGCAATAGTATTAAGCATTAATCCCATTATAAATCTAAGAACAAAATCAATTGACCATTGGATTATGTTCAGAGGTTACAACTCCCATTTAATAGTTTGCATCCATTTGAGAGATTAAAACTTATTTTGACTATATTTTTAGGCCTTATCAACAGGTAAGTCTGGCGAAGCAAAATAAGCAAAACTAAATCTGCATAAAAAATTTGTTATTTGGACTTTAAAATTGATGTCAATATTGGATTATTAATGTGAATTTGCCTTAAATTATATAAATTTGATTAAAAAAATTATGTAAGTTAATCTCTCCAAAGCAGCTCTGGTGCTGACAAGTCTTTCTGATCAGCTGTAAGATGGTGATTGCTTGCTTGTAGATCGACGACTTTCTGGTTCCTCTGATGTGGTTGTACCCAACTCCAGAATGCCATATAACAAAAATTAGTTCCAATCCTACCACACCTTTATCTAATCTTCACGTGATTCCATTTTTTTAAAAGAAATATAATTCTAACGTTTCTCAGTGTATCTAGATAATTAACAACTTCTAAAATTTTCAATCTTTGCTGAAATGAGAAAAATTGAAAACTTGTTCAACATATGGGCACTTATTTTGCCTCTCATTTCTGTCAATGAGAAGAAATATATTACTTACCAAGATGATGCTAAATTGCCTGAGTTCATCCTGTTTATTTTACGAGAATATGATTAATAAACTTACTCATCTGTGTCTACTGATATATGACGTCCTACTTTGAAGAGTAAACGCAAGAGGCAAAAGAAATGAACCAGACAAAAAAAAACTCTTGAGTGCATAAGTGTGTATCGCTGACCTTTTATTATTATACCTGTTATATTTCGTCTTAAATCGAAAAAGTTAAGTGACATAAATTAATGTATAAATTGAATTTAAGCACTCAAATTTGACTTGAAATATTTATTTTGAACTAATAAGGATGGAACTTAAATAGTTGAACTTAGTTGTTGAAACTCTAGTCGCGTATTGCCCTGCGAGCACGTCCGTGACAACAACTTTAATCACAAGTCAGTCGAGAATTCAATTGCAGGGAAGGACAATAATATTTTTTTCCTTGTAGAAATTTTTCTTTCAAACTTCATGGGTTAGAAAGTTAGATTAAGCACAAAGAGTTAATACTCAAGGCACATTAAAAAGCACTGCATAAATGAGATTAATTAATACTCACAAGTACTAAAAAGAAAGATCTCACCTCATAAAAATTAGAATATCCCAGTCAATACTTCAATTATTGTCTGGTCATCACTAAATTTAATGCTCAATGATTCCAAATACAACTTGTGGTGAAGCACACTGAAAACTTTTAGACGATCTTTTCCCCGAAAACAAGAAAAATTGAGTTCCTTTTTTTATCTTTTAAACATAAGATGTGAATACATGCAAGATTTTTCAAGCATAATATGCAAGAAATCAGATTTTTCTGCCCTTTATTATTGGAGCCCCTAATGGGCCACGATTGCAACAATCAGCATTGAGAGTGGCTCCTATTAACAGATTGCCTTGACCGCTACCCCAGGAATCCGTTTACTCCCAGGCATCAGTTTGACTGTTGACTGTAAGAAAATCATTGTGGCCAGGAATAATAAAATGTATATAAACCCGTGTTGATGTGCTATTCAGTCTTAAATGTTACTAAAAGGACTAAATGCTTCAAAGTAGTAAACACGTTGTCTTCTTCTTCTTTTTTTTTTCAATAATTAACTGTATTCAATTTTATTCCTAACTTATTCTAAAAAATGAGATCCAACTGAGTCCGGATAAAATCGATGGGAACTTAACTACCATCAAACTAAATGAATGCATTATGCATCCATATAGGTTTTTTATGGGAGGCAGAATTTGAATCCCTAATCCACCACCTCACTTAAGCTTTAAAAATTTTGTAGTGGTCAATCCAACCAAATTGAGGTAGTTTTAGTAAACACATCATCGTTTAACAAAAAGTAACATTGACTCACGGTCATTGCCCAGATGCCAGATTCCTGTGTTTTTCTTTCTTATTTACAAGATTCGTATTTGCAGTTCATTGTTACCACATCAACATTCCTCAGATGTAATCCTTCAATTAGTAATTTTCGAAAATTCCGTTCGAGAAACGTTGCGTCAAATTCGCCCAATCAATGATTCTTCAACCATGCATGAATAAATTTATCTTGTTTAAACTTTACATTTCATAGACGAACATGATAGTAGCTCGCATCCCCCACTGCCCAAAAAACACATAAAAGTGTCAGTGACAGCGTGAAAATACCTCGCTAACTCTGAAGACCATTTATATAGGTGACTGTGGTCAAGGCGCCTGATTTTGATAAAACAAAATTCCATATGGTTGTTTTTCAGGGATATATTTTTTTAAAATATTAGTGTAGTATTTTATAAACTTATTTTAAGTAAACAAGTATATAAGATAAAAAGATAGTTAAAAAACGTATTTTTTATGAAACATGTCCATTCAAACACAGTAATATCCGGATAATGATGGCTGTGAATATTAATCCATCTTCATTTAATAGGGTCGAAAACATGAATTTTTATCGAGATGTAGACTCTTATTTTACTCCCTCTGATGATATTCGCAAACTAATAGCGATGAATGTATGTACAAGTACCTAACAATATTTTACGTCATAGAATAAAAATCCTAAAATCCTTTTAATAATTAAAAGATAATTTGCACAAAATGTCAACCACCTTCGTAGAATAATGGTGCAGTGCCAATAAATTTTTTGTCCTAATACGTGAAAAGTCTTAACGATCATCTGGAAGACAATGACGGCTTTCTAATAATTAAGAGGTGTACTCAGCAATGCCTGACAAAACAAAATCCTTTTACCCCACTGATCCTAATGCAAAGTACCTCCATTTAACTTCTTATTTTTTTTTCTTATATAAAATCATGTACATTAAAACATGTAATTTTTGTAGGTAGGAGATGCAAAGCTGTGTCCTTTCAATGTTATTACTTTACATGAATTTGTTTGATATTAATATTATAGATTTGTCACAAAAAATTAAAAATTGAGGAGACCAAAAGATATTGGAAAAAAAAAAAAATTGTACCAGCTTCCGTCGATCCGCGATCTTCATTATTCCATCCTCCAACCGACCAACAACACATGTGATCCAGTAAAGAAGCATTTAAATTCGGTTAAACAAATAGTACTAAAAATAATAGAAGTCAATTTACTGCTCACTGCTTAAGATCGTGTTGTACAGAGAATGTTGGTTCGTTTAAATTTCTATTCAAGTTGGAAACATGTGATTAATTTTTTTAGCCTCTGTTTAACATTTACTAATATAGTAAACTTACAAAATTGTGAACTTTAATATAGTATTAACTTGGCATCTGACTCTTATAAATGTCTTAATTCTCTACTACGAATAATTAAGTTTGAAGTTTCACACCCACAGAGATAAAATAAAGGCGGCCGCTGGTTGAATGCCACTTTTGTAAAGCTGATTTCCATCTTGACAACGTCAAAGGGTAAGAAATAAATGAATAGATAAGGTAGAAAAACTAAGAACAAGAGACAACTTACATTTACATTTTGTTTGTTAGAATTACAATTGTAAAAGCTTTACATCATTTGCTGAGTTAGAACTAGCTAAGTAAAACATATGTTGAAAGAACTTCAAAAACACTACTTCCATAACAAAGCAAGTCATTCACTTAATACTACTTATCACACTGGTTTTAGTGACCATTTGTAGCCACAACATTAGATTATCTCTTACGTAACGACGACGTTTATGCCTTAAAACAAATTTAACCAGTATTGCTGTCCTCATGCTTTCGTTTCTGTTTTCATTTTTCATTGATTTCATCATTGACAGCTAAACCCAATAGTTCTAGCCGTTCTAAATTGTGCATTAGTAACTTATTAGTCCTACTGGTATGCAAATTCACAAGAATATTTGTGTTAGCTTTTGTATTACAATAGGTCGGTTGGTACCTAATATCCTATTGATGTAACAAATTGGAAATAAAAATAAGATTGATTCGATCCTAAGATTGCCCCCCGATTAACCACCCATGGATTTCATCTTAAATTCTTATTCCAACCTTTTTCACAATTATAAAAACTAGTTATATCGGAACTGGATAACATGTTTAAAAATTGAGATAAGTAATGAAAGCAACAACCTTCTAGTTTGTCTTTGCCTGTTGTATTAATGTCTATAGGGCTAAATGATACGATAATATTCTCATTGAATAAAATAAATCTCAAAAATTTGCTAAAACTACTTAGTTGGTAGTTGTGTCTAGTTCTTCATAGTTCCTCATACCTTCGGCTCTGATATAAAAAGGGGAGTGGTTGGATAACCAAATCTAAGTGTGAACACGCAAATAATTGGCAGCCACATGTTACCACAAACTGTGACAAAATTTAGGGACAGATAACGCAATGCAACACGATTCTATTATGTCTTCATTTTCATCTTGGAATCCTATACGTGAAAAGTGGATCGATGGTGCCACCATCCAAGACTTTTAATTGGTGACCTTTTCGTGAATCTTTCTTGCTTCTCCTGTCGACCGATCCATAGATGTTTTTTTTTTGTCTTGCTTTACGATGGTGGAGCAGTGACATGGTGGAGTTGTGACTTTTGAGGTAAAAAAAAGGTAGAAGATATTTGATTCATTTGACGCCACACCACTGCCCTTTTTGATTTCTTTATGTGTTTTTGGCTAATTCTACTCCTTTGTGTCTTGAGGCATTTTGCTTTAGAGAAACTATACTGTTTTTTGTGGAATGGAGTTGGTAGGTTGGATTAGAATGTGAAAAAAAGAACAGTTTTAACCACAACGTGCTGACACTATGTTAGTGAGTTGAGGTAAGAAAAGGATAAGATGAGAGGGGAAATAAAATTGGACCAAATTAAGACTAAAAGTTAATATGGTTTGCGAGTTTTCAAGAAAAGGGGAAAAAAAAAAGAAAATAAAAAGGCATCATCAATACGTGTTTTACGAATTTATCCAGTCATCTACTTTCTTAGTGGACCTTTAGTGGCTAAAATTGGTTTATAGGTCTCCCTCTAAAAGTTTCGATTTTGTTTCTTCCTTTCTCCCGTTATAGAATTTTAGGACACGTAAAAGAATTTTCTTTGAAGTTACTCCACCTATTTATCTCCTCATGATCATCCTAACTAAGAATCGCATTTCTCGGATTTAATTTGTCCCTTCTCCACCTCACTCGCCTTCTCAAGATTCCAACATCAATTGCTATGTATGAAGAAATTGGTTTCTGAATAAACATCACACCATTTTTTGACCAGTGAGACTACGTGACTTCTTGAAGTTTTGCAATTAATTTCACAAGAAAAAGAAGTTCTAGAGTGATGAGTTCATAAGGTAAAAATTCTTGTGTTTCCTCGGATAACTTATTAGAATTAATCAACTCATAACCAACAATTCAGCAGTGAAATCCAGACTTCAATCTTTTTCTACCTGCTTCTAGCTTTTAATTTTGAAAATTTTATTTTGTAATATCCTTAGTTTACTTTTTTTAACTATATTTTTTAATTTTTTAAATTAAAAATAAGAGTAACTGATTTTTAATTTTTTAAAATGAATTTTAATAAAAATCAAAATCTATAAAGATCAAGTCCTAAGCAACACTTCATCCAATAGTAGATCAAGACATATGGAACAACCTACTTGCATATAAGTCAAATTTAGAAAAAAGAATGAAATCACAAGAAAGGAATGAAATATATCACATGCAATGTGCAAGGTTGGCAACAATGCTAATCTCTATCTTGAGGTTAGAATTGACATTAAATAGTTTCGAGCAAGCCATCATATGACTTGATTCAATTAACCAAGACTAGAAGGAAAGAAAAAGTGGAGTAATTTCTATTTTCTTTTTTATTTATTTCAAGAATGATTCTGCACGTTTGGCCTTGGAATTGTGGTAGAAAATGATTAGTGAGGAAAGATCTTTCAAGTTTCCATTGACCCGCTCCATCAATTATTAGCCACTCTCAACCTTCTTTTTTCTTCTTTCCAGTTTCACTACATCATTCCCATCCGTGGTTTCAAATGCCCACCAACATGACATCACGAGAATGATTCGGTCTTGAGGTGGGAAACACGCTCGGTTGAAGAGCGTGAGGAGATGGCGATAGTATTTAGCGGATAAAGGATGGAGAAAAAATAAAAAGACTGTGAAAAGCCACGTGGCGCTTCGGGCAAACAAGTCAAAGTCGGCGGCTGCCTAGAGCTGACATTTCCGCGTTCGCTAGCAGACATTCGCAGTTGTTGTCTCGCAAGTTGCGCCATTTTTGAAATGACAAGGACTTGAAATCAGATTGAAAACGACTTTTCCACACCACTTTTAAAGGCTTGGTTCCCGGCAAATTTGTTAAAATATTGCCCAAAAAAAAGAAAATTCGGCATTTATAAGGTGTCAGAAAATTTTTTTTGGCATCTAAAGGCGCCGCGTTTGGAAACGCGGCGCTGAAATTTTTTTTTTCAAATTTGTCATGCGCCGCGTTTCCCAAACGCGGCGCATGAACAGTAGTCAAGCGCCGCGTTTGGGAAACGCGGCGGTTACTGTTCACGCACTTTTTACTGTTCATTTTTTTTTTTTTTTACAGAATAGGTAAGTATTTAAGGTTTTTTGTATTATTGTTTAGGTAGATTTATAGGATTTAAGTAAAAGTAATGAAGGTAATTCAATATTTGAATTGAAAAATTTTAGATTTAAAAATAATAAAGCTATAAACACCAAATTTTGA
Source organism: Mitragyna speciosa (assembly GCA_024721245.1). Taxonomy (NCBI): domain Eukaryota; kingdom Viridiplantae; phylum Streptophyta; class Magnoliopsida; order Gentianales; family Rubiaceae; genus Mitragyna; species Mitragyna speciosa. The sequence goes on from CM045568.1 coordinate 20,027,581, forward strand.
TATACCACTAAATTTTTTAATATCTTGTGAGCCATTTTTTATTTTTCAGAATGTGAAATTTGGTTTTTAGAGAAAGTGTGCAAAAGTCTTCCGGAAAATTGTAATTTCAGCACGTAAATATATTTTTTGTCAATTTTTTATTTTTAAATTCATATTTATACCATCATACAAATTTCTAAATTTTGAAAATTTTCCAGATGAATCACTATTTTTTTAGGTATTACGTCAGTTCAAGGACAAAATAATCATTTCAATTTTTGAATACCTTTTTTTGGCTATTTGTGAATTCCAAACTCATATTTCATACTTTTACGTATATTCTAAATTTGTGATAATTTTTCGGGTTCAAAAATTATTTTTTCTATAATGCATACATATCTGAGGCAAAATCGTTTTTTTTTTTGTACCTGAAAAATTATCACAAATATAAAATGTGCTTAAAATTATGAAATATGAATTTAAGATTCTAAAAAAAATTAAAAATAACTATTTTGCCCTTGAATTAACGTGGTACACAAAAAAATAGTAGTTCATTTAAAAAAATTACAAAATTTAGAAATTTGTACAAGGGTATAAAATATGAATTTAAAAGTCAAAAATTGACCAAAAAGGTATTTACGTGCTAAAATTATAATTTTACCAGAAGACTTTTACACACTTTCTCTAAAAACTAGATTTCGCATTCGAAAAATAAAAAATGACCTACAAGATATTAAAAAATTTAGTGGTATATCAAAATTTGGTATTTGTAACTTTATTATTTTTAAATCTAAAATTTTTCAATTCAAATATTGAATTACCTTCATTACTTTTACTTAAATCCTATAAATCTACCTAAACAATAATACAAAAAACCTTAAATACTTACCTATTCTGTAAAAAAAAAAAAAAAGTGAACAGTAAAAAAGTGCGTGAACAGTAACCGCCGCGTTTCCCAAACGCGGCGCTTGACTACTGTTCATGCGCCGCGTTTGGGAAACGCGGCGCATGACAAATTTGAAAAAAAAAATTTCAGCGCCGCGTTTCCCAAACGCGGCGCCTTTAGATGCCAAAAAAAATTTTCTGACACCTATAAATGCCGAATTTTTTTTTTTTGGGCAATATTTTAACAAATTTGCCCTTGGTTACCACCAACACTTTAAATTAAAGGTTCGAACCTTGCTCATTATTAGTTTAGTATGATGGTAATTCGGTTCTTATCGATTCATCTGAATCCAATTGAGTCTGTCCATAAGGTAAAATAAGATATTGTTAACGATTAACAAAAAAAAAATTATTATTTTAAGCGTTTTTCTTTTCTTTTTTTTTTAAAGCAAGTGTGAGAGTTTTGTTAGTTCTTGCTTCACGGAAATTGAGCAATAAGCTGATTTTTTTATGCAAACAAAATGTGATATTAGTTTTCTTTAATTTTGTGTAGTTTGAATATCGGATATAGACGTATCTATACTTACAAGTATGAAATTAAAAAGAATTTTGAGGATGGAACTTGAGATTTTTTTTACTTTCTAATGGGGTAAAATTTGAACTCTATGAATAATTACCCTTCACCTTCTATATAGTCTTAGTTATTTCCATCCTAACCCATTATTATTACATATTTGCTGATTTATTGGTAGGAGGGATGTAATTTATTAACATTGATCACCTTAAAAATCACAATTACTACATTAAATCTTTTAATCCTTTTGGAGAATTATGGATGGTTAAGTACATGTTGTATTGTATACAAAGAACTAATGAGAAAACACATGACAAAATAGCTTGTGAGAAATTTTAGCTTGAGAGAAGTGATCATTATAAGGTTTCATCTGCATCTGTTTTGTTGTTTTACTTCTTAGAAGTATGTGACATGAGACTTAACCATGATTCGTGCAACCATAACACAAAATCTCAATATTCGATATTTGTGGGATCTCTTCTTATTATCAAATTTAAAAAATTAAAAAAATAAAAATAACCGAATATCTTTCTTTATAATTTTGAGATATTTTGGCTGGATTAATGTTTACACATTCAATTTCAAGTGACATTCCTCAATTCATTATGACACTAGCCATGCATTGCTCGATAAGAACTACCCAAAAAAGAAAAAAGATTCTTCCTTAAATTTTTGAAACTCTTTACATTGTAAAGTACACAGAGTTATGTACGCCTAACCCGAATTTAAAGGTAGGAGATCTTTTTCTTCATGCCTATGTGACTATGTGGAAAGATTTTAACAAAAAATTGCTAGGCTGGTGTATATAGCTTGGAACCACTAAAACATCTAGAGCTTAATATTATAGAATTGACTATCACAATTGCTTTTAAGAGGCACTATACATCAACTCGTCACTCACGGCAATCTTGACTATTCCCATTGCTTGATTGGATATTATAGAATTGATTATCTTTTCAATACTAGATAATTTAGATTTTCTTACAGTCAAGCCATACAGGCATTCATATTAAAATTACCAGTTGATGTTGACAAAATTAAAGAAATTCTTTCTAGTCATTATCAAACTAAGGAAGCTTCTTAAGTTTATAAAATCAAAACAATAAACTATCTAGAATATTGATAAAATTCTAAGACAAGTTATTTTAGATCTTAATCCTAAAGTTCTTCAATTAAATTTTTTAAATTGCTTGTCATCTGAACTATTTGCTTGATGTTCTCTAACTTGACACAAATGTCAATAAACTGCCAAGACTATGAAGTTGAAGATCATGTTGTGATTTAACCAAAACTAGATGGTGTAGATTGAATTGCGCCAATTGGTTAGTTATAGTAGATATTAGGATCTTTTACTCCTTCAAAACGTGTAGAGGTTCTGGAAATCGTTGATCATTTCGAAAAGTCAAGGATTGCTTAAATTTTTGCTAAAATCTCGAGCATCTCTGGCATAATTTTTCCATTTCAAAATGTTGTAACTTCTTCTTGCACGTCATAGACACAACTACTAACTATCAACTGAAGAAAATCAAACTGAATAAAATCTTTTCACCTGAAATATCTTGGCCTGCTTTGTTGAATATAAATATAGATACACATAGGAACCAAAATTATGGATGGAGTTTAATTTGCATTATGCTAGTTAATGCATACAGACACATATGTTGCTTATTACTGTGTATTCTAAAAACTGCTAATTATCTGTTTCTTGAAGAGATGACATCAGTTTCCAAATTGAAATTCATACGCCATGTACTGATCATAAATTTAAGTTGCCGTTTTGTTACATCTGAAAGCAAGTTGAAAGAGTAAGAGAAACCAAAATTAAAAAAAGAGTTAGTCAAAGACCCGATTTTCTGTCGCAACTAACAAAATTAAAATACACTTGTACACGTATTATTATCATCCACTTCTCTCATTTTCCTTATTTAATTTTCATAGACACCACTACTTCCACTACATAATTTTATTTTTACTGGAATTAAAAAATAGTTATAGAAAAAAATATAAAAAAAAGTAAAGCAAAAAGATATCATTGTCAATGAAAAAAGACACCACCACAGTGGATGAGCGTGAACGCCCCCCATGAACTGCATCTGTTTAAAGTGCCGCGGTCTTTAGAAGTCCTCCTTTCACTCCAAGTCTGACAATAATCCAACAAAACCAAACATCCCTTCCTGCCCAGCCGATCCAACTCACCGTCCGACATGTCGGCGGGACCATTTTTCCCCTTCCTTTCCCTTCTTCTCTGTCTTCTCTCTGTAGCGACTTCAGATGAACTCCAAACCCTCTTAACCATCAAAACATCCTTAAAAAATTCGAACACTTTTGTTTTTGATACCTGGGATGCCAAGATTCCTACATGCAACTTCACAGGAATCACCTGTGACCACACCACAAATCTTGTTAAAGAAATTGAGCTCTCCTATCTGAATCTGAGTGGCCAATTTCCTTTTAATGCAGTATGCCAGCTGAAATCATTGGAGAAGCTTTCTTTGGGGTTCAACCTTTTGTCTGGACAAGTCACAGAGGACTTAAACAAGTGCATCAATTTGAGATACTTAGATTTGGGCAACAACAACTTTTCTGGTTCAGTCCCGGATATATCGGCCCTTAGCCAACTCATGTACTTGTACATGAACATGAGCGGATTTTCTGGTATTTTTCCTTGGAAATCTCTTGACAGCATGACCAATCTTGTTGTATTAAGCCTTGGTGACAATCCTTTTGATAGGACACCATTTCCTAGCGTGGTACTAAAGCATACAAAATTAAATGTGCTTTATATGACAAATTGTAGCATTGAAGGGAAAATTCCACCAGAAATTGGGAATCTGACCCAGCTTACAAACTTGGAATTGTCCCAAAATTATATTTCTGGTGGAATTCCGGTGGAGATTACTAAGCTTCAGAATTTGTGGCAGCTGGAAATTTATGAGAATGAATTGACCGGGCCATTACCAGTTGGGTTCGGTAATTTAAGCAATCTTCAACGTTTTGACGCTTCCACAAATTATCTTTCTGGTAATCTTTCGGAAATAAGGCTTTTGACCAAATTGACAAGCCTACAGCTATTTGAGAATGAGTTTACCGGAGAATTGCCAGCAGAGCTCGGGGACTTCAAGAATCTGGTGAATTTTTCCGTTTATAGAAACAAGCTCACAGGTCAGATTCCTCAGAGTCTTGGCTCCTGGTCCGAGTTCGATTTCATTGATGCATCTGAGAATTTCTTCACGGGTCCAATCCCACCTGACATGTGCAAGAAAGGGACTATGAGAAAACTCTTGCTGCTTCAGAACAAACTTACCGGAACAATCCCAGAAAGCTATGCAAATTGCCTGACCTTAACTCGTTTGCGGGTCAGCCAGAATTTGCTTTCCGGGGCGGTTCCTAAAGGCATATGGGGGCTACCTAATATTGACATGATTGATATTGCAAGGAATAATTTGGTAGGTCTTGTTAGTTCTGATATTGGAAATGCCAAATCTTTAACACAATTGCTTCTTTCTGATAACCAGTTTTCTGGAGAGTTACCGTCAGAAATTTCCAAGGCTACTCAATTATTTACTATTGATTTGAGTAGCAATCAGTTTTCTGGTGGGATTCCCTCCACAATTGGGAATTTAAATCAGCTGAATAATCTGTATCTTCAGACCAACGAGTTCTCTGGTTCGCTACCGGATTCTTTAGGTTCTTGCGACTCCCTCAATAGTATTAATTTGGCTTATAATTCCCTCACAGGTAACATCCCAGTTTCTATTGGCTCTTTACCGACCCTGACCTTTTTGAACTTGTCTAACAATCAAATCTCTGGCCAAATTCCTGGGAGTTTATCTTCCCTCAAGCTGAGCCTTCTTGATCTTTCTGATAACCGGTTAAGCGGTCCCATACCCCAGTCTCTCTCAACTGAGGCCTATAATGGCAGTTTTGCTGGAAACGATGGACTTTGTGGTCAGAACGACAAGAATTTTCGTCCGTGTTCAGCAAAATCCAAAGCTTCAGGGGAGCTCAGAAAGCTTTTAATTTGCTTTTTGGCGCTGGGCATTGCAGTCATGCTGGTTTCACTGGCATGTTTCTTGTATCTGAGAAATAAGGGCTTAAAGGATAATAATCGATCTTGGAAGGAAGATTCATGGGATGTGAAGTCATTCCATGTTCTAAGCTTTACAGAAGATGAGATTCTTGATGGAATTAATCAGGACAATTTGATAGGAAAAGGTGGTTCAGGAAATGTGTACAAAATTACGCTAGAAAATGGCAAAGAATTGGCTGTGAAGCATATTTGGAATTTGGATTGTGGTGGCAAGAAAAAGGTAGGGAGTACTACTCCTATGCTGGCAGGGCGTGGGGGGAAATCATCAGAGTTTGATGCTGAGGTTCAAACATTGAGCTCTATAAGACACATAAATGTGGTGAAATTGTACTGCAGCATAACTAGTGAGGATTCGAGCTTGTTGGTGTATGAATACATGCCAAATGGGAGCTTGTGGGATCAACTGCATACTTGTAAGAAGTTGGCTCTTGATTGGGATACTAGGTATCAGATAGCTTTGGGTGCAGCAAAAGGATTAGAGTATTTGCATCATGGTTGTGATCGGCCAGTCATTCATCGCGATGTTAAGTCCAGTAATATTTTGTTGGATGAGTTTTTGAAACCAAGAATTGCTGATTTTGGACTAGCAAAGATCGTCCAGGCAAATACAAGCAAAGATTCATCTCATGTTATTGCAGGAACTCATGGTTACATTGCCCCTGGTGAGTAAAACTTGCGCAGTTTATTTGTTGCTAATTCTCTAATTGCCATCTTATTTTTTATTTGAATTGATTTTAATTTGTGCAAATTGTTTACATTTGGCAGAATATGCATACGCTCAGAAAGTGAATGAAAAGAGTGATGTCTACAGCTTTGGAGTTGTTCTAATGGAGCTTATAACCGGGAAAAGACCAATTGAGCCGGAGTTTGGGGAGAACATGGACATAGTTAGCTGGGTAAGCAGCAAGTTGAAGAGTAAGGAAACTGTGTTAAGCATTGTAGACTCAGCTATCTTAGAAGGTTATAAAGAAATGGCTTTGAAGGTCTTGAAAATAGCCATTCTCTGCACTGCAAGACAACCTGTGCAAAGGCCTACGATGAGGACTGTGGTTCAAATGTTAGAAGATGTCGAACCTTGTAAGCTAGTTGGAATTATCATCAGTAAAGATGATAAAAAGATGAAGAAGGAATTGAAGGACAATGAGAAGGTGTAACCCAAGTTCTCTACAAGTTGGGAATCTGATCTTTTGCTTAAGGTCATCCAGTTGACAAAACCAAAAAAATGATATTCAAACTCTAGCATTGAAGGTTGCAAAAGGAGCACTATTTTGAGTTTTGGAACAATCCTTGTATCATATTAACCAGAGCCTTGTATTATTATCGCATATTTAGCTGATTAAAGCTTGGCAAACCTGCCTAATGCTTGCTTCTTGTACAAATAGAATGTGATCATAGAGGCGTAGAAGTAGCCCTCGTATGAACAAGATCATATTTGTCTATGGTGTAGGCCATGCCTAACAGCATGCCTTTTGTCTTGGTACAAATCACAGGCCATGATGCATCATTGAAATGGGCAGATTTAATCTTTTTTTCTCTTTTTGGTTTTTTCCCTCACAAGGAGTTCCGATGCAAGTTTTGTCGAATTCTTTGAAAGAAAGAATTTGGGCTTTAGAGAACAAACGTCTAAATTGTTCAAAGTCGGCCCAATTTGGCTTTATCCAATGGTTTTCAATGGGTACTTAAGGCCCATGGATTAATTTTATTTAAAGAAATTACTAAAATTAAGGAAGGGGAATATAATGTATTCTGTCTATTAACCGAAGGCCATGGAACATTGTTGGAAAAATTCTTACAACTGTACTTGAAGATACAGAGCCACAACAAAAGAAAAAAGGCCGTCCAATAGCTTAACCAGTAATGGGCGTACTCGACAGTAATAACCAATCCAACCCAACAATGTGTCCAAAATGAACGAGGGCTGGACTAACTAACAACTCTATTTTTGTCCGTTTGGTCCAGTGAAAGATTTTGTGTCCTTGAGTACAAACTGTTATTAATTAACCATTGTTGCAAATCTTTGTTAAGTATAATCTTAATTTTGATATATCATTAAAGTTGTCAACGCCAGTAATTTTAACACTCGAATAAAGAATTATATTTCTACAACAATAAAATTTACCATTCATTCAAAACTTAATATAAAAAAAAAAATACTACATTCAATATTCATTCAGGGCAAGAAACTAAATCCATGAAAAACTCAAGCATTTGCAAGGAGGAGAGTTATCATGAACAAGAAGACGCGCACTTTCTGAATTTTATTTCTAAGCTGAGCAGAGGACATGCATAGATGCCACACACTTTTTGAATTTTATCTCTCTACTATTACAATACAAGCTCCCTTTACCTCTTTAAAAGCTCCAAGCACAAGAACCATCCTCAGGTAACGAACAAAAGCTTCCTCATCATTTGATAAATCTTGAAAACATTCCCCACCTGAAACGAAAATTTCAAGAAATTAATCTCTATTACTACAAAATTGAAAAAAAAAATTTGATTAAAGTACCATGCACAAGCTAATCATACAGATTTGGACCTTGGAAAAAAAAAATTCCACAAATTGGAATTCTCTGGCAATTGCTGATGCGAGAAATGAAATTACGTTCCGAGGTTCCTCTCTTGTAGGTCATCCAATAGCTTAACCAGTAATGGGCTTACCTGGGAGTACTAATGCCCAATCCAAGCCAATAATGTATTGAAAATAAACTAGGACTGGACTAACAAAGAACTTTTACTTTTGTCCATTTGGTCAAAGGAAAAATTTTGTGTCAGAAAAATGCTATTAATTAACCGCTGTTGCTACTTTTTCAAAGAATAATCTTATTAACGATGATATTATTATTTAACCTGTCAACACCAGTTATTTCACCACTTGAAAAATTTACTATTCATTGAATGAAACTTTGCTTTTTCATCAATAAATCTTCGCTATTGTACTACTTATAATTTTGCTCAACGAAATTTGTAACTTGAGGGGAAAGTTAATATTATTAGGGTAAAACTTCCTAGTTGTTTCGTAGATATTACCATTAGATCAGTAGGTCTTAATCAAAATTTGACACTTAACTAAAGAATTTTATTATTTTCTTATAACAAAAATTTAGTCAAAGTTACCATTTTTCCAAAAATTTACTACTTTTATGACCCAAAAAAATGTTACCATTTATCTAGCAAAACTTAATATCAATTAAAAAAAGTTACTACAACATTCAATATTTCATACAGGGCAAGAAACTAAATCAAGAAAAATTCAAGCGCATGTAAGAAGGAGAGGCATCATGAACAGATGCCATACAATTATTGAATTCAATTTCTAGGTAGAGGCGTTGGGCATAGATGCGATACAATTGTTGGATTCAATTTCCAATACAAACTTCATAAAGCTCTTTAAGACCTCCAAGCATGAGAACCATTTTCACACCCCGTGTCCGAGATATAACACCCGCCATGTCCAAGACTACGCTGTGACATAAGGCTAACAAAGCAAGCTTAAAACTTATCAAAAGAACCATACTATTGAACCCAACTCGAATACTAAAGTCATGTGATACATTACAAAGATAATCCATAAACAAAATAAGGAAGATCCTATACACTTCTACTAAAGCTACCAACATATGTCAAAATAAAAGATCCTATACAAAGATAGATAACACGACATCTTTGCTATGTATCACACCCTATCTCCAACTCTAATACCATGAGTCGGTCCAATCAACTTCTTCAAAAATATCATCCTCTGCATGAAACAATAAAGGGTGAGCGAAACTAATCACTCAGTAAGTGGTGAGAGTACTCTCTGCGGCTTAAGAGTGTTATCTATACACATACATTTCAAGAATCAAGTCACTATAGAGTATAACATAAAACAATATGGCCACTAGCAAATGTCACCAAAACATACATTTTCATAAACAAATCAATGAGTTCTATCAAATGGTTCCAATTGACCCTGGATATCCAGTTGTTAACTTTAACCGGTTAACACGGTCCCAAAACCAACTTTAACCGGTTGGTACGGCCCCAAAACTAACTTTAACCGGTTAGTACGGTCCCAAAGACATTAGGCATGCGATTAAGGAACTAGTCCCGTCAAAAGTATACCACATTTAAGAACTCAGTCAATTCATTCATCAAATCATTCATTCAAGTAGGCCACATTATCACTTTTATAACAATTGCAAATAACCACACTCAAGCCAGACATTTATATAGCAAATAGTCAATTCGAAACATTTATAATTCATAAACTCATTTTTTCAAAATATCAAAGAGTACAAATCCCCACTTATCTCGATCCGAATCAATTAAGATAATCCGAAAAGGAGGGGTCGATATCTTCACCTATAACACAAAATAAACACTAGATCAATTACTAATTCTATCAAAAGTAAATCTAAGACTTACATCTAGCTTAACACGCAAAACGAGGCGAAAAAGGCAAGGACTGAGGTGACCCGCGGCGTCAAGCCGCGGAGCGGCTCACGCCGCGGCTCACCAACAGTGACCAGCCGCGGAACCAACCGCAGCGCGGTTGGTACCGCGGCTCGGGTCAGAGGCGGAGGGGTAACCCATCCGCGCCGTCATTCTGCGGCGCGGCCCGCGCCGCGGATGACCCCAGAAGGTCACCCCGAACGAGCCGCGGTCTCATCCGCGGCGCGGGTGACGCCGCGGATGAGCCCAGAAAAGCACCCTGCAACACCTGCAACAACCCAAACCGAAACCAACTCTTCCAACTCCATCTAACACCAATCCAAACACCCAAAACAGCCTGAAAAGGCACAAGACACCTAGTACACATCACATATCAACCATCCAAACACATACCACTTCAAAGATTCATCGATATCAAGCATCAAACACACCCACTCCTAGCACTTACTCATCACCTCCCTCAATCATCACAAAGCACAGACATCCATAGGCCAAGCGATCTCAAAACTTCATACTAGTACTCAAAGCATAAAAACCTACTTCCTAAGTCAAAGATCTAAGAGGGAAAAGAACAAAGAGAAGAAATACCTTGAGTTGAGGTTGATGCCACCTTTCTTAAGCTCTCCCCACCTGATTTCCTTTGCAAGCTTACACCTTCACCTCTCTCTTCAAGAAATCACTAGAATAGGGTAAGAATGAGGGAATTTGGATAGAGAAAATTAAAGAAGATGGAATGGAAAGAAAAAGGAACTAAAGCCCTAATACATTTGGGTGAAAATTTCTTAAAATTGCAACAAGGCCCTTAACTATTAACTAATCACCCCACATGCACTCAACTTGACAAAATTACAAAAATGCCCTTAGGAAAGGCCTTGGTGTTACAACCATCCCCTGTTAACCAGCAAAAGCTCGCTCATAATTGTCATTCTCCTTCTGATCCTTAAAATAGACCTTGAATAAATTCCACACCTGAAACGAAAATTTCAAGAAATTCATTCTATCACTACAAGATTGAAAAGAAATAATTGTTTAAAGTATAGTATGCACAAGTTCATCGTACAGATTTGGACCTTGAGATAAAGTTTCCCCAGTTTGTAATCCATCGGCAAATGCTGATGCGGCCTTTGAAGGTGAAATCCTCATCCTAGGTCCCTGTCCCGTGGCCAAACTGGATCCTTTCTGAACATCCATGTTCTCCGTGGACTTCCCAAAACTGTAGGAGAATTTCAGGGTTCCAAAAGTTCCATTGGCATTATTTCTACACACATTGCATTCTATGTTTTCATGCGCAAGTCCATCATCGAAAAGTTTCTTCAAAGATAAGTTCACTTCACCAACATATTTATCTTTCAGTACTGACCTATTACAGTACAATACGATGACAGCTGTGCCGTCTCCCTCCTGCTGGAGAGCTTTCTCAGGGATTGAGGTCTGAATCTTGAAATTCCATACAGGATTTGTCATTCCACCCTTGTCCACAGGAGTAGTCCACACGGAACCTGACAAGTCTCTACTGATTGAAACCTTTGCATAAACTTTCATTTCCCCTAAATGCCGGACGTCTGAGAGATCAGAGGCAGAAATTAGTTTGATTTCGAATCTCCTACACTCCTTCATGGGAGTGATTGGTGGTGGCTATTAATTTGGAGAGGGATCAAATGTTAAAGAAAGTAGGAGTGGTTGTTGAACGAGGAAAAGCTCCTATTATTTTATGTAAGGAAAATCAGGGGAACTATATAACAAACCCGGCTGATGATTAACTAATGTGAGTCCAGGAATCGTGCTAAATTTTGGTCCTGCTCCGCCAAATTGCAATCGAATGTTAAATTAATCATTAAAGCATATATCTACCCACATTGCGTGTCACAGTCAGTTAAAGTCTGAGAAGTGTGTCTGCTTACAAAATACTAAGTACGTAATTATGAATGATAACAAATTAGCCAAAAAAAGAAAAAAAGAAAAATAGTATATATATTTTATTTGATAGCAAAAAAAGGGAAATATTGTATGCTACGTTAATCTTTTATTTATGTTCTCTACTTAAAAAATTATTATTGCTTTAGCCTTTTGCATGAAGAACTCCAATTGTTATAACTAATGGGTTTAGGTCAGATAGATTGTACAAATACAAATAGCGAGGTGTATGTAAAACATTATCCAAAATAAGGTGTTTATATTAATATTCCATTTTTTTTTTTGTAACTTCAACTACATTCTCTTTGTTATTTTGAAAAGAAACTAATCGTTGCATAGCTAAGGAATGTATTTTTTACCTGTACCTTGAGTTTAATGAGTGTCCCGTGAGTTCGGATATTTTCGGCCCACTAATTGTATAGAAAGTCTAAGGGATCATGTGCACCAGTTCAGATCTTTAGTGCCATCTCTCTAGTACCAACTTCAGTGTCTTTAGTGCCATCTCTCTAGTACCAACTTCAGTGTCACTAATCAGAAGGTGCCATTTTGCATTCACACTTAGGTAGCACATTCGAATTAGGGTTAATCGTGGATTTGGGGCTTTACAAGTTTCATTTCTCATAAGATATTGGACATGATTTAATATGGCAAATAGATGACTAAGATGTGTGTCATGTAGACAAAATTTGAACTGAAAAACACAAAAAAATGAGGTGGTTTTGAGAAGAAAATTAGTTACACTACAATTTTGGACAATTACACTAGAATACTAAATAGTTACACTAAAATATTGAGAAGTTACACCGTCCCCAACTTCACGAGAAATAACAAAGGGCCAAATTGCAACCACAGTGCCTGTCAAACGCGGATAACACATACCGTATCTTAGCCCCCAATTATTTACTTCGAGGTTTACCCAAACTTAGTAAGATATAACATAATTTTACTGCAAGAGAAGCAAGTGGATCCGGAAATTCAGTACCATCATCTAGAAATCCACATGAATTTGGGTTCTGGTGGTTATGGAGTGCCATCAATGGTTTAAATCACGATGACATCAACTTCTTGGCAGAAATAGACAAGGTCTTGATTAAAAAAAAAAATACATATCTTGTTGACATGAACATTATCCGTGTAATATTGTTAGTAATTCTTTTCTTAAAAAACCACATGTAACACACGTTACACGCTGTAAAAAAATTGTAGAATGGGTAATTCCGAAATGAGATCGATGAAAAGTCTTCCCGGACATGAACACATCCGAGTAATCATTTTTCTTTTTCGCTCTCAAACTTGGACGATAGTTTCCCTCAGAAGGAGGGAAAAGACTTTGTACTATGTTTGTCGTTCAATTTGTACCACGTTGTAGGGAAGTAGGACAAAGATCAATCAGAAAAGAAAAAAAAAAAAGGAAAATTGAAGGAGCAGAAGTAGAAGCAAAAGTCTCGTCCAGTCTTCTACTTTTAATGAGTTAGTAATAGGATATGCATGTGATCCGAAAGATAGAATAGAAAGTTTCCGTATGAGACAAGTAATTCAACAAGAGCCAACCATTTTCTTAAAGAGCACCAATCTGAAATCTGATACTAATTCATTGTGAAACTTTGCTTTTAATTAATAAATCTTCGTTATTGTACAACTTATAACTCCCCTAAACAAAATTTGTAACTTCAGGGGAAAGTTAATATTATTAGGGTACAACTTTACTTTGGGTAGATGTTACATTTATGGTGTTACACTTATATTACATCACTCTAAATAATTAAATAATGGCACGTGTCTCTCTTTTAATAAACATGGTTAGTGAGTGTATAATTGTTACTCTCTTGAATGGTGTCACTCTTTTGAGTGGTATAACATGAGTGTAATACAAAAATGTGTAACAGAATATTCATATTTTGGTATTACACTCATGTTATATCACTCAAGACAGTGAGAAGTATACACCCACTTCCTATTTGTGTGTAGCAAAAACAATCTTGGCCAGCACACAATTGGGAGCGTTACCCCACTTGTGTGAGGCAATAGACATTGTAATATGAATTGTTGATAAAAAAGTAAGGCTTAATAAAAAATTTGTCACTTAACTAAAGAATTTTACTATTTTCTTATCACAAAATTTTTGCCAAAGTCACCATATTTCCAAAATTTTACTACGTTCATCATTTCATACAGGGCAAGAAATTAATGCTTAGTTTGAGAGTTAAAATGGAAAACAAAACACAAGAAAAGAAGATGTAAGAAAAGAAAAGAAGGAAAGGAAAATTTCTTTTCTTTTCCTTCCATTTGGGAGGAAATTTTTTTAAGGAAAACATGGCTGATTTTCTTTCAATTTCCTTTCTTTTCTTTTCCTATTTTTACTTCCAAACAAAGAAACTGGTTAAGTATCCTGTCTTTTCTTTTCCCTTCTCACTCCCAAACAAAGGAAAATCTTAAAATCCTTTCTCTTCTTTTCTTTTCTCTCCATTTCATTCCTCCCAAACATAGTCTAAATCAAGAAAAACTCAAGTGCATGTAAGAAGGAGAGGTATCATGAACAGATGCCATACAATTATTGAATTTAATTTCTAAGTTGAGCAGAGGGCATAGAAGTCATACAATTATTCAATTCAATTTCCAATACAAACTCCCTAAACATCTTTAAAACCTCCAAGCATGAGAACCATCCCCTGTTAACGAACAAAAGCTCGCTCATAGTTACCATTCTCCTTCTAATTCTTGAAATAAACCCTGAATAAATTCCGCACCTGAAACGAAAATTTCAAGAAATTCTATTACTACAAGATTGAAAAGAAATAATTGATTAAAGTACCATGCACAAGTTCATCATACAGATTTGGACCTTGACACAAAGCTTCCCCAAATTGTAGACCTTGATACAAAGATTCCCCAAATTGTAATCCATCGGCAAATCCTGATGTGGACTTTGAAGGTAAAATCCTCATCCTAGGTCCCTGTACTGTGGTCGAACTGGATGCTTTCGGAACATCTATGTTCATCGTGGACTCCCCAAAACTGAAGGAGAATTTCAGGGTTCCAAATGTTCCTTTGGCATCCTTTCTATACACTTTGTATTCTATGTTTTCACATGCAAGTCTATGATCGAAAAGATTCTTCAAAGATAAGTGCACTTCACCAACATATTTATCTTGCAATAATGATCTATTACAGTACAATATGATGACAACTGTGCCACTTCCCTCGTGCTGGAGAACTTTCTCAGGGACTGAGGTCTGAATCTTAAAATTCCATGCAGGATTTGTCTCTCCGCCCTTGTCCACAGGAGTAGTCCACACGAAACCTGATAAGTCTCTACTGATTGAAACCTTTGCATAAACTTTCATTTCCCCTAAATGTCGGACATCCGGGAGATTAGAGGCAGAGATCAGTTTGATTTCGAAACTCCTACACTTCACCGTGGGAGTGATTGGTGGTGGTGGCTAATAACTTGGAAAGGGATCAAATGTTATAGTAGAGTTGTGACTGTTGAACAAGGAAAAGCTCCTATTTTATGCAAGGAAAAAATTTCTGCATGGTTTCTGGCAATAAAAAGGCACCATGTATACGCGGATAAATGTGGAAAACTTCAGTGTGATAAACATTTGAACTTGGATTTTCCACGTCTATGTACATAGTCGGAGACGACTTGACTTCATGTGTTAGCAGCTAGCACTGAAAATAATGTTTAGGCATTGAATTGGTCAGTACTCTCTGACTCAGTAAATGGCAAACTCAAAAAGTACGAAGTTGGATTATCTTATATTTGAAGAATGAAATTTACAAAATATAATGAATCACAACTATATCTCAACTATTATTTTACATTGTGAGAAGTGAGGGTATCACAAACGAAATGCAGAGACATTGAGAGTTATAGAAAATGTTTTGCGGGAAATCGGGCTCGCAAAAAATACTTAGGTAACGAGGCGTGAATTTTTTCAAAACACTTGTAAGATTAATTCATAAGTTATTATTTTCTTCAAAAAAAATTACTATTCTTTTTACGGGATATCTTGCGTTACGGTAGGGCGATGTGGTCCAAAAAAGAATCTCTAGATACTACCAAATTAAGGATCAAGATATTCCAACGATGATAAGACAGCAATTCTCTTTATCCATTGCATATATTTTCATGTCACATTATATGACTTTGCTTATGGTTATGGACTGATTGAATATGCAGTTCGCGTTTTATGACTATTCAAATGTAGGAATCTTAAGTAAAGACTGAATTTCTTTCACCATAAACGGAGAAACCTAGACGCATTCTTGATCTTGACAGAAAAGTTGTAAGCAAGCACTTCAAATACAAGCTTCAAAAGTTCAACAATCGAACTGAAGGATGAGAATTCTGACTAAAGTGGGTATGGCCATGGAGTCGGCTATGGCCTAACAGACTTCTGGGCTTTCGCTGATAGTTGTGTGAGGCTACCCAGGTTTGGGCTTGAGGCCTAAGTGTTTAAGGCATTCATTTTCTTGGTCCACTGATCCCCAACCACAAAATTCCACAAGTCTGCATCACAAAAGTCCAGCAACTCCTTTGTCTCTTTCATATATTTTCAGACCAGTTGCAAAATTGGTGGGCAGTTGCACCAGTCAATCAATGTACAAAAACAATAAAAGTTTCATTAAAATCCTGATAAATCCATCTGCGAGTCCTGCTGGCTTGGGACTCCTGATTCAGAGATACGGTAGATGCAACATCTTTACCAAACACGTGAATTAGTTCCACTTAGACATTTTTGGATTCTTTTTCTGTTTTTCGTTTTTGTTCTTTTTCTCTTCTTTCTTTCTTGTTTTTTTTTTTGGCAAGAGATTGTTCTTCTTTAATTAAGCTGCCTTAGGAAACAATCTGTTTATGTGAAATTTGTTACGCCTAATTTATTTAGATTGTCCCGCTAGCTTGGAATTTAATAATCTTCTTCTCTTCTTAAATTTTTGTTTGACCCAAAAAAATAATCTCGACTCTCCAATTTATCATTAGAGTAATTTAGAGCAATTTGATATGTTTTTCTTTCCTTTTCACTTTTTGTTCATTGTAGACTAATTAATTTTGACAGTTGGTGCGTAATACCACATGATGCACAAAACAAAATATTACTCTCAACTTGCACAACTTGAGCAAAAATTGAAACACAGAAAAACATTAGTTAACCTTAACAAGTACTAACTTTCCAGTACTTCACAATTCTTGTCATAATCAAATTTAAAGTCGCATAGCATCCCTTTTCCTACATACGTTCCTTCTCTCACAAGTCACAACCTTTTTGAGTTCTCTAAAATGATTTTTATTTGGGAATTTATTACTACAAATGATCCCTTTTTTTTTTTTTTTTTGGCCACCCATTGTCATGATCGACAACCTAATTTCTATATTATTGTAACTACCATACGTTGTTTGGTGATCTTTCGATTAGGATGTTTGTGTTGATGGCCTGCATTATCACACAAGTACTATTCTGACTTCCTTTAGTATATTGGGATGGTGAAATATGAATATTATTCGGATAGTGAAGTATGAATATTGTGTAATACTGCTATCTAATTAAACATCTTACCTGTTTTTTTGTCTCACGTTATTTTCTAAAAACATGTTTTTAAAATAACTTCAAACACTTTTGACTTTATTTTTAAAAACATGTTTTTAGTTAACTTCAAACACATTTTTTAATTATCTTGTTATCACACGTACGTGTTTACTAAAAAGAATTTACAATAATAATTCTGAAGAATAACCGTCCAAACGAACCTGGTATTCTTCGTATACTAGATAGATGCTCTTTTACGTCTCAAAAGATGGATTATATGGTCAAAATTAGCTAGGGGCCAAGTGTTATGCGTACTCCATAAGCAAGCTACTATCTATAAGAAAATTAAGAAGCTGAATCCTCCCTACAAAACAAGAAGAAAAATAAAAGGTGGATGAAGTCTTTTGGAGGCTTTTAAGAGAAATATTATTGTAGGCATTATTTATTTAAGTACGTTTGTACAATAAAAAAAACAGCTAAATAACATCTCTGAAAAATCTTTTTGAAGAAAATGTTAATTAAGCAAAGATTAATAGCTTTAGAATCTAGTTAGTTTGATCTAAAAATCTTTTTCCAAAAGATGCTTCATATAAAGAGATGTCATATCCCTGACAAGGATCCCAACTTTGAAACTTTTTAGTACGCGTTTAGTAAAAGTTACCCATTATTGAGTACGATTCTCTCCATTCAATTAATTGATTAAATTAATTTATTATTGTGATTGTGATTCTCCCCAATTATTTAGCAAGGATTAACTTTTCTTTTTCTTCTTCTTCTTCCTTTTCTTTTTCCCCAATCTAAACTTGCCTCAAATAAAATGGTGCAGTCATTTCACACGATAGATTTACCAAATCTGATCCAAAATTTTCAAGATTTGAAAATTATATGATTAATGCAACATGTTTTTTAATGTGTTATATACAACGTCATAAATTTATAATTCTAAAAGTCAATAGTAGGGATACAATTTACAACTCATCAATTGTGTCTATAATCAGAAAAAATATACGTGAGATAAAAACATAATTAATACGCATAAGTTTCTTGAAATCATATTTATTAAAAAAAAAAAAAAAAAAGCCATCAAACAAAGACGCCTATTTGCCCCGAGCCCACAAATTAGAACACTCCCTGTTTTAAAGTTTGGGGAACAAGCCCTCAAAAAAGAAACTTTCAACTGCTACTTCAACTTCACCATGGAAGACAGTTATATTCTGCTCAGTTCAATACACCCTAACCTCAGCAATTTCCGGCAAATGTTCTCCGACTCCGGCGTCTCCCTTCAACTCCTCCACACAATCTTTATATGGTCCATGCCCGTAATCGTTCTCCTCCTAGCTGCCACCGGACCCATATGGGTTCTTTTTTCCTACAAGAAAATGAAGAAGAAGACCACGACCAAGGTCGGACCGATCAACAAGCCCTCCGCCGGAGACCCATCGGAGACTTTTGATCGGAAGCACTTTGGGATCGATGGAGTTGATGGTATCATTTCATTGATATTCTGTTTTGGAACTCGTGGACTATTTTTAATTCATTCTGGAAAAAAAAAAATTCTTTCTTTCAATTTTTTTTTTTTTGTGTCAATTTCAACTTTGTTATGTTGTTGCATGGATTGTTTCGCAAGGATTTGATATTTTGTACATTTTTTGTACTATGATCTCTATTTTGTTTGTTGTTGATAATGTTGTACTCTTTAGACAAATCGAATATTTCTGAGTTAAACATTGAAGGTAAATCTTGTGAGTGGAGACTTTTATGTTCGGAGGAGATGGCACAGAGGGAGAAACTTGAGCTATGTCTTCTTTTAAATAGCTGAAAAGATTGAACTTCCAGTACTAAAGGCTGTAAATGAAATAGTAGTGTAAAAAAAAAATTATATATAGGTTTCCTATGGCGAGGCAAAGCTGGAAAAAGAAGGCGAAAGAGAAGGCTGGATCATCAACAGGAATGTGCAAATTGGGAACCCCAAAACCTCAATCTTCTATTGATATGATATTCTTATTCTACTTGCGTGTACTTGCCCGAAAGCCTAGTGTCATAGCCAACTTTTTTATTCACCTCATCAGCCACATTTAGATTTCAGTATAATTAGCTATACCATTTTAGACCAAAAAAAAAAAAAAAAAAGGAGAAGAAGAAGAGATGTGAAACTTTAATTCAGCTTTATTGCATCTGAAGTGCATGCCCGTGATTTAGCCTTTGCAAAGTAATGAATAGGTGGTCTTTCTGCAAATGCGCGTCCACATCTTCCTTTTGTGCTTTTGGTTTCTTCATATAATGGGAGGCAGAACTGATGTCAGGGATGTTGCTGTGTACTTTATCATGACAAAACTACTGTCTCCTGCATTTGAAAGCCGGAATTTATGATTGCCAAACGGATGCTTTCCTGTATTGATTGCAGTGTTAACATTTATTGGTGCTTGTGCACGAGTTAGAACAACACTCACCCCAACCATTTTTGTTTTATCTCTCTCACGTTGAAATCTCAGGAGGATAGGTAAAGGATAAGCCAAACAAGAAACAATAATCTTTTTGCTGCAGGCAATTTAGTTTCAGTTATTTGTTTTCTCAACTTGTTTTTCCACTTGTATGGTAGAAACAACGGTGGATTTTAATGTTTCAGATTCCAAGTTCTCGATGGAATTGCAGATCCAGGAAGTTTTGCTGGCCTCCCTTTCTTCTCAAATCACAAATACTGCATCTTCATCTACCCAAGGAAGAAAAATATTGGACGTGGATTCAAGGTCCATGAAGATTGATAATGATGTCGATAATGCATCTCAAATCTTCTGTGGAATATGTATGGAAGCTAAAGAAAGTTGGGAGATGTTCAAAAATGATAGTTGCCACCATTCTTTTTGTTATGAGTGCACAAGCAAACATATTGTGGCAAAGATCCAGGACAACATGAAAATAATTAGTTGTCCTGGAGCTGATTGCAAGGCTACATTAGATTTTCACACTTGTAGGCTCATGATCCCCAAAGATGTGCTGGCTAAGTGGGATGAATTCCTATGCCAGTCATTGATTCCCAACTCCCAGAAATTGTTCTGCCCTTTCCGTGACTGTTCAGCCATGTTGATACACGACTCAGGGGGAAGTCATAAAGGAGATAAAGTGTCCTGTGTGCCGGAGATCATTCTGTGCAGAGTGTCGTGTGCCATGGCATCCAGAATTTACATGCAAGGAAATGCAGAAGCTAAATGCTAAGCAAGGAGGAAAAGATGATGGTTTGTTCAAGTTGCTTGCTAAGAAGAAAAGCTGGCAGAAATGTCCTAGTTGCAAAATGCATGTGGAGAAAATTGAGGGTTGTATACATATTACTTGTCGCTGCAGCTATGAATTCTGCTACAGATGTGGATCAAAATGGACCGGATCTCATGTCTGCAAGAAAGCATAAAGTGCTAAAAGATCTAAAAACTAAAGGTTTATACGGTTGATTGTAGATGTAAATGCCAACATGACATATCATTTTGTGGTTAATTTTCACTGTGTTATGTGGAATCGGAGATTGTACAGAATTTAACAGAATAATATGAATTTATAATTAGAGTCAGTAGAGGTTGCCTTGTAACTAAGAATAGACCTGTGTTTAGTATCGGGCTGTTTACCATGTCAATTTGGGCGCATGATTGGAGACATCATTGCTTTGATGGAGCAAGAAAACTATTCCTTTAAGTGAATAGAAAGGTGAAAACTAGGAATTGGCCAAGAGATACAACACTTGCAACAAGTTAATCTGTCTCCTCTGAGATATTAGTTTCAAGAGTTTCTCTGGTCCAATGCTCATCACAGAAACAGTTTTTGCGCAGACCTTGTAATGTAGCAACATCACCTCTAAACAGAAAAGCTCTTTGTAAACCAGACCATAATGGAGGAAAGAAACTAGAGGAGTCAAAAACAATTGATTCGAGTTTAACTTTATATTAGTTCCCACATTGCTTGCACCACCAGCCTCCTTTCAGCCGGGGTAGGGCCCTTTGCCTCCAGTCTTCTCGCTCCCATTCTCATTGTGGGAGGCTGATCCAATATTGTACTTAGACAAAAAATTTACTGTTAATTGTACTAATAATATAGTGCAATTGTAGTTGTAGTCCTATCTCTAGAGAAAAAGATTAAAAAAAAAAAAAAACTCTTATATGGACCCAAACCGAAGCTCTACCTACGGACTCTGTTTGTGGTGTAAAAAACAACCACATAAGAATTCTCATATCAACATACATCACAGTACTTATATGGAGCACTACAAGGTCTACAGGATAGGACTGTATACCTGATTCATGTAAGAATATCAAACCCTTTCTTGCAATTTTTTTTTTTTTTGTTAAAGATGTTCTTGCACTTTTTTAAAACTTAAAACCGTCGCATGATCCAACTAAATAGTTATCCATCTATATTAACCTATTCATATCTAAACCTTTACTAATGTTATACAAATTTCAAGTTCTATACTTTCTATCTACACCTGAATCTACATCTCTATATATATTCAAAGTATGGTCAGTACTAGGTAGAAGGATATTGTTATCACTATTTGGTCTTAATTTTTCTATCCCCAAATTGACATGCCCACTTTAATAGAATCACATTTGGAGTTTATCCTTTTTGACTATTCAAGCAATTAAATAAAATATAAAAAATATTAGTCCTTCCAATGCAAGAGGAAGAGGTTATGATTTTAATTGAATATTGCGTTGTAAAGTATATTTGTTGGTCCTTTTCTTTTGTCGGCTATTCATGTAATTAATTATATAGAAAAAAATGTGATTTTATTTAATGTATACACTAGGAAGAGTAACATTTAATTAAATTTTGTCTACACAAGTAAGTTCCATTCATATGTGCCTTTTGCAGTTTGTCATCTTCTAATTACACAAAAATAGAAAACAATTGTGACGCCATTGACTGTGAAAGGAAAGTAATGAATTTAATTAAGTCTGTCTTTTCAACAAGTCCTTTGTGCCTTTTCCTTTTTTGACTGTTCACGTAATTAATTTAAAACAAAATATGAATTTACTCCATTTTAGTTATGAATTTCATTAAAAGCAACACTTAAAGTAAGTTTGCTGTATCACATAAACTATCTGTTTTCACTTTTTAGCATGTATTGTTTTCTTCCCTCTCTCTTTCCACTGTTCTCTTAATCCGTATAAACTACATGCCTTTATTAATAATTTTGAGTTACTTTGTGTAGATTTAAAATATCTATTATTTTCAATTGTGAGTTGCACTTCAATCATATATGCTCCAAAAAAAAAAAGGAAATTCAATTACATATTTTTCACAACCTAAAAGAAAAAGTATATAGAAATAACAAGTTGAGTATTAAAACATGTAATAAAATTATCACAAACAAAAAAGAGAAAATTATTGAGCGAGACATATTAAAATTTATTTTTACTTTAGAAATATCTATTTTAATTTTTAAATTATTTTTCATAAAATAAGGGCAATCTTATTACCGAATTAGGCATATGAATTTAATATAAATAATTTATATGGATAATTAATTAAATCAACAAGAGAAAAATATAAATAGATTTTAAAAATATACTTAGCAAACTAAAAACCATAATTTGATTAGATTTTGTTAGTTTGAGTTGCTATTAGAATTGGGGAAAGCAATCGAATTAAAATCATAATTTTTTAACAGAATATATTATGATAGAGTATAATATAAAAATATTATTATAGCATTGATATGAGGAGCTCCATATGAAGAAAGAAAGTGAGTATTAGTTGATGCAAGGAATCACCTTTTCTTAATAAGAAAATATAGTTTTTTGAGAAGAGAACTGATGTTGGTATTCTTCTATTCACTAGTGGTACTCCTTTAACTTTCTAAATCATATGAAAACACAAAAATACCCCCTTTTTTTTGTTGTAATTATATTCCTTTCAATTTTTTTCATTTGTAATTTGAATAAAAGTCAAGGGTGATCCTGTCTTTTTATATGATCTGAAATGTCAAAAGGAAATGCAGTTAACAAAAATGAGTGTGTCAATATTAGCTCTCTTTTGTTTCCATATTATATTTATGAATGCAAACAAAGAGATCGGGCTTTATCCAAGTTACTATTTGAAGTTAATTTCCTCTCATCATTTAAATCTTCATATAGATAGCTCAAATTTGCACAAAACAAAATTGTCTGAGGCTAGTATGTTAGATAAATTTAATTTGGAGTTAGGAAGTGAGTGAGTAACATTCCTCTCCACAAAAATTTTAATGGTTAGAAAGTATCATTTTTCGATTAACTCAAAATTGACTAAAGACTACTTGTGCCAAATTCTCCATGTTATGCCATTATTGTGTCCAATTTCAGATTAGTCCTTTCGAAAAAGATAAGTCAGTAATCAACCCAGTTTCACCCCAAAATATCCAAAAGTATCTTAACTCATAATAGCCAAAATGTGACTGGAAAACTATAAATTAAAAAAACACATATTATTGTGTAGAACATTGTTTTAAGTCATTATTGATTGTTCAACTTGGTTAAATCCTATCTTTTAGTCATTAAATTGATCAAGATGCCAAATATTTTGATATTAGCCATCCATTTAAACTGTAAATAAACACTATCTACTATATATATATATATATATATATATATATATTCTAAAAAAATGCAAAATCTCCAATTCCAATACATCGCCTCTATGAACAAAATAAATATTTTTGGAAATAGCGGTTGATGAATTACACTCATGGTGTGATCATAATAGTAAACTAAACATTAAACATAACATAATGTCTATCATGATAATATTAATACACGAAAAATAAATTTGAGTTAAAATTTACATGATTTCATTATTGAAGAAGTTTGCATGATTTCATCTTGTAAATGATAATTAACACGCAAAACCCTCAAAAATAACTAACATAGCACCTTAAACATGTATAACACTTGAAACATATCTTTAAAGCACTAACTAATTTGAATTGTTAATTTCAGTTTATAAATCACTAAAATATATTGTTTTCTAGAGGGTATACAAAGGGCCAAAACATAGTCATGCCATTATTGTAGTATCTTACCATACATAGAAGATGATACACGCTGAAGCACTTCAAACATAACTAACATATTAGTACGACACTTGAAATAATAGCAATAATTGTATTAGCAGAGAGGTATAGCAAAATATTTGTTTTACAGGGCATCATGAATACCAAATTGCAACTAGTATACATGTTAAAAAATTATTTATTAGTTTTTTAGAGCACCATGAATACCCAGATAGGTGCTATTATATACATGCAAAATTCTAAATTGTTGTGGAAATATAAATGATCACATCATGTCATGTTCTTGGTATAATCGTCACTGATGACTAATTTTGGTTAAAATTTGATGATTAGTATAATATTAGAAATAATTGCACCTGAATAATTATGGTGCAAAGCGAGTTATAAGTGTTATAATAATTATTTCATGAATAATATTAATTAACTGGTAGAGAAAGTTTTATAATGATTAAGATATCTCATGAATAACATTAATTAAATAGCATAGACGTTAGCAATGATTAGATATATTATCTAGATAACCATGAAATTAGACATTAGCAATGAGCGGACATTAGCAATGAAATTAGACGAGTTATTGAATATATGAACAAAAAATAGTAGTGAATAATTAAATAGTTAAAAACAGTTCTGAAAACATTTATTATTCTTCTTTAAGCAGGCAAAGAAAAAACACAAACATTCTAAGGACAGCAAATACCCTCTCAAATTGTTTTTTCAACCTTCTATTTTCCCTTTATTAAGTGCGGAAAACACCCTCAAAGTTGAAAATCATCGTTAATACCTATAAAAAAGGGCTTACTAACAATTCAGGAATTAGATATAAAAAAGATAGGGTGCTCACCTCAATATGGACTAAGGTACATCTAATGATAATTCACAAGCAATATTCTCCTGGTGAAAATATTGATCAACGTGTTGACTAGCTAAAGCACAGTTGCATTATTGAGTTATTCTCTTCGAGAAAAGAGGATTAAGAGAATAACAGCATCCATCATTCGACATGAGATGCGACCTAACACAGCTGCAATTAAAACTAATACAAGTGTTTACTGACTTTAACTTCTTTGTTTCAACCTTGATTCTTTTTATTATTTTTATTTTCCAAAAGGAAAATGATCCAAAATTCCTTAAATCTATTATATAGCATATTCTTTACTTCATATAGCGGAGACGTCATTCTTTGACATTCCATTCATTGAAACGGACCCGAAAGAGCCACACAACTTACCTCATGCCTGCAAATTATTAGTTTGCTGCAAATAGTAGCCAACCAATGCCATGGCTCCATATGCATTCAAAAATTTTCCCAGCATTTTTTTTTGTAATATTCCTTAAACATGATTTCTAATCAATTTTGACCTCTCATATATGTTTACATGCAATATTATTCTTTCAATTGTATTTCAAAGAATGCAATCTAAACCCAGTCGGTAAGAAAATGTGTGGAAATACATCATCAAAGGAATTGCAAACAACATGCATCCATGTTTGGGCCTTTATAAGTGCTAGATCAACACAACCAAATATTCTTTCTTTAGGAAGAGAGTGGGCATCTTTGCTTTGCACCTCCATCAATGAGGACTCTTCTCCGACAAATAATCTTCATTCCCATATGCTCTAAAATCTGCGTTTTTAGTCTAATTCAGCTGTTGAGTTAAAAAAGTAAATATTGTGTTACCCTTCCTTTGCAACTGGAATGGCTTAACTGTTGGAGCAATGCCCAGTTTAGACGCTCGTTGAAGTACAGTTTTCTATAATGTATTAATTTTTTTTTAAAAAATAACAAATGCTTGTCATATTTAAAGGAAAAAGATATAATGTAAATGCATATGCAAGTACCGCCCAAAGAGTGGCTCCTGCATCTATAAATGTCTAGCACATTGCACAGTTTAAACCTCCAATAAGTGAGAAAGAGAGAACGCGAACAATAAACATAACCAAGTCATCTTTCCAATTTTTGCAATGTAGAGAGCTTAAGAATTTAGAAGATGTCACTAAAATAATTCTTGCCAAAATAGATTTATTGGCGTTCGGTTGGAATATTACTACAGCTAATAAAAGCTTATATTTGGGCGAAGCCTTATGACAGAACCTGGAGAAAGAAGATGAGGCAAAAGCATGATACAAAGCAGAGAACCGAATTTAAGTAATCGACAGCTTGAGACGTATAAGAGGAAAGAGGAACACCAAACACAAACAATAGAACATGCGGGGTCCTCAAATACGGCAGATATGGATGCAAGCTACACATGCTAATAAAATTATTGTACGATAGATTACATATGCTTAACAAGAAGGATACAGCGCAAACATCATACATGGGATAACAAATTGAGCTTTCATTTCAACTTTAAGATAACTTTTTTGCACTGGAATACCCATGAGGTGCTGAGCTTCATCTTAATTTGAAAAGTTTTTATCATATGAAAAGGTTCTGATAACTGATATCTATCATGCAAAGACTGTCACGCCTCGTGCCCTGAGATATGGCACCTATCATACTCTAAACTACATTAGAACACAAGACTAATCGATACAAAATATCAACGACAAATCATAACTTAATACATATACGATAATTTCCAAAAGAAGATCATTTCATTCATTCAAAATAGTCATCATCCATTTACAATTCTATTACCTCATCACAAAAAAAAATAAGTGGAGATCATATGTATAACCTAATCTATACAAAAAATATGGCTATACAATCGATGAACAAATATAACTTCTTTCTATGCCTAATGCCAAAGTACATTCTAAGAGGCCCAAAAGTCATTCCAGTCTTCTTCTATAAATTCATCTCCTGCGAGACAAAAGAATGGGATGAGTAATAAATCATCCAGTAAGTAGTAAAATGTCTCTTTGTGGCTCGAGATTATTACATGTATACATATAGTTTTTCAATACAAAGTCATAGTTCACATCATTCATCAAAATACATGGTCATTTCATTTGCCACGCAATTCAATTCATAATCATAGATCAATTCAACGAGAGCTCAAATAGTTAGTAGACAAATGACCCTGAATATCTAGTTCTTAACTATAACTCAGTTAACACAGTTCAAATCCAACTTTCACCCGATTAGTCCGATTCGAAACTAACTATTACCCAGGTTAGTATGGTTCAAAGAGTTTATCACAATTACCAATTTAAGGAACTAATCCCGTCATATTCCATTTTACATACAAGAGCTCAATTCACCAGTCATTAAAATAACAATTAGACTACGTATACACATTTCATAGTAAAGCAAGAATATAACCAAACTCAAGCCCATTTGTATAGAAATTAGCATTTCAAAATATTAAAGTAAACATAGTATATTTCCAAAATGGCAACGAGATTCAAGTACTACTTACCTCGGTCCAAAGGTTAATTCAAGCAGGTTTGAGTAGAGATACACACCATTGTCACCTAAATACACAAATAACACTTAATCATACACTAATTCTACCAAGAAAACATACTTAGAGCTTAATTCTAGACTCAAGACTCAAAATGGACCAAAACAAAAGAAAAGCGGTGATCTGCGGTCCTATCCGCAGTGTTAGTTGTGGTGCAGCTGATGCCGCGAATAGCACCAGAACCAACCCACTATGAGCTGCGGTTGGCACCAGAGACTTCCCCGCTTTGTGGCTGCGGATGAGCCTAGCAGTGCGATTCCTCCAATCTGCAACACTTCGAAACCAAATCTATCATATTCTATCTTTATCCAACACCTCCCAAACACTAAATCAACTCCAAAATGGCATAAAATGATAAGAAAACAACACACAAAAATAGTATACTTCAAAAATCATGAATCATATCCACAATCACACATTCTCCTCAAAGTTCTTCACCCACATTTCATCAATGTCAAGAAATCACACAACTCACATATCCCCACATACTACAACCCCAAGCACATACTCATCAAAGTATAAGGACCTTAAAACTTCCTAATCAACCATCCAATTACCCAATCGTGACACAACCCAAACAAAGGAAGAAGAGATTGAGTTTGAGAGGAAATTACCTTGGGTGGAAACTTCGAGGCTTCTGACACTTGTTTCTCCTTGAGAATGGGATCTCACACTTTCTTCTTCAAGAACAAAAGGAGAAATTTAGTGGGAGAAATGAGGAGATAGAGAAAGAGCTTTCAAAGAAAGAGGGGAGTAGAAGTGAAAGAGGAGAGAAAGCCCTAATCTTTTGGGGTAGGATCAACTTTTCAA
The DNA here is from genome assembly GCA_024721245.1 of Mitragyna speciosa. Taxonomy (NCBI): domain Eukaryota; kingdom Viridiplantae; phylum Streptophyta; class Magnoliopsida; order Gentianales; family Rubiaceae; genus Mitragyna; species Mitragyna speciosa. Next base: position 20,056,241 of record CM045568.1, read on the forward strand.
AATTGCAATTAAGTCCCCCATGAGTTTACCGTTCATCAATTTCCCAAGAAGTCAAAATTAAAATATGGTCCCTGGGGAAACCTTGGTATTACAGAAACAAGGATCAGATGCAGTTTATTCAAAATCTCGTCTGTGTAACGGAAGTGCAGATTGATCCTATTCTCCACAAGTGCTAGTGGAGGGGTATAACATAAAGCTTTTTTAGCAAAGATATGAACTCCCTATCTCAGTCAATAGTACACTACTGCAGAACATTTTTTTTTTTAATTATCATGATGGCTGAATAATAGGTATTACTGCTCCAAAAACCTCATCAATCTAGCCATTTATATACCTCATCACTTCCTCTTTTCCTCCTCTACATCGACTAATCTAACTACCTTTAATATCTTCCATTCCCATAATATTGAAATCAGTAACAATATTATCTTTCATGGATCATAATCAGATGCTTTGCCTTCTTTTACTGATACTTCACATGTTCTGCTGCTGTCAACAAACAGCAGCAAATAACCAGTCTCAGTTCTTTACTCTGATAAAGAAGTCACTATCAGGGAACTTTTTGTCAAATTGGGATGTCAATGAAGTCCAAAGTTTTTGTAACTACCAAGGTGTTGGTTGCAACGACCAAGGGTACGTTGAGGAAGATTGATATCTCTGGATGGTCACTCTCTGGCCAGTTCCCTGAAGATGTGTGCTCTTATCTTCCTGAGTTACGGATTCTTCGTGTTGGATACAATAATCTACGCGGTAGCTTTCCTAGGAGTATCACCAACTGCTCTCTTTTAGAGGAGCTGAATATGAGTTCTACTTATCTTGCTGGGACACTGCCTGACTTGTCAGCTTTGAAATCTCTGAGGTCTCTAGGACTTGTCATACAACTTCTTCAGGGGAGATTTTCCTATGTCATTTACAAACCTCATCAACCTTGAGATACTGAACTTGAATGAGAATAAAGGTTTTAATTTCTGGCAATTGCCCGAGAATATCTCCAGGCTGACAAAGCTTCAGATCATGATCTTGAGCACATGTAATTTACAAGGCAAAATCCCAGCTTCAATTGGTAATATGACATCCCTCACTGATCTTGAGCTGAGTGGAAATTACCTAGTTGGCCAGCTTCATCCGGAGCTGGGACAGCTAAAGAATTTGCAACTGCTTGAGCTTTACTACAATGAACTTGAAGGTGAAATACCTGAGGAGCTTGGAAATTTGACTGAACTCGCAGATATAGACATGTCTGTCAACAAGTTCACAACGCTTCCAGAATCTCTATGCCGCCTTCCCAAACTCGCAGTCCTGCAACTTTACAACAACAGTTTAACTGGAGAGATTCCTGCAATCCTTGGAAACTCAACCACCTTGACTTTGTTGTCCCTTTATGCGAATTCTTTGACAGGGAAAGTACCAGAAAATCTTGGAAGATCATCACCTCTGATAGGGGTGGACCTGTCAGAAAATCAACTGTCCGGAGAACTGCCAGCATATGTATGCAATGGAGGTAAATTGATGTATTTTCTTTTCCTTGATAACAAATTTTCTGGAGGAATACCCGAAAGTTATGCGAAGTGTCACTTTCTTCTCCGGTTTCGAGTTAACTACAACAAATTGGAAGGCGGAATACCTGAAGGGCTTTTAACACTTCCACATGTGTCAATCATTGATGTGAGTAATAACCGCTTGAATGGTTCAATTTCCAGAACAATTGGAAATGCAAAAAATTTGTCAGAACTTTTCATGCAAAATAATAGTATTTCAGGCATTCTTCCTTCTGAAATATCTCGAGCCATCAATCTTGTAAAGGTTGATCTCAGCAACAATCTCCTGTCTGGTCCATTACCGCCTGAAATTGGCAACCTTGGACAGCTGAACTTGTTGCTCCTGCGAGGTAACAAGTTTAATTCTTCCATCCCAAAATCACTATCTTCACTAAGGTCACTTAATGTCCTTGATCTGTCTAGTAATCAGTTAACGGGGCACATTCCAGAAGATCTGTCTGTGCTCTTGCCAAATTCCATAAATTTCTCAAATAATATGCTCTCAGGTCCTATACCTCTCTCATTTATAAAGGGAGCAGGTCTGTTGGAAAGTTTCTCAGGCAATCCAGGCCTTTGTTTGCCCGCATGATGTGAATTCATCCAGTACAAATTTCCCCCTTTGTTCACTAACTCACAACAGAGAAAGGGTAAACTTTATTTGGGTAATTGGGATATCTGGAGGAATTGTCATTGCTGGAATTGTCCTGTTTCTAAAGCAATGGTTCAGTAAAGCTAGGGCGATGACCGAGCATGAGGACACCTTTTCCTCCTTATTTTTCTCATATGATGTTAAAAGTTTCCATTGTATAAGTTTCGATCAACGTGAGATCATTGTGTCCATGATCGATGAGAACATAGTGGGGTATGGAGGCTCCGGGACAGTGTATAAGATTGAATTAAGCAATGGAGAAGTTGTTGCGGTAAAGAAGCTCTGGAGTAGAAAAGCTAAAGATTATGTTTCAGATAATCAACTGGTTTTAGACAAGGAGCTGAAAACTGAGGTGGACACTCTAGGAAGCATAAGGCACAAGAACATTGTGAAGTTGTATTGCTATTTCTCCAGTATGGAATGTAGCTTATTGGTTTATGAATACATGCCAAATGGTAACCTTTGGGATGCACTTCATGGAGGAAAGATACTTCTGAATTGGCCTGCTCGTTATCAGATTGCACTGGGAATGGCACAGGGTTTGGCCTATTTACACCATGATCTGTTGCCCTCCATTATTCACAGAGACATCAAGTCTACCAATATCCTACTGGATATCAATTACCAGCCAAAAGTTGCAGACTTTGGGATAGCAAAGGTTTTGCAGGCAAGAGGTGGGAAAGACTTCACAACAACAATTATTGCAGGAACTTGTGGTTACTTGGCCCCAGGTAAATAATTCTTGCACCTCATACTTAGTCAAGCTATATCTCTTCAAAATTGATACAACATCCTGAACAGAAAAATTTAAATCTCATCCAATAGCAGTCAAATAAAGAATTTTATTGGAAGTAATTCATTTAGCAATTGCATAAAATTTATGAGAACATCTGCATTAACTTGGTCTTTATCCATCTCTTCGCTGAAAGTCCATCATTGAGTAAGAAGATGTATTAACAGACTACCAAAAAAGAAAAAAAAAAAAAACTGTCTTAGTTATCTGAGCATAGACTTAATACTATTAATTTCATTTGTTCATTTTATTATTGAGGTAACACACATAGCCTGATGCTCAAGTTTTTTTGGTACTTGCTTGCTGTGATAGAATATGCATATTCTTCGAAGGCAACCACCAAGTGTGATGTCTACAGTTTTGGGGTTGTATTGATGGAATTAATAACTGGGAAAAAGCCAGTGGAGGCAGAATTCGGAGAGAACAAAAATATTATCTGCTGGGTTTCAACCAAGGTGGAGACAAAAGAGGAAGCCCTGGAGGTTTTGGACAAGAAAATATCAGGCTCATTCAGGGATGAAATGATTAAGGGACTCCGAATTGCCATCAGTTGTACATGTAGGAATCCAGCACTTCGCCCCACAATGAACGAAGTTGTTCAACTGCTGATCGAAGCTGACCCCTGCAAATTCAATTCTTGCAAATCCTTCAACAAGACCAACAGGACATTCAATATCACTAAGCCAAAGAATATCTGTGACTCATGATCAAGGACATTGGCGGGATGCAAGGTGGAAGTGGAATACAGAATCCAACCAAAATGGCTCCTAAAATTTGTAGAGACCATTTTACTTGATGGAGACCTACATATTACTTTCCTAGTTATTTTCCAAAAAAGTCGAAGCCAGTAAAGGTATATAGGACCTGTTCCACTTTTTTTTTTTTTTTTTCTTTTTTTGGCCTATTGTGAGTATGTACGAGGACCATGCTTTAAGCCAACGCTGAGCATCTACATTTTTCAATTGACCCACAAGAGGAAATAATTTTCTAGCTCTTGAGAAATTTGTTGTTTCTAACTTTATGTCACAAGAGTCATCCAATTAAAAGGGAGTTATAAATTATCAATAGAAAGCAAGGATACTGCTGAGAGTAAAATCTGAAAGTTCCTTCAGGAGTACTTTTTTTTTTTTTTTTCAATGAAGCTTAGTTCCTGATTCTGAATTTAACTATTGAGAATGATTTGTTGGTGAAGGGTCCTCTTCAATTCATCTATACCATGCTCATCTTTTTTTCCATTTCAGCTAGGGACACAAAGATTAAGCATTATATATATATTTTTTACTTCCATATGTTTCCTTTTTCTTGTTGAGTTTGATTACTTGGTAGCAATGAAATGTAATTAGTACTGCTTTACAAGCATGGCAAAGAACCAAACCTGTCTGACCATACAAGGTGTTTTATTATGAACCTCCACTTACAAAGCAAAAATACTCTTTCTTTATTCAAAAGGGCTTTGAGGTTGATATACTGTTCTTCCCTTTACTGCATAAAAGAGAATGCTCAATATACTTAGGCACACCAGTTCATGATCCACGCATACATTTTAAAGGCACACTGTTACACGTATAGTTAGTGCATTGTCGACATCAATCTAGTAATCTTTATTTTTTTTCATCGGTCTACTTGACATCTTAGAGCTTTTGCCTTATTCGTGATTCTAAGTATGCAATCACCCAAGAAGAGACACAAGTTTCACAAATTTTTGCAAGTACCCACCATGGTATAAGATCCAACTCAAGACTCTTGAGTAATAGACATGATACTGTCCTAATTCTCTCACTGCTTGGGAGTGTATATTTCACAATGACAAAGCCTATAACTTGCAGATAATCAAATGATTTCCACAAGACAGCAATGGACGGAGACAAGAGAGAAATTATACTACGAACCTTTACAGCAACTAGCAGGTAGGAAAGAATTCTAGCAGCATATCATGAACCAATCATACAAGACAAATCAACAAGTGCACGGCTATGCCAAAATGTGTGCATCCCGTACGTGTGCCTTGAATTCAACCCTGTCAAGTGGCAGGCAGGGCCCTTAAAAAAGAATAACAAACCACTTTTGGGCATGATGGAGAGTCCATAAACAAAAGTAACAACCACTCATAGACGACATAGTTCTTGTGGCTTGAGGAATCATCTCTTAAAACAGGATTTTTGCAAAAACAAAAGTTACTCTCCCTGGCATAAATATCCTCCTAATTCCAGAGGTATCATAATAAACCCAAAAAAGGTTATGTCCCATTATTGCTTTCTTTCCATCAAGTTAAAGCAGCAACAATAACTCCACTGAAAGTTACGTCCCATTATTGCTTTCTTTCCATCAAGTTAAAAGCAGTAACAATAACTCCACTTATTTAGAAGTCCAAGCATCATTGTTTCCTTTTTCTTCTCTTTGATAAATCAAAGGGCTAGTTGCTACTAGTATGGATACCATTTTTCACTACCTGATTAGACAATTAGATTAAATATATTGAATGTGCTTAGCGTTGAAAAGGGTAATCAAATTGGATTAGGAGAAATGGAAGAATAATTATTACACCAACACAAGTTACAATTATATTAGGGAACAAATGAATTATAGGGTACTAGTTTCTGTTGAGGAATATATGAATGATCCTATTCAAGCACATTAGGCAAATCCTACACGCTCGTTGTGAGCATTCAAATGAGTGGTTATATAAAATTGAGTTGCATTGGACATATGTATAGTTTTGTAGTGTAATTTTTTTAGTACTTTACAGTTTTTAAGAGTGATAAAGAGTGGAGACTTACTTCGCTACTTTCTTGTTGCGATGTCAAAATCCTTCCTGCATCAAACCATAGTTTCCTGCTTGGGCAACACAACACAAGAAAGATTGAGGAAAATTAACATATTTCCTGGCGTTAAATTGTCATTTTGCTTCGTCACATATATCTTCTAGACTTCTGAAGAACCAAGGGCGTATTTTCCTTTTATTGTTTTTGTTTTTGCTTTTGTTTTCTGTTTGGTGATAAATGACTAGACTATATGGACTACATCCGTCTGCGTCAACCACTCCACAAGACTCTGTACACGATCTATGCCTCTCGATACGATCAAATCTGCAAGACTCTTACGCTGGACCAGTCCTAATCCCTTCCATATGATTTATTTGTGGCGAAATAGGAGTGAACACGCAAAAAAAATAGGAGATCTTGACAATCGAACCTGATAAACGAACGCACAAGGACCTTTGGCTACCAAAAAAAGGACTCAAGTCTTTGTAGGGAAAGGGAAGGTGGTTAATGTTCAAACTCAACCCCTATCAAAAAATTCATATGGTTGTGTATTGTGCCTGTCTAGTCAAATGATAATTTAGTCTTGTTTGTTTATCTTTGAAATTGGTTAAAATAAGAGTAAGAGTATAAGAAGAGAGCTGTAAATGAACCGAACCAAGTCGAGTATTCTCAGTTCAAACTCGTGCACTGAGCTCATTTATTAAACGAGTCTAAATGTGTGTTCGAGTTTGACTCGTTTAACTATACGAATAAGCTGAACTCGAATTTTTACGAGTCGAGTCGAGTTTTGTTTGCAAACAACTCTGTTCAAATCAGTGTAAATGTGTTATTTGAGCCAAGCTGAGCCAAGTATCTTATGCTTGGACTCTTGTTTGTTTATTAAACGAGTCAAAATTTACGTTTAAGTTCGGCTCATTTAATTATACGAATAGGCCGAACTTGAACTTTTATAAATCGAGTCGAGTTATGTTCGCGACGTTATAGCTGTAAGGGTAGGGAAAAAAAAAAAAAAAAAAGTAGACAATCGAACCTAACACCAGGAACCTGCACAATGGATGTCTCAACGCCGAAGAAGTTGAGTTTGGGTTTGGCAGACGTTTATTCTTCGGTTGATTATCACCCAACGACGTTTCGGTTTTAGTTTTTCAAGTTCTTGAAACGGTCATGAAAAGCCCTTTAAGCAGACCCATTGAGATTTGCGTCAGTCAGGGCCTAAGCTCGAAAGACTGGCCCAATCTAAGTTGAATATTATGAGCAGTACCCCTATGCTTCATGGGGCCTTAGTTGTACCAGTTGTTCATTTGAATGGCGCTCTGGCTTGCTTTCGTTAAACCAAAGATTTCTTGGTTACTAAAGGGTTCTTTAAGGTTAATGTTAACAAAACGCTACCTTTATCCAATTCCCTTAATTCTTGGAGCATCCTTCTTATGTTTGTTATGCAACACAAATTTTGGAGAAAGAATTGAAAAAAGTAGGATAAAATGAAATTGGCACTCAAAAGGTAAATATTTTAGATAGATATATCGCTAACAAGTTGTGCCTTTTGCCAAGGTCATCCAGAACGAAAAACCAGCAATCTGGGCAACTTTCCAAACAGTTCAATTGCATTTGTGTTGTCAGTCTCTCATGTGGTCTCCAAAATCCAGATCAACTGTTTTAGTCAGACAGCCAAATTCGACTTCCAAACTCTTCCCTTCTTTCCTTTTACAGTTTAAAGTAACCTTTAAACTTAAAAAGGATCAGTTTCTCATGCTTCAACAAGAGATCGCTGAACAAGGCAGAGCTGTTAGCAATAAATTCAATAGATACAAAGTATGCAAATTGCCTTGAGATTTGCAGACAAAACTATCTTAATGTGTGAAAGTTGACAGCCTCACTTAAATTCACTTGGGGATTTGCACTGTCATTTAGTTTGACGACATTGGGATTCAATTCCTATCTTCTTCTCCTCCTCATTGCATAAATAAATACACGTGTACATGTATGGAACCATGGGAGCCAGTTGTATTTTATTTATTCACCTTTTATTTATTCAGATAAATAAATTGCAGCTAGTTCTGTTTACACATGCATTATAATTGCATACTGAAATACTCAGCAGGAGTAGTTTAGAGAATTTTAGGTGCAGTATACAAGAAGATTAAAGTCCTGTCCTCGACAGCATGTTTTACTTGTTTTAACTTTTGTTTTTTTTATCATTGCATTTTAATTTTTTAAACTAAAATCAGGAGTAATTGATTTTCAATCTTTCTAAAAATCAGAATCGGTTGAGAACAAGTCATAAATTTTAGTTTAAATAAGACATCATTATAATTTTTTCATTCGTGTTGCCGTGTACTGCTAAAATTATTGGATGCCAAACAATCGACCAATGTGGCACATCTGAAACAAAATACTCCCTCCGTCCCATTTTGATAGGTTTATAAGTTTTTTCACACAGTTTAAGAAAAGTTAGTTAACTTTATTGAAAGAATGAATTAATCAATGATGTTACTAAAATACCCTTATATTTATCATTAAATATTTACATTAAATACAAATAGAAAATTACACCATAAGTTAAATTAATTATATTTGATGTGTGAATGCACGGTTTCTCTTATAACAAAGTAATTAAATAGGGGCATTTTAGAGAACTTGAAAATTAACTACATTCTTCAATTGAAAAATGGACTATAATTTGGGACGGATGAAAAATGAAAGCAAGCCTATCAAAATGGGACGGAGGGAGTACATGAGAAATCTCACATATGTGAACCAAAATATTCCTCCTTTTCATCCTGTTTCTGCTCCAACATCCTAAAATGTACCATAAACCGATTTAACCAATTTCCACGGTGCAAACTCTGCAACACTGGACGTGGCCAAGTAGACGATTGTACAATCTTGCCCAGTCGAGTTCGACAGAGTATGGGTTCAATTTGAGATGTTGGAGGATTTACTCGGTTCAAATCATCTGTCGAATAGCATCAATTTTTTAACTGTTCAAGCGAGGCAATTAAGAGATTTTATTATAAATATGAAACACGTACAACTTTATATAGAAGGAACAAAGGGGACATGTAAATTTGAAGAAGGATAATATTATTGCGGATTTTGGCAAAGCATATCATTTCTTCATATTGTTAAACGAAAAATCCTGCAATTTGGATTTTATCTCCAACAAATAAAAAAGAAAAAGAAAAATCGGCATAACTATCCATAAGCAGTGGCACTAGAATTTTACCAGCTCCCAAAACGAAGAGAACAAGAGAAAGGTCAACAAAACTTTAGTACCGTATTCCATAAAATAATTATACGAAAAAACCCACAACATTTTTGTCCCAAAAACCAGCAAGCTATCCTTATACGACTACCAAAACTAGCCATTTTCGTAAGTTCTACGTTGGTGTTGTAGATTTTTTTTTTCCTTTTCTGTCAAAACTCAATTCGGCCCTTCCTCAACGGATGAAAGCGAACATGCACAAATCTGCCAAATGTATACTTTTAGATTGATCGATAGAATTGAGACTCATCATAATGTTAAATCAAACAAATTTTGTCGAAAGATATTTTTTGTCAGAATAATGGTTGTAGTTACTCGTTCGACACAGCATCTACTTCTACAATTCAATTACTAAATTGGCTAAAAGTTAACGACTTGGGAATAATGATAAATATTATGGCCAGGATTCTTGGAGGCCAATTAGTGCTATACATCAAGTGAGAAAGAATTAGAAACTCTTTGTCGGGCTAGACTTTTATTTGCAACTAATTTCATACGAGTTAAAAAGTTCGATATCGATCTTATACCACGTTAAGCTATACCGTAAGGGTTAGTTATTGAGAAGTTTTTAAATTTTTATTCATGTGTCCAAAATTATTCATTTGGATTGCAATTTTTGAAATATTATTGAACGAATAGTACTGTTAGAGTATTTGGAATGTGATGTATATGATATATAAAAGGTGATTGAAAAAAATATTTAGAGAATATTTTAAATTAATTTTTTGAAAAAAAAAAACTTGCTAAGCCAAATTTCAGCCGGTTATTGTTCTAGAATCGAAACTGACCAAGTGGAAAGCTTCGTTTGAGAAGAGTTTTGTTTTAGTGTATTCTAAGCCAAAAACAGCAGCTTTCGCTTGTCCGTCGGCTGGCTGGCTGGCTGGCTATCACATATTCGCATCCCTACCACTATCATTTATATACTATTCACCATCCACGCCAACGTATATTAATTAATTCCTCTTAATTGTCTCTATCTACCTTTCCCTAAATCTTAAATGTTATCGTCAAATCTTGTTTGGTTTGGAGGAGAAAAATGTTCCCTCAAACTCAAAGTCAATTATGTCCTTTTTCCCCCCCCTCTCTTTTGCAAAGTCCAACTTGATCTTTTTATCTATTATGAGTATGTTTTTTTTCTACCCATTTGGATGATTATTATTGATATGGGATCTTTGCACAAAAAGAATTCGGAATCTCAACAACTCCTATGGAAAAATGTTTCTCAATGTCCATTTTCTTAATTAATGTTCTCAATGAGCATTGAATGTAACTTCTCATCAAATGATGCTACCCAAGTTTAACCCTGAAGGGATAGCAATAATAGGTTGTGACCTCCAATATTGAGAGTAACAAAAAAATTTCTTTTTCCTTTTTTTTTTTTTGAGAAAGGAGGGTTTTTTTTTGGGGGGGGGGGGGAGGGTGTGATATGTAATATTTGGAGACATATTATTATGGACAAGGTCCACGTGCTCCACTTTTAAATCCAATCGTGAAAATATGAATAACCAATACTAAGTGGGATCCGCTGAGCCTTGTGGCACGGATGAGGCTTGTGGACTTGACACATTCCAAAAAATTCTAATATTTGCCACATCTATATTAACCTCACTCCCGCGGCTGATTCTCAATGATCCTTTATTAACACTAAGCAAGAAGTATCAACTATTGTTTGTTTATAATAATCGATTAAGGATCTTCTTTTCAATCACGATAGATGTAGGAAATTTCCTAGCAACCAAGGCTATCACTTAGTACAACCACAGCATAGGTTTCCATGTCTTGATCGTTTGTTAGCCGTATGCATGCCATATAATTAATGAATATTATCATGACACTTAACTTCTAGCATGTAAAGACACGAATTCGAGTTACAGAATTTCAGGCAACTCAGACCTCTCGAATAAACAATCTAGCCAACTGACCAACGTTGTAATGTCTATCCCAAAACAAGATTAGCTGAGTAGTTGTGGACCCCTCCAAAATTGTATTTGCTTAACAATCAAATATTAATTTATATTATTCAGCAAATAATTGGATTGGAATTAAAAAAAAAAAGAAAAAAGAAAAAAGGGTTTGGTTCAACTCCACTTGGGCATTTGTTTTGGTAACCAATCAAATCAGCATGTTATTGTACTACAACAACAAAGTCTACAATCAACATTTGACGTAGAGTTTCCGTCATTCTCTAGAAAACGACTTCAGAAGAGATCAGTTGTTAACTAGTTAGTAGATGGGGCAGATGATGGAGTTTGAGTATTTCAGTTTCCAATCGCTGCTGAGTGAGTGGATAACATTACAGCTTTTCTTCATATTGTCACATTGGATAAATGTACGAGTAATAAAAGCACTGATATTTCTCAGCTGCAAAAATCCAGAAAGATCAATTGCAAGACCAACATTTGCAATTAATTAGGTAAAGTACTTTTGGTTTTTGGTCCAGTTGTTACTCGACAACTCTTGGACCAGGGCGCAATTTACTCCTCATAACTACTAGTAATTTCTTTTTTCTCTTTTCTTGAGTCAAACTAGTTCCCACACTCTCAAGTTAGGTGCATTTTTTGTTCACTTTAACCTTGTAGCATTGAAGTTTACAAAATCCTTCCACAAGAACTTGTATCAATTGTCAAGATGGTGAAATGAAGTTTGCACTTGCTAACAATCTATGGTTTGCATACTAATCGAGATGAGACTGTTTAACTTCCAAAAAACTTACTTACACACGGATTATTGTCGTAGTTCTTTCAATGAAATTTGAAAATCATATTAGTAGCAAACATTTACGTTCTATTAACGAAATAAAGAAAAAAAAAGACACTCCAGGGCAAATAAATTTTTAGTTTTCACTCACACTTGTATGCACCAAACTATTTTGGGAGTCGATTTAAATTCTTACAGAAAGTCTGTACTACTAGGAAATTAGAAAGTCAGAGGGGGCTTTCCTCTCAAAAGACAAAGTTAGAGGGGCTAAACCTAAAAAAATAAAATGATCTTGGGCAAAAAGGAATTAGGCAATCTTGTAGAGAGGAAATTACAATTAACCAACTGTGTTACTTACCCAAATAAAAAAATATACACAGACACGTAAAGTGAGATGTTTTACCACCATCCTGTGTGGCCTTTTCCAGGATAACACTTTGGACTGGTGAAACGAGGTTTAGAGATTTTCAGTTACTCTACTATTCATTTTTCCTTTACTTTTTTTGAGGAATTGATGCAAATAAAATTAAACAAATTTAATTTTTAATCTTGATATTGTAGATTGAAACATCGTTAGAGGAACATTTTAGGTGGACACAGTATTCAAAGCAAATGACAACTTTCAACAACAAATTTTGAATGCACCATTTTCTTGCTTTGACTTTCTGAATTTTTAATCTCATTTACTACAGCTATCCTTCCCCCCTAACTGCACAAAAAACTATTGGATGAAATTCTCAAGACCTAATTTTTACGCCTTATATAGTTAGTGGCATAAGATTTTATTTTAGTCAAATAAATGTATTGGATTTAGGCTACAAAGGTTTTCTGATTCATGTTTTTAGTTTTGACTTTTGGCATGTTTCTTTAACAGAAATTATTACATTATGAGTTGGTACCTTAAAATCTTATATCCATTATTGTTTGCATAATCAGTAATGATTAAAGTCGTAAATATATAATCATTATGATATATGGTACGCGTCATGAACAACTTTGCAAAATGGTCAAACCATTTGCAGTTGCATTGCAACCGAGGTTAATGTCTTTTGACTTTAGACTTGAACTTTAGATTAAATTAACAAAACTGTCATAGGTCCTTCTTTCCCTATCCACAATTCCCCATATTCTTTTTGCTTGTCGCACTAGGACTTCTTTCATTGTGTTATATTAATTTATTTCCAGATGTTACATTAATTAACTTCCCAAGATTAGGTGGGTGTGGATTAAAAAGGCTTTTTTTTTCTAAAAAAAAAATCTGACGTTTATATGTTTATCTCCTATATATATATATATATATATATATATATATATATATATAAGTGGATTTAAAAATCATTATACCAATATTTTTATAAAATTTTCTTTATTTTTTTCAAAAAATCTAGCGAATTATAAATCACATTTACTAGAAAGATGTTACAATCATATTTGTTAGCTAAATGTACTAGTGAGGTAATAAGATAATTATTGGACATGTTTGAAAAATAATTGATGAATACATTGCTAATAACTAATTACTTGAACTACAACGGACAAAATTTCAAAGGGTGACTTCCACAATATAAAAAATGAAAAAGAGGCCAACCTGCGATATCACACGGCACAGCAGAGCACAGGAGAGACAAACTGAAGACTATTATTCTTACCAAAAAAGAAAGTTGAAAATGGCCTCTCACCGGCCTACCCAATTTTTCTCCATCCAAAATTTTTAGGCCCAAATCCCAAAAATACAACCTCCATTCCACAATTTCTCCCTAAAACCCAATAAAAATTTTTCTCCCCAAAACCCCCCCAATCAACAAACAACAGACCACAGCAGTTAAAACAGAAAATTTTGACACCTGTTTGAGTTTTCTTGAAGTTGGCCACTGGGATTTTTTCCAGTACCGTTTTGTCAGTATAAACAGAAAAACCAAGAAAAATCAGTGAAGAGAAAAGAAAAGGAAAAAAATGGGAATTTGGGAGGTGAACAGTTTTGTTTTGTTGATTGCATTTTCAGCTGTTGGGGCTTCTTCTTATGCTGCTGTTGTTGGCATTAGCATTACCATCAGAGGGCTGATGATGATGATGAGAAGCAGCTTGTTGATGTGGAAAGACATGGCTGACCTTGAGAAGGAGAAAGAGGTATCGATATCATCTGACGAAGACTTTGTAAATCCAAGGTTGTTTTTGGGTTTTGACAGAGGAGAGAGTACAATGTAGTACTTACTATTAGGTCTCCCTCTTCACCTCTCCTCAGTCCTCCCCTTCTTCTCTTTTGGGTTGTTGTTAAATGGCAGACAGGACGGAGCCAGGCATAATTTACATAATATCATATATTACATTATAAGGAAAAAATGAACTTTCTCTTTAATATATGTAAAGACCCTTCTTTTTTAAATTTCTTTTGTTCATTTTGGCTTTTCCTTCATTGTTTTAGCTCAAGAAAGAAACTTTGTAGTTTTTTTTTAATCATTACACTCTTTTATTAAATTTTTTTTTTGGGGATTTTGTTAGTTATTTTACGAAAATTGTAGGGGGTGGAAGTAATTGATTGGTCATCAATTCAAAGTAATGGAGATTGCAGAACGGGTACAGATTGTGAAAAAGGAGTATACATGAACATGCACAAATATTTTAGATTTATGTTTGTTGGAAAGATTTGTACTTGACCAGTGATTTTGGTATTGATGATGATGATGATGATATATCATGCTTTTTCCCAATTTTTTTGTTGATATATGAGTAGCTGTATATTGTACTTCTATTTCATTGCACCAAGTAAATGTCCTTTTCTGGGGGGCTCCTTCTTGATCACTTTAATCATATCCCTGTCTCCTTTCTTTCTTCCTTTTGTTTTCTAGCATTTTTTTTCTTTGTTTTGGGACCTGTTCTCTGAATATTGGACTTTAATATCTGGGAATATGAAAGTATTTTAAATTGTAAAAGTTTCACTTTTACTGGCATTTGGAATCAAGCTTATGCTTCTTCCATCGTTTGAGATGGATAATTCTTTTTGGTTACTGTTATTGCAGGGTAGTACTGACTTTTTGTATTGGTTCAATACCCGTGTATTGTGAATGGGTGTTGGTTTTTTATTGTCCTTTTATTTCTGTTCTTTCTCTTTTTTGTTGTTTTATTTTCCTAGAAGAGGGGATTGGTGGGGGATGTGGATGATGAGAGTCGAAATCTAGTTCTAGAATGAGGATCAAGGCCCTTAACTGTCTGCTTTTTCTTTTATTTTTCTCCTCCTTTTGTGACTAAACACATATCCTGAATAACGGGTTTAATTTGTATTTCTTACTAAGTGGCTTTCTGAATTTAGTGCACCTGAGTAGTTCTTGGTTCATGATTTCATATATGATCTAGTTTAAACTGGATTTCTTCTGATACAGTAAATATGGTTTAATAATGTAGCTGGCAAGGAAAATTTGCTATCCATAGTAATTTTGACTGATGGAAAAGATGACTGAAAAGTTGTTGTTGCTTTAGTGATTTTCTTCTGTAGGCTTTTCACTTTTAGGCTGCATCTTTGACAATTAGGTTAGCAAAAGAACCCATACAGAAGTTATAATGATTCCATGATGCATTTGGAACACCAGGGAAGTCCCTAATACCTTTCTCGTGCACTTGTTCCCATCAACTCAATTTATGACTCCTTTAACTCGAATATGCAAAGATTGTTAGGGCTTCTTTTATAGATGAAAGAGCAAAAAGTGGCTCGACCGCTAAAGAGTCTTTATCTTTGCATGGTTAAAAGATTTATAGGACTCAACTATAAGTGCTTTACTTCCCATGCGTTAAGGGTATGATTAACTAAAGATATCTAGTTCAGAAAGAAAACTACAAGGCTTGTAGTTAATGGCATACATCTCTCTTTCATTCATCAAGCTCTGAGAAATCAGTGCCTGATGTAAAACCTCAATGGCACTTTTATTCCAGGCCTCTTGAACCAAGAAGTGATAACATTCTATATACTTAACCATGTCTACATTTATTTATAGTCTTGAGCAACCTTATGTAAGGTTGCCAAGAATTTGTGCTTTTTATAAGCCTCTGTTTAAGGCTTTGCATTTTTCGACTACTGACAATCATTATCATACTTATTTTTTCAATTAGCTTGGTTTTATACATATCCAGGAAGCTCAAATCTCCTCAATTTTTAAGATCAATGCTGAAATCTTTTTAACTGGATAGTTTTATATTGTGTTAACATACTACATTTGCAGCATTTATCTATATTAGTTTCTGATTTTCTTTTGATCATTTTGGGTTCTTTGTACAAAATTGATTGACTATAATTGGCCCCTCTTTCCTGGTTCTGGTTTTATATTAGCCCCCAATCTGAAAAGCTTTTTTGATAGAGGAACACACCCCTCTTAACATGAATAAGATGAGTTGTGAGCAATTGAGACCAGGATAAACAAGTTGGGAATATTATGAGTTGAACACTTGTGCCTATGAGAGTTAACAAGTGCACAAAATTCCCATTCTGGTGATAGTAGCACATCTTGCTGTTCCTGATATCACATTATTACATTATTTGTATTCCTTCCCTTTTTGATCTTCTACGCAGGACATTCATTGTAGTTGTACCATGTTACTTTCAAATGAATGAAGTATTATCAGAACAGGAAGCCTTATAATCTTGTGTGCCTTCTAGCACCAAGTCTTTGGATTATAAAAGGTTTTGTTCTTTCTCTGATGGTACTCCTGGCAACAGATTCAGCGGAGATGAGGTAGATCTTATAGCTTGGAGGATAAAAACCCACGGCTGCAAACAATAGTGTCAGTGTTTCAAAACCTCCTTGCTGACAACCAGCTCAAAGGGGTGGTACCTTTGCCTTTGGGTAGAATGGCCAAAACCTATGGAACTTAAAAACCAGTCTTTGTTTCTAATATATTCATAGCCAACTTTTTGTTAGATGAACCAATTCAATCTGCAAGCTAATCATATAGAAAAAATTGTTGAAAGTTTCTCAAATAAACATATTTCCATTTGTTATGGATCGAATGTTTGATATTTTATTTAACGGTATTCTGTGCAACTAATGTGGATTAGGTTTTTACTCCGTTCTGGATATGAATCTAGCATCATGATTAAGGGCATTTAGTAAACGTGCAGCCACCTATGCATTAGGGATGTATCAAGAAATTCTTGTCATATGTGATATGTGATTGTATTGTCATCTTGCTGAATTGGGTTGGGTAATAATTCTTGACCTTTGTTGCCTGACTAATTCTTGTATCTCAAACGCCTGAATGCTCTCTGCATGTAGATGCCAAGGGATCAAATATATCAGAAGAGAATTTTAACATGGTTTCTTAAGAATTATGATGCGTCAACATGGTTCTTGGAGCATGATGTGACTTGTTTTGATACTGCTATGCGCACATGGGTTTGTGCTTGGTATCTAGTATTCTGTTCAATTAAGAAAGGTTATATTCTAAGGAACTTTGAATGTTTGCTTTTCTATTCAAGTTCTGACCATTTTAAATATATTAATTGTGAGCTTTCAGCATCATATGCACATCTTATCATATTTATTCAGTTCTTTATTATTGTCAATGTGATTTAATGCGTGACAACTGTTTCATAACAACATCAAACTGAAGCTGACTAACTCTAAATGAGGTGCTGCATCACAATTAAACCCAAAGGCAAAGCTTGCTTCTTGTTTCCTCATGTCTGTTACTTGTATTCGGAATTACTACCAATTTTTGTGGTAGAATAGTGCTATTTGATGGAGATATCACTTATTTCTGTGGTAGGGACTGAGGAGTGCCAATTTTGTAGCATACGTTTATTTCTTGTGATGGTGGCAAAACTAACTACTCATATGCTCCATGTGTTGTTTAAACAGAGATGTACTATCATGCATTTTCTGACTCTTGTGTTCTCTCTGAAAACAAGACCTGTTTGAATAGAATGGCACACTAAAGTTCTCGAATGGTACTTGATCAGTTTGTTGACCGTTTTTAACATGGCCTATTTTATGTTGGAAAAAAAAGCTTAATTAACGTGGTTGGTCAGGGTCTCAGTAGTAACAGCATTTACAAAACTCTTACAACATATGTTTGAAACTTTGACTGATTGAATTTAGTAGTCTAGGTCGATTTGACCGCACTGGAGGAATAAGGTTGAATCAAGTATAGTAACAAATCAAAAACAATTCTTTTTTTTTTATTATTATCATTATGATCAACTATATTCATTACAATGTATGTTGACTTGCACAATTAGGGTGAGACTTCTAAATTGGTGCTGGGCATAAACTTTTTGTCCTACGCAACTGGAGTGTGACTCCTAATCTTAAGCTATCTGTTTTTTCTCTTCCCACTAAATGCCAAGGCTGGGGTTCAAACCCCTAAAATTGGCACGAGGAGCATCTTAAGGGTGGAACATGAAGCCAAATGTTTTTTATTTTTTTTGGGGTTAACCAAAATCTTGCAAGATGTTGGGCCTTTCCATTGCAATTCTGCAGTAAAGGTAATGCTACTTATTTGACTCACAGCCAGAATTCAGATTATTCACCATTCACTGCCCACGTCTACTAATTTAAGAACTTCTGTATTCCCTGGGAGGCATCTAATGAGTTGGTGAAACCGAGTTGCGCTAATGTAAATTCTCTACAAAAGGATTACAATTTAAACTTGAATGTCAACTACATATTTCTTCCTGCTAAGTTCTGTGAATAATTTAGTTATCTTTGAAATTAAAAAAAAAAAAAGAAGTAAATGAATATGAACGTAATAATTCAATGGCCTCCGTTTTTTGGTTTCAAGGAATTATTACTATAATAAATGATAGGGTAACTAAGAATTAACCTGGTGATCCATGTTATGATCTTGTTTGGTAACCAAGATTTAATATACGTAATAAAGGATTCCTTTGATTGGTGATTACAAGTTCACAATGTGATAATTTAACTTCTGTAATGAGGGTGGGGCACCACTAACAAACAGTCCCTTTATTTCAGGATAATAACAAGTCATTAGGTAATACATAATCGTTTTGATTATTTATTTGTTTATTTTTGTGTTGATTCCACTTAAGATCTTTTAACTGCAATTAATAGTCTCCAGTGCTGCCAAGTTACTGGACCTATTGTCTAGCATGGGCTTCAATCCGTTTGGCATAACTAGACCGTCTACGCCTTTAGAAAGCCCAATAGCCCATGGCTTTGGGATTTATGAATGGAAAGCCAGAATCCCTTATAACTATATGATCCAAATAAACCACCCTAAAGATGTCATATGAAGCCCAATAGTGATGATGCTTTTATGTGCAGTAAAAATTTCAGTTGCATTGGAAAAAAATAAAGATTTATAGGTTCTTGTGTCCACTTGACAATTTACCCCCTAAAATAAAGACCATCTTGAATTTTTATTTTTAGTTCGTTAATATGGACTCAGAAAAGTTATGAGACAAATATGCGCATGAATTAAAGTATTACATTAAAATTGTAGAATAATTTTTTTTTTTTTTGTCAAAAAGTCAACAGTAGTTCCTTGTATTGCTGTAAACTAGTTACAAATAGGGTGAATACCCCGATTCAATTTGTGGAATTTCATTAATCCACTGTGGAAAGACTCCTTCCCACACGACAGTTTTTCTGAGTTTTGAAGCAAACTTTGCTATTCTCATAGCAATTGCATTACAACTGCTACTAATATTTATAAATTTACAATCCTTAAACAAAAGACTTAGACACAGAACATTTTCAATTGTTGTTGCAGCTTTGACGTCATCAGCATTTTTGTTATTCAGCATCTTTATCAACTTTACACAGCTTCCCTGAATCTGAATATTCTCCCATCCTCTTTCTTTTGCTAACATCAAAGCCAGCTTTGTTACATTAGCCTCTTCCATTAGCCAATCAGCCTCCCTCTGTTCTGCAGCAGCCCATACCAAAATCAGCTTGTCCCTTTGGTCTCTAACCAGAATGCTATAACCAATCCTTCTTTGAATTTTGTTGACTTCAATCCCAGTCGATATTTTCATACCTTCCCAACCATCAGTTGTTTGGTGGTCTTCCTGATTCCCTGTATGTAACTGCATTCTCCCTCCTTCCCCTTCCCCTTCCTTTTGGTTGTCCCTCTCATATTCATTCCACTTATTTAAAGCTTTCTGAACCACCTCTCTTCCATCTCTCCCACTCTGCTGGAAAATTCTGTGATTTCTATCCTTCCAAATTTGCCACAGAATGTAAGTTGTTAGCTCAATGTGGTCCTGTCCTTGTGGTCTTTTCTTGGCTCCAAGCACCTGTTCCTACCAACTCCAGAAGTTGTATCTGAAGTCGTAGAGCCCATCCCATTGAATTGGAGCTATTTCCCAAATCTCTTTTGCATGTTTGCATGTCAGTAAAACATGTTCTACTGTTTCCTCCTCTTCTCCACAAAGCTGACATGTTGGATATCCTTCTTTCACCCTCTGCTTTAGTACCGTTTTTGTAGCCAGCACATTATTTAAGCATTTCCAAAGGAAATGTTTGATTTTATGTTTGATGTTCATATTCTACACAGACTTCCAAACTTTTCCTTTATGCTTCTCCGAACTTGTTTCCTCTCCCTGGTGCTGATTGCTGTCCATTTGCTGCAATTCCTTAGCCATCTGGTATCCTGATTGGACCGTGTATGAGCCATGATTTGTAGCTCTCCAAACCCACTTGTCTTGCTTCCCTACGATGCTAATTGGAATCCTAATAATATTTTCAATATCTTCTTTTTCGAAAACTTGTGCAAGCAACTGATGGTTCCAGCATTTTTCCTGAATTAAGTCATCTACTGTCTCAATGAGGCAGTTTGGTGGTTTAGACGACTTCAATTTACCATCCTTAGAAAAAGGGATCCATCTATCAGTCCAGATGTTGGTCGATCTTCCGTTTCCAATCCTCTTCAGTAGACCATTCAAAAGTAACCTTTTTGTCGACATGATACTTTGCCAAAACCAAGAAGAAGTTTTAGGTGAACTTGCCTCCAAAATGCTGACTTTTTCAAAATATTTGGCTTTTAATACTTTACTCACTAGCAAATTTGGATTGGTTAAGAATCTCCAAATTTGCTTAGCAAGTAGAGCTGAATTAAAGCACTGCAAGTCTTTGAATGCAAGTCCTCCTTGGTTCTTATCATCTGTCAGCCTGTTCCATTTTAACCAATGTATCTTCTTTTCTCCATCCGTGTCTTCCCACCAAAATTTGGCCATGATGCTGCTAATTCCCTTACATAACTTCTTTGACAATCTGAAACAAGACATAACATAAGTTGGAAGAGCTTGTACTATAGCTTTGAGAAGTACCTCCTTTCCAGCTGGGCTCAAAATTTTTCCTTTCCAGCTTTGTAGCTTGCCTTTAACCCTTTCCCTTACATAACTAAAGACTTGCTCTTTTGATTTAGTAATGACCATTGGAAGACTTAAATATTTTCCTTGAGTCACTTTTTTTACTCCCTCCAGTTCTGAACAGATGTGACTTGCCTGCTCCTCTTCCACATTCTTGCTAAACAAAATGGAGGATTTGTCCATGTTGATTTGCTGACCAGAGGCTTGTTGGTAGATCATCAAAATTCTTCTTAATTCCTTGGCATCCTGCAGCGAAGCTTTACAGAAAATGAGGGTGTCATCTGCAAAAAAAGATGAGATAAAGATGGCCCTCTTCTACTTAGTTTCAGGTTACCCAATCTCCCTTCGACCACAGCTTTGCTAATTAAACTGCTAAAACCTTCAGCACAGAGCAAAAAAAGATATGGACTTAAGGGATCACCTTGTCTAATTCCCCTATGAGGCCTCACAAAACCTGTTTTTTCCCCATTAATATTAAAAGCATAAGACACAGAAGAAACTGTTTCCATAACCCAATG
The DNA here is from genome assembly GCA_024721245.1 of Mitragyna speciosa. Classification (NCBI taxonomy): domain Eukaryota; kingdom Viridiplantae; phylum Streptophyta; class Magnoliopsida; order Gentianales; family Rubiaceae; genus Mitragyna; species Mitragyna speciosa. The sequence continues at coordinate 20,077,785 of CM045568.1, forward strand.
AATCCATCTATGACAAAAACCTATCTTCCCCATAATTGCCCTAATATAAGACCACTCTACTCTATCATAAGCTTTAGACATGTCAAGCTTTAGGGTCATGAAGCCAATTAGTCCTTTCCTTTTATTTTTGAAAAAATGGAGACATTCATGTGCAAGAATGACATTGTCAAGAATCTGTCTCCCAGGAACAAAAGCTGCTTGACTACTGCTAATGCAGTGATTCAAAACAATTTTTAGCCTATTGACTAATAGTTTAGAGATCCCTTTAAACAAAACATTACACAGGGATATTGGTCTATACTGCCCTAAATTAATTGGATTATCAACTTTGGGGATGAGGGATATAATGGTTTCATTAATGGACTTGAGAAGATGTCCAGAATGGAAAAAGTTTTTAACAACATCTATAATGTCAGGACCAATCACGTACCAGAATTTAGTAAAAAAGATAGGAGTTATACCGTCTGGTCCTGGGGCTTTGTTTGGATTCATAGACAAGAAGGCATCTTTGATTTCTTGGTCCTCAAAAGACTTGATAAGTTCTATGTTCATATCAGTAGTCACTTTGGGATCAATACACTGTAAGACTTCCTCGAAATTCTGAGGGAAAGAAGAGGTGAACAACTCCCTATAGAAATCCTCTATTTCTTCTCCTATCTCTTCCCTTTTAGACAGCCACTTACCATCCTTCCCTTGTAGTTTAACTATTTTATTTTTCCTCCTCCTGATATTGACTGATGCATGGAAATATCTGGTATTTTTATCCCCTTCTCGGAGCCAATTGCAGCGTGCTTTTTGTGCCCAGTACCTCTCTTCTTCTTTGTAAGCCTTGTCTAAATCCATTTTCAGCTCATTGAGTTCTCCAGTCCCACTCTTCACCTTATTCTCTTTGAACTCTCGTATCTGTCTTTTAAGTGTTTTGATTCTGAGCCCTGTATTTATATGCGTTCTTTTATTCCACCCAATCAGACTTTTTTTCACATTCCTGATCTTCTCTATGACTCTGTACATCCTGGACCCTTCCACAGGAGTTCTCCATGCCTTCTCTACCACCTCTCCAATCCCTTCTCTCATCAGCCACCTCTTGTCAAAATGGAATCTCTTTTTTTTCCTCACATTTTCTGGATTTGTATCTATTAATAACATGCAATGGTCTGATGATTCCACTTGCACATGTGTGCATGTGACCTCAGGAAACTTTTGGCAACACTCCGCTGTGCTTAGGCTTCTATCCAATCTTTCTTTGATTTCCTTTTCTCCGCCCCAATTGTTTGCCCAAATCCATGGTAGACCTATGTATCCCAAGTCTAATAGCTGATTGTCTCGTATCATGTTCGGAAATTTTCAAATGAGCCTTCTGACCTTTCCTTCCCCCCCCCCCCACTTCTCTTGGTTAGAGACAATGTCGTTGAAGTCACCAGCTATCAACCACTTGTCTCCCCATAGCCTCTTCCTCCTTTCGATTACCTTCCACTGCTCGTTCCTAATTTTCTCATCTGTGCTAGCATATATTCCAATAAACCACCAATCCTCTTCATCATCTGGATCTTTGACTCGAACTTCTATTGTGAAAGCTGTAAATTCAACTCTAGTTATCAGATCATTCTCTTTCCAAAAAGCTACCAATCCTCCTGCCCTTCCAACTGATTCCTGCACTTGACAGTTGTCAAATCCGATCCTTTTTTTTACTTTTTGAACAAAGACTTCCTTATTTTTTGTTTCCAATAACAAGACTAAATCTGGAGAGTGGCGTTTGACCACCTCTTTAAGCTGGGGAATTGTCAAGGGGCTCCCCAAACCTTGACAATTCCACACCACTGCTCTCATTGAGTTTTGGGGAGCCTATTAAGGTCGGCCCCCATAACCTGATCAAGGAACATTTCTCTTTTCTTGTTCTGATGATTCTCCCTATCGGTTCCTCCTTCCTGTTCTCCCGGCTCATTTTTCCTTTTCCCTGGAACACCGACATTCATTTCTGATTGTGTGAGTTCTTTCAATGTGGTTCTATCCTTTTGTTGCTCGTATCTTTTGAATCTTCTGAGTTGCCCTTCTTTATATTCCTTCCTTCCCTTCCCAATCTTCTGAGTTGCCCTTCTTTATATTCCTTCCTCCCCTTCCCAATTCCATCTAACACTTCCTTATCTAAATTGCCTTCTTTAGCTTCCCCTTGAGCCATAACCTTCTCTCGATGGTCCAAAAGTTCCATTGGCAACTTATTCTCATCCTCACCTTCAATTATCATTGGAAAGCCTCTAATCCTATCCAGTAACCTTTCCTTTTCTGCCACTTCTCCTTCGAATCTGGGACTGACTTTTGTTATCTCTATACTTCTTCCCTTTCCCGCTTTAAGGTTGTCAAAAGACAGTATCCCAATACCTACTCCTCCTACTCCAACTTCCTCTTCTGACAGTTCCATATCACTCACTGTAGTTCCACTATTTACTTTTCCCATTTGATCTCTGTTACTGAAATCTGTCCCATCAATTTTGAAATTAGACGTTTCCCGCCATTCATCTTTTCTTTCCAAATTTTGATTTTCCTCTTCCCTCTCAATGTGAACTGCCTTTGCCTTAATCTCTTGGTAGTAATCATGATTAACCTGGGATTTCCCTAATAATTTCACCCCCTTAGAACCATTTGCTTTGAGCCAACTCCCATATTGCTGATTGCATCCAGATTCCTCCTGAAGGCTCCTTTTGAAGCATGATTTTTCACTATGCCCGATAATCCCACAATTGTAGCAGAAATCTGGACACTTCTCGTATCTAAATTGGATCCATCTAGTTATCCCATTGCATTTCACAGATGTTCCTCTCAATATTGGATGGGATATGTCCATTTCTACCAATAGCTTCAAGTGTTTCCCTTCTTTGCTACCTGTTTGCGGGATTATAACCTAGAGTACCTTCTCGAAAACTTTGCCAATTTTCCTTCCAACCTCCTTTGACAACCAATGAAGAGGTAAGTTCCATAATTGTACCCAAATATTTACTGTTGAAAAAGCCTTTTCTTCTTCCTCTAAGCCTTCAGACCATTTCCTTAGAATCATAATCTGATTGTCGAAAATCCAAGGCCCTCCATTAAGTATGCGTTCTCTATCAGACTCTTCTTCGAAGTTAAATTGGTAGAGATTCGCTCCAATTTTCGCTGCTTTCAGTTTCTTTGGACATCCCTAAGCATTCATGACGAAGCTTCAGACTCCACTGAAATTGGTTGTTTTCTCGCCCCAGATTTTCTCAATTAGACTATTAGTGCATTCTCTTATTCCAAGTTGGAGATCATCCAGCTTAATCTCTGAACCTTCCTTTTCTTTTGCACTTAATCTAAACTTCCCGATCAAATCTGATAATTCCTCTGCCATACTTCCACTATCTTCCAGGAATTGATCCCTAAGTGACTTCTCTGGTGAAGGACTTAACACTCCCTTTGAGGCTCGAGACAAATGCCTTCCTCCTACGAAAACAACAAAACAAGTTAGAGGTCAGATAGAAACAAACAAGCACCTAAAAGACAAATAAAAGTAGAGGATCTCGACTAATATGGCCCGTTTAGCTTGACCGTCCTTAGCTCATTATAGAGAACACCTGACAGAGACGCTAAACATAGGAAACTAAAGACCCCTTAAATTTATCGACAAACTGTCCCGTGACTGACGGGGAGCAAGTTCCCTCCGATGATCTAGATAGACATAAAAAGAAAGGGAGAAGAATACTTTCAGGGGGACGACGACACTGTAAGAACTGAAGGACTGACACTTCCTACAAGGAGGAAACAACTCTCAAACTAGAGAGAGAGGCTCTCAAACTAGAGAGATTAAAATTGTAGAATAATTGAGGATGAAAGAATAATCTTCTTAAAAGGCAAATTGTATCCATTAGTTAGAGAAAGAATTCAGCCCAGCCCAACCCAATCCAATCCAAATCATCTTGGAGCTTTGTTAACAGGTCACCAGACGGCTTCCGAACGAGCTTGAAATTCCATGCGGGTCACCCAGTAGCCCACAATTATCTGGCCCCAAGGAAAGCCCAAGCTCTACAATTTATCCCATATTCTCAATGGCCGTTCTGCCAATCACAAACTAACAATTACAATGGACCACCCAGAGACTTTTGAGGCTCGGTCTGGATGTGATTTGAAAAAAAAAAAAGTTTGAGAAAAAATTTAAAACTTCTTCTTTCATTTAGGAGTTTTAGAAGGAGAAAGAAAAAAAAATATATAGATAAAAGATACTCTAAATGTTGAAAAATTATTATATAAATCCTATTTATGATCCAACTCATAGATCATGCCATAATTTGATATAAACTAGTGCAATATGAATTAAGGGGTATTTGGTTTAGGAGAATCAAGAAGGGAATGGGTATCACTAATAATGACATCCACTGTTGATGTTTGAAATATAACTATTATCCTTTAATGGGAATGAAAGTGATTAATTAGGGTCGCTATAATTTCTCCTAAAATGCTACTCTATCAAACCTATTAACTCACCTATTAACTCTTTTGGAAGGAATGATGCCCATTCCATTACTAAACCAAACATGTTGGGGAAATTATCAAAACTCATATTCACAGTTAGGTTAATAATATTTATAGTGATAGTGATTAAGGAATTTGAATCAATCACCTCCTAAAAAGATGCATGCTACTATAAGACAGTGATTTAAAAAAAATCTACGTAATTCCATCTAAACTATATGATAAACATGAGATGAACACAAGCTTTTCTATAAATTTATTTTCTCTCATGAATTAAGAATACTTTTCTTTTCATTCAACTCCAATTAAGACTCTCTTTTTGTATGAAATAAAATTCAATTTAAGTATTCAAAAGTGGCATTTCCAAGCACAAACTTGATTTGATTAACTACACGAGTGGATGAACCTCAACAAAATATGGTGTCAACTTTAGCTAAGTACCAAGCTACTCGAGTTCATTTTGCTCATACTATAGCACAGACTCAAACCAGACCTTAAGTGCAGTCACTAAAAACAGAATTATAGGTAACATTTATTATTGAACTTTTAAAAAGTTCTTCATTTCCTTTTCTTCTTCTCCCTTTCCCCTTGTGACTTTTTTAACCGGTTAATTAGGCTGGCCAATAAGGAAAAGTATACAATACACCACGTGCATTGCCACGTGGTGTACTAGAACCAATAATTTATCGCCATGTGGCAACGGTGGGCCATACCTTGTATTATTTGGCGATATGTGATTGGTTTTAGTGCACCACGTGGCACGCGCGTGGTGCACGCAATACTCACTTGGCCAATAATTGGTAAATATCATCATCAATATGAGCTGGCAAGCCGACACAAGTAGTTTCTGTACAGTAGTCCATTGAAGATATTTTCATTCCAGTTTGCTCCAACATATACACAGGAAAGGACTTCAGAAACCTCATCTAATCTAATCCCACTAGAAAGGCGTCTTCATAAACGTCGCTCATTTCTCTCCCTCTATTTTCTATTCATGTTTTGGCCTTGAATTTTTATCTAAAATTCTTCTTCAATTCTGAATAATCATAAGAACAGAAAATGAGAGAGTGCATTTCAGTTCACATTGGTCAGGCTGGAATTCAGGTTGGCAATGCATGTTGGGAACTTTACTGCATGGAGCACGGCATTCAGGTATACTTTACAAATGCCTCCGTTGAATTTCTTTGATTCTATACTGTAATTTGTTTAAGAGTTTACATTGGTTTTTGTCTAAGTTGATAGGCAGATGCCTTGCGACAAAACAATTGGAGGCGGTGATGATGCATTCAACACCTTCTTCAGTGAAACTGGAGTAGAGAAACATGTCCCTCATGCTGTCTTTGTTGATCTTGAGCCCACTGTCATTGATGAAGTGAGGATTGGGACTTATCGCCAACTATTCCACCCTGAGCAACTCATCAATGGAAAGGAAGATGCAGCTAACAACTTTGCCCGTGGCCGCCATACCATTGGAAAAGAGATCGTTGATCTCTGCTTGGATCACATTAGGAAGCTTGCAGATAATTGCATTGGTTATCAAGGTTTCTTGGTTTTCAATGCTGTTGGTAGTGGCACTGGTTCTGGTCTGGGATCACTTCTGTTGGAGCGCTTGTCTGTTGACTATGGCAAGAAATCAAAGCTTGGCTTCACTATCTATCCTTCTCCCCAGGTCTCTACTTCTGTTGTGGAACCCTATAACAGTGTGCTGTCGACTCATTCCCTTCTTGAGCACATGGATGTTGCAGTGCTTCTTGATAATGAGGCCATCTATGACATCAACAAGTGGTCACTCGACATTGAATGCCCTACTTACACCAATCTCAACCGTCTCATCTCTCAGGTATAATTACTCAGTTCAGCTGACAATGATTTTAAAAGTGCTCCATACTAGGTATGGCAATTTAACTATGTTTACTTGGACTCGGATACAAGAGTCATGTGGATACGGGCTCCCCTTGTCTAAAATAAAAGTTATGACATGAGTACACTGAGGGAAAATGAAAAATTTCAAAAAACAAAGATAATTATTTTAGATATTTTATGCTGATGATGTGTTTTTGGCAAAAAAAAAAAAAAGATAGTGAAGAGTTCTAGGAACATAGGCAATTATTATAGACATTTTTATGCTGGTGGTATGTGTGATTTGGTAGAAACAAAATGAAGAGTTCGAGTAACGTAGGCTATGTCACACCCCGTATTCGGGGTATAACACCCGCCTATGTCAAGATTACGTTATGACATAAAGCTAACAAAACAAAACATAAACTGATCAAAAGAACAATTTCATTGAACCTGACTCAAATATAAAGTCATGTGATACATTACAAAGATAATTCACAAACAAAAATAAGAGATCATCTTATACACTTTCGCTAGGATCACAAAATATATCAAAATGGAAGATTCTATACAAAGATAATTAATATAAAATCTTTGCTATGTATCACATCTTATTTCCAAGTCTAGTACCACGAGTCGGTCCAATCAACTTCTTCAAAAGTATCGTCCTCTGCATGAAACAATAAGGGGTGAGCGAAACTAATCACTCAGTAAGTGGTGAGAGTACTCCCTGTAGTTTAAGAGTATTACCCATACATATATATTACATAAACAAAGTTATTATCGAATGTAAATACGAAGGCAACATAGCCATTAGCACGTTTTCACCAAAACATACATTTTCATAAACAAATTAATGAGTTCTATCAAATGGTTCCAATTAACCCTGCATATCCAGTTGTTAACTTTTACCCGTTAACACGGTCCCAAAATCAACTTTAACCGGTTGGTGCGGCCCCAAAACTAACTTTAACCGGTTAGTGCGGTCCTAAAGACATTAAGCATACAATTAAGGAACTAGTCCCGTCAAAAGTATACCACATTCAAAACTCAATCAATTCATTCATCAAATCATTCATACAATAAGGTCACATTGTCACTTTTATAACAATTGCAATTAATCACACTTAAACCATACATTTATACAACAAATAATCAATTCAAAACATTTATCGTTTATAAAACTCATTTTCAGAATATCAAAGAGTATAAAACCCCCACTTATTTCGATCCGAGCTAACTAAGGTAATCCGAATAGGAATGATCGATATCTTCACCTATATTACAAAACAAATACTAAATCAATTCACTAATTCTATCAAGAAGATAAAATTAAGACTTACATCTAGTTTAATACGCAAAACGGAGCAAAAAAGGCACAGACTGTGGTGACTCGCGGTGCGGCTCACGCCGCGGCTTACCAATAGTGACCAGCCGTGGTCCCAGCCGCGGTGCAGCTGGCACCATGGTTCAAGTCAGAGGATGGAGGTAATCCATTCGTGGCTTCAGTCGCGGCGCGGCTTACGCCACGGATGAGGCCAAAGGATTACTTCCTTTGAGCCGCGATATCATCCGCAGCGCGGGTGACACCGCGGATGAGTCCAGAAAAGCACGAACTTCACCCTAGTCAGCTCCAAAACCAAAACCAAACTTTTCAATTCCAAACAACTTCAATCAAACATCAATCAAATACCAAAACAACCCCCAAAGACACAAGAACCAACATACATCACATTTCAACCATCCAAACATATATTTCTATAAGGATTCATCAAGTATCAAACATTACAACACCCCCATCTAACACTCATTCACTCTCACGCCTCAATCACCATCATCATTAGAATATACAACAATGAATCTTCCTAGCTAACCCTCAAAACATAAAACCTGCTCCTAATTCAAAGATCTAAGAGGGGAAAAGAAAGATAATGAAAAAAATACCTTGAGTTGAGGATGAGGCAACTTTTTCTAAGCTCTTCCTACTTGATTGTCCTTACAATTCCTCATCTCTACCTCCTTTCTTCAAGAAATAGTGACAAATAGAAAGATGAGATGAATTGAAGTTAGAAAGAAAGGAGAAGGAAAAATGAAATGGAAAATGAGAGAAAGGAAATATGAGCCATAATTCAATTGAGACACAAACTTCTTAAAATTGTAACCAAAACCCTCATCTATTAACTAATCATCTATCATGCACTCAAAATTGGCAATTTACAAAATGCCCCTAAGGAACGCCTCGATGTTACAGGCTATTATTACATCTGTTTATACCGATTCTGTGTTTTTGGCAGGTTATTTCCTCGCTTACTGCATCTTTGAGGTTCGATGGAGCCTTGAATGTTGATGTGACTGAATTCCAGACCAACCTTGTGCCCTACCCGAGGAACATCTTATGCTTTCCTCATATGCACCTATTATTTTTGCAGAGAAAGCCTACCATGAGCAACTTACAGTTGCAGAGATTACCACCAACAGTGCTTTTGAGCCATCTTCCATGATGGCCAAGTGCGATCCCAGACACGGGAAGTACATGGCTTGCTGCCTGATGTTCCGTGGTGATGTTGTGCCGAAGGATGTTAATGCTGATGTGGCCACAATCAAGACCAAGAGGACTATCCAGTTTGTTGACTGGTGCCCCACTGGATTCAAGTGTGGTATCAGCTACCAGCCGCCCACTGTTGTCCCTGGTGGTGACATGGCTAAGGTGCAGAGGGCTGTATGCATGATTTCGAACTCAACCAGTGTTGTTGAAGTGTTCTCCAAGGATAGATTTTAAGTTTGATCTCATGTATGCTAAACGGGCATTTGTTCACTGGTATGTTGGTGAGGGCATGGAGGAAGGAGAGTTCAGCGAAGCTCGCGAGGATCTTGCAGCCTTGGAGAAGGATTATGAGGAGGTTGGTGCCGAATGTCCTGAAGGGGAAGGGGATGAAGGAGAGGAACCTGAAGACTACTAATTTGTTACTCTTGATATTTCATCGTTGCCCCGCTGGGAAGTGTACTGCTACCATTATTTGGTCCTTTGAAACTTCATATTTTTTTTAGGTGTGTACTGCTTTCCACTACTTGGTCCTTTCATATGTATCAAACATGTCTCCATATCATTGTGTTTGCATTGTGGTACTAGATTTTCTGGAAGCAAATTTCAATAAATAAAAGTCTACCGTTTTAGAAAGTGCTACCTACATGAAGATTTGAAATTTTTGTATATCTCCTATTTGCCTGGCTTCATTCACACTCGTACAGTTGGTCAGAAGTTCCCAGTTCTCAATGATAAAGTGAGTTAGAATAGGAATAATATTATGTAGGATACATGCTAAAAGCATAGTTAAAAGGGGGAAAAAAATGGAACACAACAGAGAATTCCCATCTTGCTCAAGATGAAACTTTAACGCATGACCATGAATTTTTGTAAAAATTTCACCGGCGCCCCAGTTTCTGGACAAGCCGGTTCTCAATTTCCAGTCTCTTCTTCATCAGTAAGGTATACTTGGAAAGAAGATCTTCATCTCCAGCAGTTACTGCAAGCTTGCAGTTGAGAGATGTTTTCTCCAAATTCTTGACGTACATCCATGAGATGGGTACAAAATTGCCCTTCTTATTGCATAACCAACCATGAGCAGCCCTCAATGCAGCTCCCAGCGGGGCTGAGTCTGTCGAAAATGGAAAAATTTTAATGTTGAAGAAGACAATTATGTAACACCTAAAGAAAAGGAATAATACTTGTTACACCTCAAGACTCTCCAATGTGGCAAAATTTCTTAAATTAAACGTACAGACAGTATGAATAGATAGTCTCAGACAATAAGTGCTGATACGTAGTGCTTATCATAAAGCTGTTTATGGGAACCGACTACTTGCCTGGCCTTTCGACGGTATAAACATCACATCCAAAAATGGAAGCTATTGAGCTAAGAATACAAATGTTGGCAGACGCTCCACCAGTAGCTATTATCCGCTTTGGAGGAGGCAATCCCAACCCCTCAGCATGAGCTCGCATGGACAGTAACTGGCCCTCGATTAGTGCCCTTACCTTCAATTGAAGTTTGTTTTACTCTTCTTTCTATTTTGACAGTACATGTAGACATTTCAAAGAATATTCTGTCTGCCATCCACACTTTACAGAAATACTAACCTCTGAAGGAGGATCAAACTCAGGTACCTCGTGTTCTTTTACTCCCTCATGAGAGTCAAAGTAATCCTCAAGAATATAGCGGTGGAAACCAACTGAAACCACAGCAGACACCTTGTTGGCAATTGTTCATCTTTTAGAAAGTACACTTAAAACACTAGCAGATGTTATCCTTCAACCAACCCCTCCCAACCCCAAGTGAAAAACTGAAGTTTGATCAAACAACCTGCAACCAAACAGGATATAGCTCCGTAATTGCTGGAAAAAGCTTCTATATCTAAATGATGAGTACACCGGACCAAGAAGGAGATTTGCATAGAAAACCTTATTTCAATAGGATACCATGTCGTGTTGTTGCCTGCTGCTTCCTCCTCCCTCAAGAAATTAAAATTATGAAAATGAAAACTTTGATCATATCATTAATAATGGTCTTAATACAAATGGCTTTTTTTGGTATTGACTCAATATTGTGAATTTTTAGGAGTTCCTGTTGGGGAAATGTAGTTGCAGCAAAAGAATGATGAACATGCTTGAAGTCCACTTACCAGGGAGGGGAGGGAGTATTTCATGTTCTTTGTAATAAAAGCCTATCTTACCACCTGTAGCATGGTGAAAGATAGGATTTAGGAAAGCCAATACGAATTCAACTTACAAAGTTGAATGCATAAAAAGGACGCTAACCATTAAGAGGTGGTGTTTGCAGCAAATAATCATTAAAAACTTCCCAGGATTTATTTGCACACCTATTCCGCACATCTACAAAACAAGGCGGTTGACACATTGTCAAATCAAACTTAAAATACTGTTCCCAGAAAATACTGCTAAAGTTGACAAAATAAATATGAGAGAGAGAGAGAGAGAGAGAGAGAGAGAGGTTTACAAGGAACATGGATTCATACCTTCACGAGTCAAGGACCCATTTTTGTAGACTAGCATTACCATGTAGCTTTCTGTATCCACTGGATTTGGAAAAACATGTCCTTCTAGGCTTGGCTTGTGATCATTGGCAATACCAAAGACCTGGATTATTAACAAGACAACCATCTATTGAATTGGATTGCAGCAGGTGTAATTTCAGTAAATTGTTGGTAAGCAGGTCCTTGGATGGTCAAAATGAGCCAAGCTAATGGCCAGTTGGCTACTACCACAATTAAGTGCCTTGAAAAATTGAGAGGCATCAAGTTATTCACACAGCTAGAGTAGTTAATGTAGTATTCACACACCAAATGAAGGACTTTACATTTATAAGCCAGTAAGTGTAAAACTGATCATCTTTGCCTCCTCAGTTTGACAGGAATCACATTCTTAGCCTACATGGACTACATTTGAAGCAGACTGACCAAAGGAGAGAATCATTATTGTTTCCATTTGCACTGTTTTGTCACTTACAGTGTCACTAGTGCCAAGACTAACTGCCAGATCCCCAGGAGCATTTAGAGTCAAACCTACATGTTCAAATATTTTGGTCAGTGTCAAATGCAAGGGGACAGATATGAACAGCAATTGCTACTGCAACAAACTGCAGCATGACATGTTGAGGTTCAAAAAAAAAAAAAAAAAGAGGAGATCTAGGTTGACTTGGCTAGCAGAAGAGATTTGTCAAGGTCAAATAAAAAAAAAAAAAAAAAAGGAGGCGTCAATACAAACTTCATATTTAACGTCAAACGACTACTCAGAGCAGGAGAATCAGCTATCTTGGAAACTAAATAAGGAACCTTCTTAATTTAAAATGGCATGAATTCCTACATCCAATTAGATGGAATGTCCAGATGAAAAGGAAAAGTAAGCACCTTGAGGTGTATTTATTTCACCATGGATCAAACATACGGTAAACAGAACTTAAACAAAGGATCTATGTAATCAATGAATTAGATTCAAAATGTAAGAATCTATAAGACAGTTTCACCTGCTAAGCTGTTAGGGTTGTCTCCCGACCACTGAATCACTAAACAATCTTTGCTGAAATTATACCTGGTTGCATTATATAAAGCTCTGGATATCAGTGCCATGGGCTAAAAACATAGACTCTTGAACCGCTCAATGGAGAAAAGCTTTGACTAGTTATCCAACAGAGGAAATCGCATAGGTAATAATTTAAAGCTGATATTCAAAGTTAATTACTTAATTGTTTTAAGGAAATTACCATGTAAATAGTTCTGTGACTGCTTTAAACTAGAATCAACAACATAAATAACAGAAGGATAATATTTGAAAATTAGTTTCTAAACATCTGGAATGAATCCCAGAATCAGTGATACCAGTGTAAATTGATGGAGGATTCCCGAAGAACATAAAAGGGCTCTCCAGATAACATCCAAAATAAGAAGAAGGAATAAATCATTTTAATAGAAGAGTTGCAAAAGGCAGTTGACATGCCTATCCACATAATATGAAGCAACAAGACCAGCAACAGCGTGTGCAGGAGCTAACTTGCCAAGTTTCTCCTGTAAACCCGGTGCAGTGGCCTGTACATCAATTTAATTAATTAGAATTTGCAGCTAGGTCCCAAATTAGAATGTAGTCTGAACAAGAAAAAGCAGACTGCTTTAGGTTATACAGCATGGCTCTAGATATTCAAGATATTAATGACAAAATCGGGATGTTATCTGAAAGTGCAATAGACTAACCTCTAAAGCAACTTTAGCCCAATCTCTGCTTTTGATATCCATTAAGTTCATCCCTGCACCATCTGTATGATCGATACAAGCATGTTTTCCAATACAAAGAGACGCCATGAAGGAGCTAACTAAGGAAATTCTCTCTGTATCGCAGTAAACTTCTGGTTGTGTCTCGAATATCTTACGAATTTGTGGTCCAACATATCTCTCATGAGCAACAGATCCAGTAAGTCTGGACAATTCCATTGCACCTCCAATGGCTTCCTCAATTGCTCTGCACTGTCGTGCGGTGCTACAGTCCATCCAAATTGGAGATTCCTTTATTGAAAAAGCATCACGAAGTTGATCGACCAATGGCATTTTGTGGTCCAATGATGACAATGTTTTAGAACTTCCCTTCTTCCAATACACACTTCCATGCTGCTGTGCACTCCCAGAAACAGCAGCAACTTTTGCAAAATCAAAATTTGACCTTTTAAGTCTCTCCAGTATGAGGTCCAGAGCTTCCACCCACATCAGAGCAGGAGACACTATTCTCCCATTAATCAAGGGATCCCGATAGACACCATCTTTGGTTTTGTAGTGGGGCAATTCAGAATCAAAATTGACTATTTCTGTACTAACAATAGTGAGACTGCCATCCAAAACAGTCGCCTTCAATGACCTAAACAATCAAAAGTGTTGTTAAAGTTTCAGTCTTGGTACTAAAATGCTCACTAATCCTGAATATTCAAAGAAAAGTCCAGTTGAAGCAACATCTTGAAGTAGCCAACAAATTATCTTACGATGTAAACATTTCCGACTACAATGGCCTAAAAATTTTATTACCTTCGCTAAGGAAAACCCAAAAGGACGAACTAACTACTGTAATTCAAGAACTAAAGTTTAAAATAGGAGAGGAACTTACTGAGTAGAACAGTCAAATCCAAGGAATAAAGAGTCTTGAGGAAGGAAGAAATCCTCCATTAGAAAAAGCCAGCGAAGCTGAGAAATAAATGATAACTGAAAACTTTATTGACTTCACAACTGATATTGAAGAGCTAGCGGGTCAGCAACTTTAAATATTGGTGTCAGTTGACCGGTTTGAGGATTGAGAGTTACCCGAATTGTTATGCTTTGCATTTTTACCCCCTTATGGGTGATGAATGCTTAGATTTTTCTCGTTTGAACAACTGGGGGTTCGAACGAAGTGATTGGCAGTATGACATCTGAAGGGCAAAGTCAAGATCACCCCTAACTGTTGCTCAATGATAGTTTCGGAATTTGAGCAGGAATCGGGTTGTCTTGGAGAGAGAAGAATAAGTAGGTGTATGCTTATCGCCCTGGATGATGAACTCGTACACAAAGAAATTATGTATCACTAACCTCATCGCAATCATGTCAAGTCTCTGACACATGCCGCATAAATTAAACCAAAAAAAAAAAAAGATAAAAAAGGATATCATTTGCACCACATCCACACAAAAAAAAAGAAAAAAAAAATTCTGACACAGAACAGAGTGTTATCAGGATAATGGGTGATGATCGTAATTACCATGCCATCACCGTGTTATTATTATTTACAGACAGCAGACTAAAGGTAAATGATGAGCACCTTCATTGAAGATTTTCAGGGAAAGAGAAGAGTCTATGAACATTTAGCCTACCATCTCAATGAAACATGAAATGTGACTCTTTTTTTTTTTTTTTGGGCTTGAGTGAACCTATCGAATAATTACTAGCAAATATCAAATTTAGAGACGGCCCAGCTTCTGGACAAGACTGTTTTCAATTTCCACTCTCTTCTTCATCAATAAAGCATACTTGGCAACAAGTTCTTGGTCTCCAGCAGTCACAGCAAGTCTGCAATTTAAAGATGACTTCTCCAATTTGTCCATGTACATGGACGAGATTGGTAAGAAACTGCCCTTCCTGTTGCACAACCAACCATGAGCAGCCCTTAATGCAGCTCCCAGCGAAGCTGAATCTGTCGAGCAGAATACAGGTTGTTTGTCAATAACAAACAACAAATAAGAGTTCAAAAATTGATATCAATGAGATTAGAAAGGAGAAGCATACAAATGACTAAAGTGCTGTTTCGGTAACAAAACAAGCAATCCTCAAAAGAATCTTAATTAATATAGAGAAGAAAAGTGCATTCAGAACTTACCAGGCCTTTGGACCGTATAAACATTTGACCCAAAAATAGAAGCTATTGAACTTAGAATGCTGGTATTTGCTGATGCTCCACCTGTTGCAATTATCCGCTTTGGGGGAGAAGGCATCCCAAATTTCTCAGCATGAGCCCTCATGGAGAGTATCTGTCCCTCAATTAATGCCCGCACCTGGAAATAGGCATGTCAAATGGTATTGGCGGAATTTATCTGAAATATTCTAATCAGTTTATTTCCCAACTACTAACCTCAGATGGTGGATCAAACTCTGAAACTTCATTTTCTTTTAGTCCTTCTAAGGAGTCACTCTTAAAACCATCAAGGGTGTAGCGGTGGAAACCAACTGAAGACGCAAATTTTTAGTCTAGTCAAATGACAATCTTAGATGAGAATATCAAAATTTTTGGCTCCATTACATGTTAGTTCAGATTTCATTATATACTAGAATAGCATGTGCATTGGTGAATTATCCTTAAATACATTAATCCAAAATCCAAAGAAAACAAACCAAAAGTCTCCAAGGAAGTACACTCACCAGGAAGTGGAGGAAGTATTTCATGCTCCTTGTAATAAAAACCTAGCTTTCCACCTATAACAGAAACATTTTTTGAAACAACCACAGAAAAGAATAATAAAAGCTTGTTTATTGTTAAATTGGAAAGAAAGAAATTACAGATAAAGATTTGAAGGATGTTTTCACTAACCATTCAGAGGTGGTGTTTGCTGCAGATATTTGTTGAAAACTTCCCAAGATTTCCCAGCCCACCGATTACGAACATCTGCCAAGTATTAATCACGATGTTAAAAATCCAAAATATGCTCAACTCAAATCAATATCATCTCACTGGAATAGAGTTGCACCTTCACGTGTCAAAGACCCATTCTTATAGCACAACATAACCATATAGCCTTTTATGTCCACTGGATTAGGAAAAACATGTCCTTCTAAGCTTGGATTATGCTCAGCAGTGATGCCAAAGACCTAAAGACAGATATGTGCAGTAAAAGCCTTAGGTAAATATAATCAGCCAGAATGCCAGATATCAGCAAAATCAAATGTATTAAAGGCATACTCTTAAATGGTATTTAGATGCTATAGTTTTATTAAGCTTTGCTTCAGTTTTTTTTAATTTATTTTTTTCTCTGTACACAGTATGTTACGACTGTTTGGCTCTCTGAAAAGATGTCCTTGTGATGCATTAAAAGCAACTTCCCTAATTCCCTTAATTCTGCAACAAAGATGAAATTTGATACTAAGTTTTTCCATGACTAGAAGCTGTAAGTTTTTTTAATTTTCTTACAAGAACATTCTATGAGATGACTCAATCCTACGATAACACTCTATGAATTAATTCAACCCCCTGAATTGCCTGACAAAAGAATAACAAGTCCAAGCAACAGCAGCACCATTCAGAAGGTGAACCACAAGGTAGTAAAATAAGAAATTAAGCATCGCAACGACAAATATTGCCAGGATCTGTTTAGACTTCTAGGCACAGTCATAAGTAGGAGACAACTTACTGTGTCACTGGTGCCAAGACTAATTGCTAGATCTCCTGTAGTGTTGAGGGTCAACCCTGTAGGTTACAATTTAGTCAACAGACAGTTAAAGAAATTAGAGAACATGACATCAGAGATGCAAAATACTAAAATCAACACGTAACAAGGAAAGGAAGTTCAAAACACTGAGAAAGGAATTGTAAAGGCTCAGCTTTGCTAAAAGCAACTCAGTTAAGGAAATTAAATACTTTTATGTTGTCAAAATGCTAAAGATTCCTCACATAGTTATATTTCACAAAATTACATTATCAACTTAGCCAGATCAATTTATCAAATTTAAATCCAGAAGGGTGTTTAGTTTTCATTATTAGGAGAAGATATATTGAGATTTCTTTTACAAGAAAGAGAAGAGGAGAAATGGATTATTACCAGCTAGGCTGTTAGGATTATCACCAGACCAGTGAACAATCAAACAATTTTTGTCAAAGTTGTACCTGAAAGCAGTTTGACATGAGATTTAGTGAGATAGCAATAGATACAAGTGTAAAAAGAAAAACCAAAAGCATTGGAGAATCAAGACAATACTATAAATTGCTTAATACTAGTGCCAAAATTCATTCTCCCCAAGTGTCTGGTGCATAATTGCTTTTAATAGCTTTTTCTCTTCTAGCTGATAGATCAGTGTGCATTCATAGGCCAACATATATAGTCACAGACAGGGTGAATAACAGAAACTTACTAATTACCATTCAATAATGACTGACATGGTAACGTAATATGATATTCAATGTTTTGGTTAAATATCAAGATAAACCCACAATAAAATATAAGTAATATTCAGATATTAGTATCAATTCAATTGTCGGGAGTCCAGTGCAAGAAGGATCCCAGATTTTCTCAACATCAACTATCAATAAACTTTACTAGTTGATCCTAATGTTAACAGACAGTGCAAGACAGGAAAAGCCACAAACCTCTCCACAAAGTAGGGGGAAATAAAACCTGCTACAGAATGTGCAGGTGCTAAATTCCCAAGCTTTGCCTCCAAACCTGGTGCTGTGGCCTATAATCAAGTAAAAATAGCTCTGAGATTAGCCAAGTAGAATCAATTATCAAAATTAAGCAATTATAGAAATATACTGACTTTTTTCTTCCAATATCTATGACTATTATTTTGGCATTTGAATGACAGACCTCCAAAGCTTTCTTAGACCAAGCCCTCTGTTTAATATCCATGAGATTCATCCCTGCCCCATCAGTATGATCAATAGAAGCATAGCTCCCAATAAGAAGCGAAGCCATGAAGGAGCTAACAAGTGAGATCCTTTCAGTAGAATCATAAACTTCTGGCTGCGTTTGGTATATCCTTCTAATTTGAGGGCCTGTAAATCTTTCGTGGGCACGGGAACCAGTCAATTTTGACAGCTCCATTGGACCTCCAACAACCTTCTCAATGTCCTTGCACTGCTCGGTGGTGCTACTATCCATCCATATGGGTGATTCTTTGATTGAAAATGCATCACCCAATTGATCCAACAATGGCTTCTTGGCATTCAGCGATGACAATGTTTCATTACACCCCTTCTTCCAAAACACACTACCATGTTGCTGTCCACTGCCAGAAATAGCAGCAATCTTTCCAAAATCCAAATTTGATTTCTTCAACCTCTGAAGCAAAAGGTCCAATGCTTCCACCCACATTAAAGTAGGCGAAACAATCCTGCCATTGACCGATGGATCCCTATAGACACCATCCTTTGTTTTGTAATGGGGCAATTCAGAATCAAAGTTCACAATCTCTGTGGCAACAATGTTGAAATTGGTATCTAACACAGTTGCTTTTAATGACCTACAACATCAAAATTTTCATCTTTTCAGCTAAAAATTCAATCTTGGCAATATATATATATATATATATATATATATATATATATATATATATATATATATGTATATATATATATGAACACAATCCACAACAAAAAATGCAAAAATGATCACTTTCAACCCTTTTACCATCAGAAGAGACATAATCCTACGATGACTTCATCTTTTTCAATTAAAAATACTCAATCTTGGAACTATTTTTTTCCCTCTACAATCATACATAAACAGAAATTCAAAAACCCAGAATAAAAAATAACACCAAAAAAGCGATCAACTTTCAATATCTAGAATTCAATTGCAAGAAAGAGACAGAACCATTAAGTATTTCCATCGTCAGAATTGACAAAACGGTTCAAAAGATTGATTAAACAGCATTATACTACCTTAAAATTTGAGGAAGAATGGTTACTTACTGGGTGGAGCTATCGAAGCCAAGAAAGAGTGATCCCTGAGGAAAAGAGTAATCCGCCATTAAAGCCCAGTAAGCAAAGGTAAACAGCAGAGTAGCAGAGTGATAGTCGAAGTTGAGGAAACGATTTTGACAATATTTGACTGCATTCAAGAAAAAAAAGAAGAAATACAAATGGGCTAAGAAGATAAACTGATTTTACGTTATCAGAGGTTTAGTATGATACGTTGTCTGATTGGATATCATATGGATAGTGACAGATTGTTAAAGATATTAAATTTAGGTACCCGATATGGATAGATTATTTGAAACAATAGCAGTTTGGATAAATATGAAGATTGAAATTTTAATGCAACTGATAAAAGATTTTTCTTTTTCTTTTTCCTTTTTTCTTTTTTCTTTTTGCTTTTATTGAAAGGATATAATGCATGTTAGATTATGTTATGGATACTACTACAAGTTTTATCTTATTAATGCTTACCTACTGTGTGAGTAAAAATTTGATTATTTCGTTAGTACTTATCTAAATTACCTTCTCGTCTTGTACAATGTTGCATGAATACATACAAATTAATTTTATATACATGGCTAGTGCAAAAAATTTTAACTAGAATTATATACTTGACTCATAAAGATTAATTGACTTTTATAAGTTTTTATAGCACTCATAACAAAAATCCAAAGCAACTCATAGTATTTTTGTTTTTACACTATCAGATCATGTAAAATTAATCCCATGAATACATATTGTATAATATTTAGTGACGATAAAACTCTTATGCGAAAAGGCTGAAAAGAATAGAAAAAATAAGATAAAGCTGACATGGAAAAAGGTGAAAATAATTGAAGAAAAAAGGAGAACTTGTATTGCTCCATTGAAAAAATATTTTTTAAAAAGAACTGTTTCAAAATTAGCGAATAAAAAGTAGTTGGGAGATTAACAAAAATGAAAACGTAGGCTGGATCTTCAATTTGAGGCCAATAGATAATGGGTCCATAACAGAATATAGATTGCTTGAGACTGAGACCATGCCCAAAATATAAGCAACGAGGTAAATTTTGAATTTGCAAGAGTCGGAAAAAGATCATGTTGTAACTGGCCTGGCCCAAGTAGAGTTTAACTGGGCTGGCCCAAGTAGAGTGCTGGAGGATCTTTCCCCCAGGAATTAGTCATCAAGGTACAAATACAAAACTAAGGCTGTAAACGAACCGAGCTGTTCGCGAACACAGCTCGGCTCGGCTCGTGAAAGCTCGAGTTCGGCTCGTTCGTGAAGCTAAACGAGCCGAGCTCGAACACAAATTTTGGCTCGTTTATTAAACGAGCGAGCTCGAGCTCGTTCGTTTAATAAACGAACAAGAGTTCGAACATGAGATACTCGGCTCGGCTCGGCTCGAATAACACTTTTATGCTTATTTGAACCGAGCTGTTCGCGAACAAAGCTCGACTCGGCTCGTGAAAGCTCGAGTTTGGCTCGTTCGTGAAGCTAAACGAGCCGAGCTCGAACACAAATTTGAGCTCGTTTAATAAACGAGCTCGGCTCGGCTCGGCTCGTTCGTTTATTAAATGAACACAAGCTCGAACTAGCAATACTCGGCTCGACTCGGCTCGTTTACAGCTCTATACAAAACCATTTCCATCTTTTCAAGATTACTACACTATTACTTTGTTATCGTTACAATTTTCGAGCACTAAGTGAACCTTTTACAAATGTTCACTTATTTACAAGTTTTGAATGAATGGTTCTAGACAAGATTGTGATGCATAGAATTTATGAATTTGAGATGGATGAGTGTGGATTTTGCCCCCTCCCATATAGTTGTCGCTTGCACTACATTTCAAAAAAACATAAATATAGTTCTGAATGCATTTAATCGTATTTTTTTATATTATCTCGATTCTTGTAACCTAAAAACAACATATTTAAATCCATTCTTTGCATTTATCAATTTGTTTTTCACATTTTTATTGCGTCGTTCTTTTTTGTTTATTTTTTTAAAATTTTCTTGTTGTTATACTTGACAAGATTTATGGAATCTCAAATTCGCCACCATTTGCACATTAGGATGGCAGCCATTCTCCAGAGACTCAGGTTGACGATGCTTAATTGCAAAAGAGAGTCTAAACGGAATAATTAGATTAAAAATTCAAAGATTTTGGCCATGTTCTCAACCAGACACATGCACCTTAGTTCCATGCACAAGTGAAAACACACACTCACACGCAAAGATAACGGGAGAGTTTCAGAAAAATGGCATGTAATTTGAGCCAAATTTGGAAGCTCACGGAGATCTTCAGAATTTTGATGACGATGGTCGTCCAAAACGAACAGGTACGTGTGTGTGTGACTGTGTGCATGGAAATATCATGGTGTAACATATCAATAACTAAGAACTATTCTAATTTTATTGAATTATGGTGTATAGCCAAAAAGATCGATTAATTGATTTATGATGAAAATTATTTTATTTTTGTAGTTTAAATAGACCAGTCGTGCTTATATCATAATCTATTATAAATATGAATGACCTGCAATTCGCTCGATTTTGGGTCATAATCACTTATGGGTGAGAAGCCTCACAATTTTCATTTGGGGTAATTTCATGGTCGTGATCAATTATGACAAAATGAATGGCTGAGATTTTGTTATTTGGACAAATTTTCAAATGTAAAAATACAAAATACGAGGTAATTTTGATAAAAAAATGATTACACAAAAATACTAAAAATTTACGCAAGAATGCTAATGGGTGAGATGGTTGAGTGGCTCAAGGCGTAGCATTTTTGAGGTGCTATGTAGACATTTTTTTTACATACTGAATCTGTCGCTTCCATTTTAATTGACCCCTTTGACCAGCACCAATGGACCCTGAGTCATACCCCCACGCACACTGCCATATGGACCCAACTAAATGGCCCAAGAAAGACAAGGAAAAGTGATGGCCCGGATAAAATTATGAAGAAGTGCATTTGGTCGAGGAGCAATAAACAGCAAAAAGCTACAAGTCTAGAGTCTCCTTCTATGCCCCCCATATCCACTTCCTTGCACTCAACTGGCCCAAGCACTACCATCATCAAGACTAACTACACCGATCTCTAGTCCAAATTCTTTATCTATTTTTTTTTATTCAACATAAAATTACGTTGACTTACTTAAAATCATACAAAATTACGTCGTATCATTTAATAATACGACGTAATTTTATATTAGATACATTTGACTATCAAAGAATCTAATCCGACCAATCTCTCCTCCCACAATCTAACCCAGCTTCCCATATCTGCTCCTAGATATTAATGTAAGGCCTATTTACTAGACCAAAAGCCATATATGCAATGTTTTTCAGGCCATTTCACGGGTTATTTTGGTTGTGAATATTTCTTCCTAAATATATGGTGAACTTTTCTTCAAATGCCTCCCTAGCTATAAATACTTTTTGAGGAAATCATTTTTTAACACCAATTGCAATATGTACATTTTAGCTGAAAACACTATAACTCCTAAGACTTCGAAAGTTCTACTGTTATAGTTTATGTCAACTGCAAACCCCACTAAAATTTATTTAGTATTTTCTTTTTGCATGTTTTCTTTTATCAAAATGAACGAGCAATATACTTATTCACTAATTAATTACTCATTGCTATCATTCCGAAGAGATTAACTGACCAAAAGAATTATACCCTTGATCTTAGCCAAAATTCCGAGAAATGGGAATAACCAATCAAGATAGAAACTAATTAATTTAAGAAATTAATTGATATACGTCTTTAAGTACTTAATAATGAACTTCACGATCGCATTAGCAAACCCTAATTTAAGAAACAATCATGCCTAATGTTACTTAATTTACATGTCATGATATATCCCTTTTTGAGTAAGCCATGATGTTTCTTACTCTTTTTAACAGAAATCATCAATACTTACCTACAAAGTTAGATTAACACTAATAGTCACCTTAACACTCACATGATGTTTCTTACTCAAGAATCCAACATAAAATATGAACCTGGAAAAGCAAACAAAATATCTTCTCCCCTTTGCCCATCTTTCCAACTTGGATTCTCAAAGCCATTATGTCAAAGTCATTGAACCCCTTATGCTAGTTCCTTCCAATACTTTAACATAAAGAATATATGCATAGCATCCCAATCTTACGCACATCAAAATACCATACAACTTGTCAATCCAATTATCAGCATAGAATCAAGAAAAAGTCAAAAGTAGACTCCTAATATTCTCAAAAAAAAAAAAGTAGACTCCTAATTTGCCTTTAAATATAGAAACTACTTGTTCTACTTGCCCAAGCATATTACACGTCCCTATCAAAAAAGAATCAACGCCTTTTTCTTTGGGCCGAAGCAACGTTAAACAAATGCAATCTTAATTCTACTAGCCTTCTCTGTAGCCCACGTCAGCCGTCTTCAACGTTCGACCTCTTCCTTAATCCTCAAGTCAACCCCCATCTTTCAAATACCAAAAATACACTTATACTTTCAAGCTCATGTCTCTCACAACCGACCCAAATGCAGTGTTTAAACTGTCAATTCACTTGCCCCATATGGTTTATCGTTCTGTATATATATCGAGGCGGCAAAAGCTGTTTAATTCCAGGAGTTCTTTTGTTCATATCATTTTATTACGGAGCTTCTCAAAAGAAAATTTTAATTTTTTTTTCTTTTCAGCCCTGAGTTGTACGAATTCTGATTCGGCTAAGTCGAAAATTGGGAATTTCTACTCGGAAAAAATTGTGAATATGAAAGACAATAATAAAATGAGGATTAGGGTTTCTCCTCTACGGCGGAGATCTGGTTTGACGTCGTCGTCGTTTTGTGATGGTCAAGCACAATTCCTAGTTTAGAATCACTCAAATTTCAAGAACAGCGCCGAACCGGTGCGGGTCATGTACTATGACGTTAACGGGTCGTGGGCGAATTATTCGCGGGAGGTTTTGGATTTGGTGCGAGCAAGCTTCTTGGAAGGTAAACCAGTGGTTGAGGTAAATACTCGAGGTTGTGATTATCTACTTGATTTTTACAGAATATTGGAAATTCAATTAGATAGTGGTAGTGAGAAGTCGATTGCTTGGATTGATGTGAAGGGGCAGTGTTTTTTTCCTAAAATTTTTGTTAATTGTAGTGAGATTTTTGTGAATAGTGATGGAAATGAGGAAATTTTGGGAACAAGTGTCCCAAAATTGAAATTGAGGTAAAGATTTTGGAGGATACTGATAATCGGTCAGAGGATTTTTTGAATATAAGGAAGAGGGATAGTGAGGATATTGAAGTTGAACAAGTTGAAAAGGGAAAATCGGACGGGAAGTTCGACGAATGTTAGGAATTTTGAGGTGAAAAGGCAAAAGATTGTCGCAAGTGAAATAGGGAAGGCGAGTTGGGAGAAGACAAGGTTGTTGAAGGAAGGGGAGAAAGAGTATATGATTGTGAAGAACGTGTTTTTGTCTGGAATGAGGATGGTAGAGCCTGGTGTTACTATCACTAGGATTCATCAGTGTACAAGGACTGGTCCGTTGTACAAGGCGCGGCATGAAGTTTTCATGAAGCAGATGGAGATTTTGAAGAAAGCTAGAGGGGATGCTAACATGGTTTTTGCATGGCACGGGACGTCAACGAAAGGTGTGGAGTGCATTTTGACTCATGGGTTTGGAATGTCTGATCAGGTCCAACCTCCTCAACCGCATGGAGTTGGTGTAAACTTATCACCTGCTACGTTCCCGCATATCAGGTATTTGGTTAGCTTATAGCTGTTTTCTGTTAAATTACAGTAGTTTTAATTTTTAATGAACTTCATATGATGCTTGTTTTAAATTTGCCTGGCTTGTGATTTATGATTGTTGCCTGGTTGTAATTCTAGTGCGATGAGGTAAGAGGTGGATGATAATGGCGAAAAGCATGTGATTTTGTGTCGAGTCCTGTTGGGTAAATGTGAAAAAGTTGAGCCAGGCTCTAAGCAAAAGTTGCCTTCAACAGTGGATTTTGATACTGGCGTTGATCATTTGACAGATCCGAAGTGGTATGTGGTGTGGCCTACCAATATGAGCACACACATTCTTCCAGAGGTGGTTGTTAGCTATAAACCTGCCAATCATGTGCAAGGTAGATATTGTTATATTTACTCTTCTATTTATTCTTCAACCTGAATGGCTTACTTTTTTTGCGCACTAATTGCATGTGGCTTTCTAGGTCAATTTAATGGTACTTCATCTGTTAAGTTGGTTCCAACCCTGCCAAGTCCCATTGTTGCAAAATTGTTTTCCAAGCTCGAGAGATCTCTTCCGCCTCCCAAAATTCAACAATTGCAAACTTTGTACAGATCATTTAAGGTATATATTCAATACATTTGGTATGATGACGGTTCTTTGGTTATCGACTGTGTTGTTTTTCCATAGGAAGTAAAATACTTGTCTATATGCTAAGTGTTTTTTTATTTTATGCGTTTTTTTGCTGATACTAGTTATGAAATTTGTGTTACAGGACAGAAAAGTGGGGAAATATATGTTTATGGAGCGTTGAGATCTGTTGTAGGAGACGAAATGCTACGCTCGACTATTCATGAAATTCGTGGTTGAGATAGAGGTCTTTTTAGTTTTGATGTGTTGGAAAACTGAGGAACTCTCCTTACTCAAGACTTTTTTTTTTTAAATACAAAACATGTAATGATACTCACTGATAAGAGGACCAAAGAGGGAAGCCTCAAATACAGCCAAAAAAATATATATGTTTACTTCTGAACTTGGGTTTAATTACTCCTTTTGTAGTTAGCATCTCCTTTTGTTGTTGTTGTTGTTGTTAGGTCACTTAGAGTTTTCTCCTTCTTGTCAGCAAAACTTGGCTATGTAATTATCTTGGCACTGTGGTTTTTTTGTCCTTTCAACTTTGGGGAAAAATCATGTTGGGACCGAGATGTTGTAAGGATTTTATGTGAATATCTTCTTGTTAATTATGAAATTATATCAGCTTGACTATGTGGTAGTTAATTTTGCTATATTGCTTGTCACAGAACCCTTAGTGGTCCACTCTAAATTAGCTTTTGTTTGCTTGCTCCCTATTTGTGACTATTTTTGCTGCATTTGAATAGTAGACTCAAGTTTGACTGCCATGCAATGGAAACTATACATTATCTACCTATAATTAAAACATGAGGAAGAAGTATAAAGGGTTCAGTCACATATTTACGTTATTGTGCCTAAACTAGTCTGAGCATTTGAGAACCAAGTGTGAATAAGATGCAGAAACGGGTACATAGCATGGCAAAATAATAGTGTTGAAGCTAAGTGCAGAGGCATAAGACAAGGTCCTCAAAACTAAAACAGGTTGCAATGTTACTAACACTTTCAAGGTAGAGATCTTTTTGGATACAAGTGGAAATAATTAGTCTCCAATGCCTATAATTGGTTGGTTGAGTTGTTAGGAAGTTATGTAAAGAAGTCAAGAATATTCTGTTTAACTTATAGGTTGTGATTTTTGGATGCAATACTAAGATTGCCTTTTATAATTCTGACAAGAGGTATTTTTAACTTTTTGATATACTTTCTAATGTATACAATCATTTTTCCTAGTAGCTTATGCAAATGTTAACATTTTTCTGGCATGTTAAAAGTGAAGAGAGTTTCATGCTTGTGCTACTTGTATAGTTCCATAGACGAAATAGATATCCTTTGTGTATAAATGAAGCATATCAAGATCATTAGAACATCATGGACTATCTTTTGCTTAGAACATGGACTCGTTTGTGCAATAATGGAGTGGGAGATTTGTTTCTTTGTCCACTGTGTGGCTAAGTAGAAGTCTGTGTGGACTCATTCTTGCAGTAACCGAGTGGGGGATTGGTTTCTTTTACCAGTGTGTTGCTACATAGAACTCCACATATGCATGTGTTTCGACATATCTAGACTCTTCTAATTTCTCATCGAATACTCCTATGGTCATAATTCTAAGAAAGAATCTGGTCTGTTTGAAAATGCTTTGGATACTATAGTGCTTTGATTAATTGATCTTATATCTAAGGAGGTACAAAAATTACTTATTTCTGTCCTCTATTGGGATGATTACAGATACAAGATTAAGGACACCCTTTATGGCAAAATGAGTTGGCCATCTGTATGATTAATGTGTTTTCGGAGCTTCATTGCAAATGCGTAAAAGCATTTGTCATCACTTTAGTCAAGTAGAGATTTTGAGGAAACAAACATTTTTTTTCCTCAGTTACTGGAGATGGTAGTGTGTGTGTGTGTGTGTGTGTGTATTTTGGATAGGATACAGAATGAAATCTCAACTTCATTTCCTAGACACATCTTGTTCATAGTCTGTCGACATTGCAGGTTGTTTTAGTGAACCCTTCTGGTCGTGTGATAAATGAGTAAATTATCCTTTTAGGCATGTCAAGTTCATAAAATAATCAGAAGTTCAACAGCATATCTGCATTTAACTGCAAAATTTGCCCCTGAATGCGGGCTGATCTGCTGTACAAATATGTGTAATTGTAGGGTTAAGGATTCTTCTGATTATCCACCAAAGTTGTTTTGTAGTTAGAAATGTTCTTGTTTGATCAATATATATTGAAGTTTAAGACTACAGATTTAAAGAACGGAAAAAAAAAATGAAGCTGACTAAAGAAAACAGGTCTTCAGACATATCATTTGAAACAAAAAGGACAGGCTAGTTGTGTGGACACATTTTGGACCCTGGAAGAGCTCGGTGCATGCATTCTTTCCACAAAGTATAAGAATAGCTATTTCTCTAGATCTCGTGCTTGATGGCTGGATATTTAGTTCTTAGTGGACTGGGGACATCTTTTCTGAGAATCATTGACATGCTAGTAACTTCATACTACAAAAGTTTTATTGTGTTCCCATAAGTTATACTTCCAGGTTTAGCATGGTACTGCAAATGTATTTCTCTTGTGCCAAGTAATTTAACCTTGTCATAATAGAAGTGAACAAGAATGTGCTAGTTCATGTACAAATAAGGGCTTCCATTAGTAACCATAAATGGCTTCACTTAACAAATATTCACAGGCCGGCACTTTCTTTGTAAGGTATTTGAACGTAGTCAAGAGGCAGAAAAATATGCTGAGTAGTTTAAACAATAAGGTCATTATCGTTGTTGCATGTGGGAATTGATTGTGTGTTGGCATACTTGTGATGATCCCATTAGAAATTCTACAGTTTTGGGGAACTTCGTTCAACCTTCGTTTCTCTCTTTAGTTCTTTTTTGGGAACTTCGTTTAACCTTCTTTTCTCTCTTTGGTTCATTACACCTATTTTGGTAGTTGAAATCCTGACGGAATATCATGATGTCACCTGCTTACTAATTTCTTGGCAGGCGAGTCTTCTTTATAACTGGTGGAACCATCCGACAAAATACCTTCCAGTAAAACGTGTGGAACCACTTAAGTTTGTATAAAAGGCCTGACCAACAATATCAAGGTATGGGCATCCATAGATTTGGGCTTTCAGTCCTGTAGCAGAGGGATCAATCGACTCGGACGAGACACTGCATAAATACCCAAATTCTATGGGAATCCTATGAAAGCAAAGTTCTGTACATGCAGGTATATAAAATGCTGGGTGTGTAACAGCACCCTAGTTTATGGTTGGTTTGGGCGATATCTTTGGCATAGTTGACCTTTTTGGTTTAAAGTTTTTAGCAGGGAATTTGTTGGGAAAATGCAGGAAAAAGACAAAGTAAGTTGAGTGGCATAGGCCTTCTGGTAGTTTTCATTGCTTCCAACTTGAGCTGGGGATAGGTCCTCCATTGACATCGACCTTACAAATGGGGAAAAAAAAAAGGGAAAGAAGTGTTATGTAAAAGTTCCAAGTCCAACATCATCAGTACTTTACCTCAATTCTACCGAAAGAATGCCAATGTGTGTTCGTTCTACAAGGACAAATACCAATTTGGTTATTTCTAGTGCAGAAGTTAAAATATGTCCAAATATTCATGTTTATTTCTTTCTCATGGATGAGTTTATTTTCCTAGGCCATGAAAAACATATGTTATTTTTTTGATAAAATTCATCACTTCTGCTTTTTACTTAAATCGATTTTAATATTATTGCATCGCACACCATATTTGCTAGCTTTTTTTTTTTTTTTTGGGCAGGTAAAAGGGGGAGGAGAGGGGGGTGTCTGGAAATGAATGAGGGCATGTAAATTGTGCTGCACCATTACACACACGTCCAGAAATCGATTATTGACTCGTCACTATCGTACCATATCATCAACCCCTCATAGCTAGAAAATTGTCCTGAATCAGTGGCTAGACTCTATTGTGTGTGGAGTGAAGGTGCCATTTCCTTTTCCATCTTTCAGGAACGCAAGAGACATGGTGTACCAGGAAAGTGCCTTACAGGTGTTCATGGTTCTCAAAGAGTGATCAATCAGTTTAGTACTATTTTGATATCCCTACCAAATTTGTTTTAACCATAGGTTTTTTCCTTTTTGATGTAGACTAATGTTAAAGTTACATTGTCTGATTCTGGGCTATATTTTGTTGGAGTTTTGGAGTTTTGTTATGGGAAACCAGGTGACATTAACGAAAGGAAAGTTCCATATTTGTCTTATTTTGGTTGATATCATGGATGCAGCACAATGGGTAAGGTTGATTTGAAAACTATGGTGTTTAGTGATATCTCCACTTGGATTTGAGTCTAAATAGTCCAAAAATTTGCACAAGTAGAGGATATGGTTATGATCATTTTCCGATACTAATTGTTGGTATTATAAATCTACTGTAAGTTAGAAGAACATAATTAAGTGTAGATTTAAAAGAAAAGTTCGTAGGTGGTGGAACATGAATAGTACAAAAGTAAGTAACGGGAGTCTACGTTACCTAACAAATTGCAGTTAGAAAATAAAACTAAGCCCTGTGTAGGAAATTTTCTCTAATTATTGTTAATTTAAAAAAAAATCTCCATTTTGGGGTCACTTTTTTTTTTTCCATTCCGGTTTTAAAGTCACCGCACACATGCTTAATTTTTTTTTTTCACGTGTGCAGGTGTGTGTTAGGAGAGTTTTTGTGTAATTTTTGAGCAATTGTGAGAGTCACCGCACAAGCTTTGTGCGATGACTCTCACAATTGCTCAAAAATTGCCATCCAAAATTTTTTTTTTTTAATTGATGGGGGTCTTTGGGCAATTTGTGGGCAATTGTGAGAGTCACCGCACAAAGCTTGTGCGGTGACTCTCACAAATTGCCCAAAATTGCCATCTAGAATTTTTTTTTTAATTGATGGGGGGGGGCCTTTGGGCAATTTGAGGGCAATTGTGAGAATCACCGCACAAAGCTTGTGCGGTAACTCTCACAATTTGCCCACTTCCGAATTTTTTTTTAATTGATGGGCTATTTTTTTTTAATTGATTGGCTAACATACAATTTGGATTGAATGTGAGAGTCACCGCACGGTGGTTGTGCGGTGACTCTCACATTCAATCCTTAATTGCATTTTAGCCCCCTTCTTTTTTTTTTTTTTTTACGTTTGGGGGTGTTTGTGCAATTATTCAAGTACAGAATTAAGACAAATACGTACTATTATTTACAAATGATGTATTCTTTTAACGATTAACATAAAAAATACATATCATTCTCTAGTTGTACCCTAAACCATTAACCATTGCCAATTTCTGAATTAACATACAATAATAATTTATTTTCATAAATAAATAAATAATTATTTTAAGATATTTTTTTAAGAATTAACAAGTAATTCAAGTAAAGAATTAGGATAAATACATACATTCCCTAGTTGTGAATTAATTTTTTTCTTATTCTTTACAAGATAAAACTACTAATTGATATAATTAAGCCAAGAATTATGGCAATTAAATCCTAATTAAGACAATGATTTTTTTAATATTAATTTATTTTTTTATATACATTAACTAATTCATAACCTAATTAAGATAATGATTTTTTTAACCTTTTTTTTTAACAGTTGGGGCGCTAAATGGCAATAAGTGGGCAGCCCCCCAAAAATTGCCAAAAAGGCCCCCCAAACCTAAATAAATAAATAAAGGGGCTGAGATGCAATTTGAGATTTAATATGAGAATTATAAAAGGCCCCCAATATGCAAATTGGATATTGTGTGAGAGTCACTGCACGGGCATTGTGCGGTGACTCTCACATTAAATCTAAATTGCACAAACGGTCCCCCAAGCAAAAAAAAAAAAAAAAAAAATTTAGTAACTGTCACCGCACAAGTATCGTGCGGCGACTCTCACAAAAAATTTCCAATTGCACACAAAGCCCTCAAACGTTAAAAAAAAAATTTATGTAAGAGTCACTGCACAAAGCCCCCAAACGTTAAAAAAAAAATTCATGTGAGAGTCACCGCACAAAGCTCATGCGGTGACTCTCACAATTGCCCAAAAGCACAAAAGCTCTCCTGACACACACCTGCACTCGTGGAAAAAAAAAATTAGGCTCTGTGTGCGGCGACTTTAAAACCGGAATGAAAAAAAAAAAGTGACCCCAAAATGAGAACTTTTTTTTTAAATAACAACAATCAGAGAAATTTGCCCCCTGTGTAATATTGTAAAACTGTTGCTACTTCCCTAAGCTCCATAAAGCTCGAATTTAAGAAAGTCACGACTATCTCATAATATGCCTAACATACAAATTTCCCTACAACACACATTAAGTTGCATTTTAAGATTCTCACCAAATTTCACAAGGTTTCTGCATCTTGACGCTACAGTATGTTTCTTGAACAGATACTGGCAAGGCAACTTGTTAGAGTTCTGAAGTTGATGTCAGTTTGAAGAATTCGCAACTTCTAGATATATGCTTGTGGACGACACTGTAAACAAAACATACTGTTGCTATATGGATAAATTTTCTACTTTTCATTAGAAAAGATAGGTACAAAAGAGAGAGAACATTCTCAGTGGAGGATTGTCTATTGAGTGCATTACAGCAGGCAATAAAGTGATAGTTGAAAAACCTGAAAAAAAAAGGGCACATTGTATTGTCTGTCCCCTTTCACTATACACCTTTCATGTCGGATTAGCTCCCTTTTGTTTCTTATTATTTCTATCCCACACGTTGCTCTAAAGTTTTCAGTGTCTTTGACTGATCCTATTTCTCACATTATTATTCAATGTGAACGATACATTATTGCATGCAAATCTATATAAGCTATTCGCATATACGTCATGCACTTAATTAGCATTAATAGTAACCTTGGACCTCGGCTATATCTGCTATTGTAGATCATGAGCATGCCCACTATGTATGCACAGCAACATGGGGTGCTTGTGCTTCAATTGCACACATGGTATTGTCAACCATGTGCACGTAGACGTTGCATGAGCCTGTTAGTAACGTGTCTTAACATATGTACATGTCTTTTACATTCTCTTTTATCAAGAAACGCAGGCAATTGACTTAATTTGAAACAATATTGTCAAGTGTCCAAAATAAAACTCTCAATATAAAATGATAAATGATAAAAGCATCAAGCATATGCTAAGTCAGATTAGTCCTATCGCACTATATGTTCATATGTATAATCAAAATTTTTTTACCTAGTTGGTCTGACTCAACAACTAATGCGAACTTGGTCCTAATGAAGGTTGAAGGCCAGGAGTTGATGGTCCTTTGCTTAAATTTTCACTAATTGATACCGTTTAAGTGTGTATATATTGGTGTACTTGGGATCGATTATTCTATGTTCTACTGTATAAATATAGATTTATATCTTGCATCCTGTAATCGTGAGGGGTAAAAAAAGTGAATAAAACAAAATAAGAGAGCATTCGTCACACAAGTGACAAAATGTCCTGTTCATCCGTCGCCTTTTTGTATTAGTATAGTGACATGATATATAAAAAAACAATAAAAGCAGAAGAAACTCAGATATCCCCACTTGAATATATCTCATGCGGATAGGAATGGATGAAGAAATTTTGATTTCTTATGTGATCAACTTGGTATGTTCTTCCATGCACCACTTAATAAATTCTTTTAATTGTTTATCTAATAACTACTTGCCATATCAAGTTCTGCCTAACCATTTAAAAAATCTCCCATAGTTTGCAATAAGCATATCATTGTACATGCAATGTATATAGTCGATTTAAGGTGCAATAGATTGATAATGCTCCCCAACAAACAAGAAGCCATATATTTGTTGGTTTCAGCTAATACAATATTAATTATAAATATTTTAGTACGTATTGTTTGATAAGAACTTAAAGTGAAGATGCGTTTCTTGGATGGAAAGGTTATCTGAGCTTTTACATTTGCTTCTCTTTCCAGTTGATAGTGGTGACCAGAATAAACAAGCGTATGTATATTTCCATATCAAAAAAAAAAAGAAAAGTGAAAATTCTAGATTCTGTTGCTTCATACTATTCTTATTTCAGGTCTCTCCCATCTGAATGGTAATATGTTTCTAATCTTTTTGGCAGATACAAATCTCATGCACTCCTCCCTTGATTTTACACGTTCATTAAGAAATGAAATAATGTGTTAGAATATTGATATCTCCATTTAAGGTTAATTGACTAGACGATCTCTCATTGATTATATATTGAATCTAAGTAATCTCTTATATTGTGCAAAAGTTTAAAACGGGGCTAAATCTTACCATTGACTCTATATTGTGCAAATATTTTGTTGTAATTGTTACTTTTAGTCTACAAAATAGCATGCTTAATAATCATATCATTGTGGCACATAACATCAGATTTTGTAGTTACTATAACAAAAAAATAGAATGGTAATAAGTCGAGTTGAATTGAAGCAAACGCATTAATTTTCTAACCTCGAGCTTGACTTAAAGCTACTGATTCCAAACTCAATGTGACCGCTGTAGTTTTATTTGATTTCAATTGAGGAAACAAAAAAAGTTTGAGATCAAACTATATATGTACAAATATACATAACATACATATTGTTAGTAAAAGTATCCTTGTTTTAGCATTTTTACAAAAGTTTGAGTTAAGAATCTTTAAGCTCAAGCCCAGCTCGAACAGTTGTTATATAGTTATTAAGTAACAGTTGAGATCAAATTGGACAGAAACCAAGTCAAGCACCATAACATTAGCAAGCAAATCGGATCATTTGACACCCCAGAAGCGATTCTATGTTATTAATACTCCAAAGACCAAGAAAGTCTTCCCAACAGAAAAAGAATATTCCACCTCAGATAGAAAAATAAGCATCATCCACCATAGGATAGAGATACCAGACTATATATCTGAAAAATTAATAAATTTTCCAAAAACGTAGAGATAAGGTCCAAAATCAAATACCATGTGAACTTTTCCCCCTTGTCAAGTCATCATTTAAATCCAAATAACACCAATTATCGTGACTCATTTTGTACCCATCATCCCATTTGCCATATCCATCCACCTACCTTAAATTATTTATTAAATCCCTCTTTAAAAAAATAAAAAAAAAAACACCCCAATTTTCTTTCTTTAAATATTAAAAAAATAATTCTTTTATATAATTTATAAACGACTAAAAAACACAATTTTATTAAAAAAGAAATTCCAAAGTGTGATCCACGTCACTCACCGAGTTGAATTGGAGGGCCCACTCATCTCCAGCTCAGTATAAATTGTATCCCCCCTCTCGTCCACGCGTTGCATTTTCACATTCTAGTTTACTGTACAATGCATTCTTTCTTTCTCTCTCTCTCTAACATTTTCTCTCTCTATAGTTACAGTTTTCTGAATATATATGTAACCGACCGAGGCTCTTCTTCGCTAGAAAATATTAATTAAGCGAAAAAAATTGAAATTTTGAAGGAATATTTTCAAGGATTTTTCGGACTTTTTTTTGGAACTACGACATTGATTTGGAAATTATTTGTTTTTGGGTTAATTTTGGATATAGTTTGTGAGTAGGGTGCAAGGGGAGAGAAGATAAGCTTTTGGAACGAAAATGGGGGGTGATACGTATGTGACGACGGAGGAGGTGGCGGAGGAGGAAGAGGTGGAGAGGCGGAGTGAGGAGGAAATGGTGGCGGCAATTGGGGGGCAAAAGAAGTATTCGATTGTGGAAGGGTTTCCACATTCGATGAAGGTGGTGGTGGTAGGCTATGCTCTTACTTCTAAGAAAACTAAGAGCTTTTTGCAGCCAAAATTGGAAGGTCTAGCTAGGTAAACTTTTTGTGGTTTTTCTTGTTTCTCTATTCATTTTGATGCTAAATAAAACTGGATATACTAGTAAAATTACGTTTCCTGCCTTGTGTGTATACATGCATACTTCAATTTTTAGTTCTTTTTCCTTATGGGAGGAATCTGGTATGTTCGTGATTTTGCGATGCGATTGTTCTGTGTTTATGGTAGTATAATGCAACTGATATGTGTATTTTGGCTCTTTATTTAAAAGCGTTCATGCTTGCCTTTCTTTGGTTCGGTTAATTTTTTTATGTATCTGTTAATTTTGTTAGTAACATTTATTGTTTGGTTTAGCTGTGATGCAAGCCTATTTTAGGGCTCAGTTAAATGACTACGAAGGTTTTTTTTTTTTTTTTTGGGCGTAAATGTCTGCATGTAAATTTGGTATTTTTGTTGTGATTTTGGTCTCCAGTTTTTGTGAGATTTTATTGTGCTGATGGTTTATGAAGGTATAACTTGTGAAAGCAAAAGGTAGTTTTTGGGTTAGGTATTGAAGTTAATCATCTATATCCAATGATTATGAGTGGTGAATATTCTGAGCTGAATAGCCATTGATTCTGTGGCCATAATTTAGCAGAAACCCACTGGAATGTGACTTCTGATGGGAAGATATTTGTGGAGATGTGGTCTCTGTCATGTAAAAGATGGAGTACTTGCTGTCTAACTATATGTATGTATATATGTATGTATGTGTGTGTGTGTGTGTGTATAACTAGAGTATTTTTTATTTACCTGTCGCTCTCCATACTTTAGTATTTATTTTTTTTGCAACTCTTGTTATTTTTTTAAAAAATTTTTTCCAATATTACGTGGTATGTCCTGTGAAGGACCCACTGTTTTACATTTAAGCGAATATTCATTTCAGTATAGCTGTGAATTGCTTTACAACCTTGGTAGATTAAATGGACCAAATCTTCTTGTGAAAGCTGTCAATTGATCGAGTGCTGGGAAACTTGACCAACTTTCTCTTGGTATACAAAAATGAATGCAGGTTTTTTGAGGTTGCAATAAAATGATATCTTCTAAAAATTTTATAATTTGAGATTGAGAGTTATATTTAATGTTTGGAATGGGCACATGGGCAGTCTTTGATGTTAGCAAATGCTAGCTTTTCTAACGATTCCATTTCCTTTTATTGGCTGTCTCCAATTGGCGGATTAGTCTTTTGAAAAATAAATAAATAAATAATGTTGTCAACACAGTGACACTTGTCTTAATTTGCTTGACTTGACCAAAAATCTTCAGTGGGTTTAAATTTGGGATGCTGTAGGTTGAAAATGCAATGCTTGAGAACCAAAAAAAAAAAAGATTATTGGACCTAGAATTTGGTTTGCTTTGCTTTGCTACGGATCACGTAATCTGTTAGGTTGCTATAATTTAGGCCTAGAAATGGAGGATCAGACTATAATAACATGTATATAATGCAGGAATAAGGGGATACTCTTTGTTGCTATTGACCATACAAGACCTCTTTCCGATCAGGGCCCTTTTGACATTGTGCTGCATAAGGTGAGAAGATATGTCTATTTCTTGCTTCCTAATTATTATTCTATGCTCTAAGATTTTTACCTTTCTAGATCGCTGTTTTCCCCATTTAACAAAGTTCTTGTTGTATTCGTTTTTTGTGATGCAGTTATCTGGAAGGGAGTGGCGGCACATTCTCGAGGTTGGTCATTTGATAAACTCATCTATGATTCCCATAATTGTTATGACACAACATTGACGTCATAGGATACCGTTTGATGGCAACTATGCATGATGAATTGGACATGCACTGTGACTGGTGGACAACCAGCAATCTTGTGACTTAAAACTTATTTCCATCTGACATAACTTCCAGGGATGTGCTCCATCCTCTGTCATGAATCATGACTTGATTATTGAGGTTGAAGCCTCAAGATTCCAGCAGTGAGGATCTTTCTCATCCAGGGACAATATGTCTGACTTTCAGGTTTCCCTTAGTATATGGAGTATCCCTGGTTTCCTTAAATGGTTTCTTTTTTTGAGACTTATTGCCTAGCCCCTAATATCAGCTTAAGAGGGTGCTAAACTATAAATAAACTAACTTCATGGTTTTTGAGCCGGTTCTTTTCCCTGAAAGTGGTCGTAAAATCTTAAATCGAGCATAGGATCTTTGAAACATCTTCTTTTGCAGATGGATTGTTTAGCTACTTAGTGGGGGTCAGGAGAGTCAAACTGTTAACTTAGAGTGGTAAGATGGGAATGGGTACATCAAACTGAGAGATTTCAACTACTGAATTAGAATTAATTGTGGACATCATTTATGTAAATATGACATTAGTTTGATATGAACTTGATGATTGGTAAATGAGAAATTTCCTTTTAGTCATAATTATGTGGACCATGCACTGCGTTGTTATTTTGCGAAGACAAGCTTGGAGTGATTGTAACTCTTGCGCGCTATGTATATTTTATGTCTCACTACATGGTTAATAAAATATACCATGAAATTAATGTAGATTTTGATGGGGTGTTGTTGATCTTCTTGTGTTTGTGAGATTTAGCATCTTCTGCCCAAACTACTTTTAAGTGTAAAACAGAAGATGCAAAAGGTAGGGTTTTCAAGAATCAGAGGGTTATGGATCAGGACATAAAAGAGAAGAAACATCTTTTGAAATTGTGTCATCCTATAGTTTTAGTTTTGTGATTATTTTCTCTACTTGAGCTGGTCATATATCCAATAGAAGAAACTGCAGTTGCATTTTGATTTTCATGGCCCTGTGTATTTCTTTTGAATTCTTCAAACATTGTGACCTTACCTTTTGTTATTCGTTTTGAAGGATTACAGGCAAACACATCCAGAAGTCACAGTTCTTGATCCTCCAGATGCAATACAACATGTGTACAATCGCCAGTCCATGCTTGAAAATGTTGCTGACTTGAATTTGTCAGATGCTTATGGTAATTTTGTTTTCACTTTTTTGTGGTGGATAGACAGTAGTCTTTTTTGGGATATACATGATTTTCTTTTTTACAAAAAAAGGTTGCTGGAAGTTTTCCTTGGGCAAGATTGCATTTATGGTAGGTTTACTGTGCAGTCTTCACCTTCCATATATTTAAGGCATAATTTGCCTGCATGTCAGTTGGTTGCTTTTCATGATTGAGAGAATAATATAAGATTGTAACTGACCAAACAAGTAGGAATTTGTTTACTACACTTGAAAATGAATTGATTGCTATTTTCTTCTCTTCTGCTGGCAAAGTTGGTGTTCCAAGGCAACTGGTTATCAAGAAAGATCCATCTTCAATCCCAGATGCTGTTAACAAAGCTGGGTTAAGGCTACCTTTAGGTATGTTGGTATTGCAAAAGATTCTAAATAGATGGACTTTATAGGGATATTGCATTGTTTTTCTTTCTCTGATGCTTTAAGAGTAGATACTTCTACTTTTTTAAGACTCCCCGTTCCCTGAAGGAATACAGTTGTAGTTTTCCTGCAGATGACAGCTTTTTTTCTTTTTGTTCAGTTGCAAAACCCTTGGTTGCAAAGTCCCATGAGCTATTTCTGGCCTATGACCAATACTCCCTGAAGAGGCTAGAGCCTCCACTTGTTCTGCAGGAGTTCATTAATCATGGTACACATTTTATATCCACATGACATCTGATACCTCTGGTATATTAGTAGTGGCATTCATGAAAAAGTATCTAACATGTATTGGTTGTAGGTGGTGTTTTGTTTAAGGTTTATATTGTTGGTGAAGCAATTAAAGTTGTCAGGCGTTTCTCTTTACCTAATGTCAGTAAACGTGAGTTGTCAAAAAGTGCTGGCGTTTTCCGTTTTCCAAGGGTTTCCTGTGCTGCTGCTACTGCAGACTGAAGCAGATCTAGATCCATCCGTTGCAGGTGGACATCATCTTCTGTTAATTTTTGTTGCTTTAGTATGCGGATATTTCCCATGTTTTGGTGAAACCTTGTTTCCTTGCTACCAGTTAGATTCCTTTCTTTGAGCTTTTGAATGAAGCATTTTGGCTATTTATGATTCTTTCTTTGCCACTTTGCACGGATTATTTCTGTTCTGGTCATTTCTATTACCAATAAATTATATTCATCTACACGAGCATTAACTTTTGTAACGAACAAGTACAGCTTGGTTACATCTGTTACTGGTAATAATGGTTGGTTTGAGCTTTCAAGCATTTCTTCTGTACCACTCTCAAAGAGTTTTTAACACAGAGATTCATAAGCTATCAATGCTTAAACTCTCAGGAGTATTTAACAAAAAGTTTATAAGCTATCATTGCTTAAACTGGAACAGCTTGTTAGACTCGTGTAAACTAATGTCTTAATCATGGTGATCTAGTGTCTGGACTCATGCTGTGATTATTTTTCCTGCAGAGCTTCCTCCGCGACCATTACTTGAGAGGCTTGGCAGGGAATTGCGCCATACATTGGTATTTTCCTGTTCCTTTAGTTCAAAATAGCAAGCACAATGCAACATCATGCTTGCAATTTTTTGTTCCATGACCCCTTCAGCAAGATGTTGAAATTGCTCTTGGTTCCTTATTGTTGATTTGTTATCTATAGGGTCTTCGGCTTTTCAATTTAGATATTATCCGAGAGCATGGATCAAGAGACAAATACTTTGTCATAGACATCAACTACTTTCCTGGTAAGAAGAATATTAGAAACCAGTGCTACATCTGGTGTCTTAATTATTAGATCCGCGAGTCCATATGTATTTAGACCTTGTCCATTTTTCTTCTTGTGTTCTTGGACAGTATCATGTTATATGGTAGCTGTTTAACTGATGAACTGTAACCTGGTATACATATACTGCAGGTTATGGCAAAATGCCAGAATATGAGCACATATTCACAGATTTTCTCCTGAGTCTAGTAAGGAGCAAGTAGAAACCAAGACTTTGCTGAAAAATATGGAGAAGCAGCAGCACACAGAGTCTTATCACCAAAGCCGTGCAAGTCAAAGAATTTCCCATCGAAAACATGTGGTGAACACCATACTGCTGCAAGCAGTTCTGTGCGGGAAAATTGAAAGAGATTCCCAGTTGCCCCCCGATCCTGCTGGACCAATGGGACGAATTTGGCTGCTTCAGCTTGTACATTCCTAATTGACCAACAACTTTAGGCGTTGCTATTTGCCGATCTCTCTTATCTTTTATGTTTTTACCTTTTGTTTTTATTCTTCGGTTAACACACTATTCTTGTTAGTGGGGATCTAATGTAGTAGGATCAAGTAATACTCAGTCCATCATGTATATCTAATTTGATGTGGGCGACCAAATCCCACAAATTGTACATCTTTTTAGCCGAATGTATGCGTCTTTTGCTGGATTTGAGAAAATTTCCGTGTTTTTGGCCAGCAGACTTGTGTTTCTTGGGGTACTTGGCGTTTTGCCTACCTTCGTTGAGGTTTGGATTTCATGGTTGTTTGGATTTCATGGTTGTTTCTTTCTAGACCAAGTGGTCCAGGTGACCTGTTATAGGTTAAAAACAGGTTTAAGCTTGTAGCGTCCCTCTCCGATGTTTATGGGTTCTGTTCTTTGCCTTGTAGCAATTCAAAAGGTTCATTTGGACGACACAGGTATTAGATGGCTATCCTGTCAGCTGCACGTATGGAAATGAAAACCTAGTACATTCTCGGTAATATTCTTTTGGTGAATTTCAGTTTTGGCTCTCTTGGCTGGTGAAGTTGAACTTGAAAGTTCGTCAGCGTTTCATCAGTAAGCAGGCAAAAAACAGAACTGGCCTGCAAAGATTTGTCACTTCGACCACTTAGCACGGTACTAATTGCGACTCTTCTTTTGGATGTTAAACTGAGAAGTGTAAAACTCCAGATAAGAGGATCCCAAGCAATGCCACCCGCCTAACTTTTCAGCTGAACAAGCAACATTGTATGGGGCATTAATTTTACATTACACGTTCATCGAAATTGTCACGGTAGATACCCATAGTGTAGCTGGGTAAGTACATGGCCGGCATGTCCTTTGTCCGACGGCTGAAGTTAATCGCAGGAATTATTAAGTCCGGTAAATTAGATCATCGGGGAGTAGCACAAAAATGAATCAACCAATTCTTCTTTTTTACCCCCTGGAAAGAAAACTAATTAACAAACCATTTTACCAATTCTCAGTTATTAATTTTCCTTTACATTCATTCATTTACAAAAGGCAAAATCTTCTGTACTTTCAGTTCAATGATCTAATTTCAATCCAGCTAAACTAGGAAATCTATTCTCAGTCCAGCTAAACTAGGGAAACGAAACTGTCAG
This sequence comes from Mitragyna speciosa, assembly GCA_024721245.1. Lineage (NCBI taxonomy): Eukaryota > Viridiplantae > Streptophyta > Magnoliopsida > Gentianales > Rubiaceae > Mitragyna > Mitragyna speciosa. Next base: position 20,119,201 of record CM045568.1, read on the forward strand.
TTAAAAGATCTATGCTCAATGCAGCTAACTAGGTAAACCGTCGTTGCGCAAGCAGAAATGCATGACTGGTACGGAAAACATACACTCCTAGCACATAAAATTTATAATGAACAAAAGATTTCATCTTGAAACATTCACGTCAAATTACAAATAATCCACATTAAAGATAATGAAAAAAAAAAAGCAACCTCAAACAACATTTTACTCTCAACCCTGTTACCATAAATGGTAAACCTAAAAGGAAAATCAAGCAATTAAGTCACTACTAAGACTCCACTTGCTGAGGAATAGAAGCTGCAGATTGAGCATCAGCCGTGGTCTCAGTGACTAGTGTCCACTCCGGGGGAAGAGGAGGGAGAGGTGGGTAAACAGTAGGCCCTCGTCTGCGAATATCCCAAGCCTGAGTCTTGCGTGGCCGCGTCTTCTTATGATGTGCTGTTGCCTTCTTTTGTGGCCTTGATGAGCATTCTATCACCAACCCAACACTACCACCACCGCTGAAGCCACCGGCGACAGGAATTCTTCGTGCCGCCTTGATTTTGGTGGCGCCACCAGTAAACCCAATTGGGTTCGTCATCGCCACCATCCTTGTACCAAATATGGCTGAGACTGACATTTTTCCTTGTGTCTAGTTTTCCTCCACACCTCCAAAAAGATAACGGAGGCACCATAATTTGTTCTTTATGGAACAATGGATTGCATTTTTTGGATGACAATTGGGCCTTCTGGGTCTTGGGCTTTTTGTTATACATACACCACCTTGTGTGGTCCGACATTCTTAGGTCCACTAAAGGATTACTACTTTAATACTCTTACTTTGATCTCTCTTCATTTTTTTTTAGGCAAAAAAAAAAAAAAAAAAACTCTTATTCTAAGTCCTACTATTCACAAATTCGCATAATAGTAGTCAAAACAATTTTTTTTTTCAATTAAACCTATACTATTACAAGTGGGGGAAGGAGAATGGTGCTTGATAGAATTTGAATCCCTGACTTTCGAGTAGAATCGTAGAGCTCTATCAGCTCAACTTTTTATTTGTTCCAGTCAAAACAATTTATCATTCTTTTTGTTCTTATAAATTATGAATATCAATTTTATTCTTTTATCCTTTCCTAACTACAAAGTTTTCACAATTCTTTACAAATAAAATTTTATTTTTCTTTCCCATTTATAAGGATGGTATCACTCCAACTAATTTAGTCATCAATTATAATCACAAAGAAGGTATTTATCCACCAATACTTCTAAATCTATCTTTTTCTTCCTTTCTTTGTATAGCACTACATCTTCCACCTAGACATGGCCACGGTTCCGGAACCGCCGGTTCCGGTTCCGTAAACTGGTGGAACCGGACCGCACCATATAGAGCGGTTCTGGAGACGGTTCCGGAACCGGCGGTTCTGGTTCTACTTTTTCAAGGAACCAGAACCGCTCTTCATAAACCGGTTCCGGAACAAAAAATGCACATTAAAAAATTATCATATTTTTATTTTATTATTATTTTATGAAGAATTAATGTGTGATATAAATTCTATAAACAAATACATTACATTATCAAATGATGAAAAATATATTACATTTTCAATGGTAAACATTTTAAGTAGAAAAAAAGATACATGATATTTCTTGAATATGATATTTTTTTTATCAAATCTATGCTATTACAATTGAGATTGAATATGAAAATAAATATCAATTACTTAATCATCTTCATTGCTTGCGACAGTACTAGAATCCGTTGTGTTATTGAATTCATCCTCTTCATCATTTTCCATTTCCATCTCTTGTTGTCTATATTCCGCTCTAGTCCAATCATCCACACATGCTTGAATTTCTAGTGATTCAAGACTTAATCTTGACCTTGTCTCATCCAAAATACTTCCACCGACACTAAAAGCTTGTTCCACTGCCACTGTTGATGCTGGAGTTGCTAAAATTTGCTTAGCAATGAGGGAGAGAATAGGATAATTCTCTGATTTTCGTTTCCACCATTCCAGAACTTTGAACTCTTTAGTTAAGCTGCTATCATCATGCTCAAATTTGGTAGTTAGATATGATTCAATTTCCGTACTAGTATTAAGTGAACCCTTTTGTCGCTTTGACCTTTGAAAAAGTAATTTATCATCAAGTTTAACAGTTTCTTTGCCTTTAGGAATGTTACTGGTGTTGCTAGAGAATTCATCCAAAGTACTAGTAGGAAATCGATCACCATAAGCAATAAAAAATTCATTATATAAAGAGCAAATAAGTTCTTTTACTTCAAATACCATTTTATTAATATCATAAGTATAATTATCACTGCCATATATTTGTTCATAATATGAAGACAAATACTCATGCAAACTATCTAATCTGACACGAGGATCAAAAACCGAAGCAACCAAATATATGGGGGGGATATGTTCATAATAGTTAATCCATTTTCTAAACATATCCATAATAGGTTGTTTTAGAACATCATCATTTTTAGCTTCATTTAAACAACCAACGACATTACATGCCTCAGTAAGAAACAAATGAGCAGTAGGATAATATACACCAGACAAAATATAAGTAGCGTCATTAAAAACTGTTAAAACTTCTAAAATTTTATTGCAAACAATCCAATTATGTTCATGCAATATTATGTCGATCATATTAGTTGCAAAAAATGCACATAATAAATCACTATATTTGCTAGATTGGTTGAGTAATTCAAATGTTGAATTCCAACGAGTAGGAACATCTCTTGAAAATCTTTTTGGATTTTTTCCATTAGCTCTACAAAAAGCACTCCATTGTTTCATTAATTTAGGATGTGTCCACAAATAAGAAATTGCTTTTCTAATAGGTTTGATATGATTTTCAAGTGCTTTTAAACCATCTTGTACAGCTAAATTTAAAATATGGCATGCACATCTAATATGAAAAAATTTACCACCTAATCCGGGTTGACAAAGATCTTGTAACTCTCCAATAGAAGCTGTATTTGCAGATGCATTATCGAAACCAATTGAAAATTTTTTTTTACATAAGCCATATTCTCCCAAAATAATACTAATCATTTTAAAAATATTTAGAGCTGTATGAGATTCATCAAAAATACGAAAAGCTATAACTCTTTTTTGTATATTCCACTTGTTATCAATCCAATGACAAGTTATAGCCATATAAGAATGTGTTTGCCAATGATCACTCCAAATATCAGAACAGATAGACCCACGACTATCTAAATTTAAAAATAATTGAATTAATTCTTTTTTTCCTTGAGAATAAATATTTTTAAGTGTTCGTCTAAGAGTTGTTCTAAGAACACTTTTAAATTGAGGATTTAAAGCATTTTGACAATATTTTTTAAAACCCAACTTTTCACCAAAACTAAAAGATAAATGTTCAAGAGCTATCATTTTTGCCATTTCTTTCCTCACTATATCGAAATAAAGAAAAGTTAGAAGTAGCAAACCCGATAATTTGTTGTTGTTTTTTATCGATGCCATATTCTTGAGGATGAGTTGTTCTCATATGCTTGTGATACTTTCCATAGCCATCTCCTATTTTGTATTGGTAACATCTTTGACAAAAATTACATCTTGCTTGAGTTTCACCATTCATGTCAATTTTGGTGAAATATTTGGTGAAGATATCAGACTTAGGAGCTTGACTTTTTTCTCCTCCGGTTTCAATTGTTTGCTCTTCGAAAATGGCCTCCATACGTTGGCTTTCTTGAATTGGAACATCAACGTCATCAACTTCAATCCGGTTGACGTTGTATAAAATATTTTTGCCTTTTGAAGATGAACTCCCACCACCAACACTTGCCATTTGACAATAGATAAATAAAAATAAAAAATTTATAAATAATAATTTAATACTTAGAATTATAGATACTAGATAAATTGAATAAACACTAGAATATAAACAACTTGAGAGTGAGCAAATTAGAAAAGAAATAGAGAAATTAGGAGGTAAATAAAGAATTAAGTATATTTGAGATAGAGGAAGAGAAGATAAATTTTGGTGTGAAAGAAAATAAAGAGTTAGGAAGTATTTATAGAGAAAATTTATAAATAAAACAAAACAAATGTAACGGCTAATTAACGTTAATTTGTAAAGCCGTTGCATTTTAGCCGTTGCATTTTAAATCCGTTAGAAAGAAACATGTGTCGCATGTTTCTTTTTTTTTGTCAGAAAAAAAAGGAACCGACGTCTGTTTCTTTCTTTCTTAAAGAAAGAAAGAAACAGACGAGAAAGAAACGATTTATTTCTTTCTGACAAAAGAAACAAATAGACGACACGTGTCTGTCTATTTGTTTCTTTTTGTCTGTTTCTTTCTTTCTTTAAGAAAGAAAGAAACACTATTTTGTCTGTTTCTTTCTTTCTTAAAAAAGGAAAGAAACACTATTTCTTTCTTTCTTTAAAAAGGAAAGAAATAAACAATAATTAATAGAACCATTTTTATTATTTTTTAATTTTTTTATGTTTTTATTTTACGGTTCTGGAACCGTCGGTTCCGGTTCCAGAACCGCCGGTTCCGGTTCCGGTTCTATTTTTTTCAGAACCAGAACCGGAACTGTAACTTACGGTTCTTTGATGGTTCCGGTTCTACGGTTTCGGTTCCGGTTCCGGTTCAGTTCTAATACGGTTCGGTCCGGTTCGGTTCCCGGTTCCAAATAGAACCATGGCCATGCCTACTTCCACCTACATTTTCCAGTGCTTTTTTTTTTTTTTTTAGCATGACTTCCATACACTTTTTTATACTTTATATTTTTATATATATTTTAGATATATATTTACTATTTACAAAGCAATAGCAAGATTTAAGTGTAATGACTTCCCTTTCATGTTTTAAATTTTTTCTAAAGGAATATCATTTTTATGCTATAACTTATAAATAAATCCAATCTACAATGTATTAACTAACTATATAAATAAATACTTATTTATATATTTCTCACCTGTAGTTTAAAAAATATATGTTTAATTATATAAAAAATTAATACTTTTCAATTGCACATGTGCATGGAATGTGCCAAATCACCATTACAATATAATACACCATTGATTTTATTTCAGTCTTCTGTAGATTGTTGTTTTGTGGTTTGCTGTTTTGGTTGGTAGGGGTTGCCCGGGGGCAGGGCGGGGGGGCTGTGTCACCACTCTTGTGAGAGATAACCCCCATATCAAAGGTCTTATTGGATTAATTCCAATGCCAGCTTGTAAACAGCTGTAATCCACCCCAAGTTCCCACTTTCCCTCCCCAACTAGTTTGTTTTAATTTGGTAAGCCCCCAATGCTTCTCCTACTCTCTTCAAATTCACCAAAACTCCAAACCCTGCACACAAAGCAATGTGTTGTTGTTTATCTAAAAACCTACAAAACCATGACGATGGAAGAAGATTATGACCCAACTTCAAATTTTAGTTCTTTAGTTCGAGTATTTGATCTCTGATTATGGTTTTGGTCCATTTCATTTAAGGGCTACAGTTCTTCTTCATTTTCTCTTCCTTTACGCTTCTCAATGGCGTCAACTATTCTCACTAAAGCCTAAAGCCCTTATAAGTTGATAACTCTTTTTGTATTTTTATCCACCCCTCCGACTGGGTTGACTCAACTCGCAACCCAAACCAACTCAATTCACTTGGAGGGCACGAGGAAAGAGTATTTTTAATGGATCCGTGCCCTTTCGTGCGGCTCACCGTGGCCAATTTAGCGTTGAAAATTCCAGTAGCTTCGAAACCGGCGAGGTCAGTAGTCCACCCGTCGTCGTCGCCGTGTTTTTGTAAAATAAAGCTGAAGAATTTCCCTCCCCAGACGTCTGCCGTCCCGTACATCATCCCGGAACCTGTGTCCCCAGATGGTGGCGCGTCGCAAGTGCAGAACAAACTCGCGGCAACATTTCATCTCAGCAAGTCCGATCTCGACAACTTCGCCGGAAAGTCACTCTTCAGTAGTGCTACTAAAAAGCTTCACCTCAAAATCTCGATTTATACCGGCCGGCGAGGCACCACTTGCGGCGTGAATTCCGGGAGATTATTGGGGAAAATTACAGTGCCGCTGGATCTGGAGGGAACGGAAACAAGGGCGGTGATTTTCCATAATGGATGGATAAATGTGGGCAAAGAATCCAAAAATTCCAGCGCTCAATTTTATTTGAACGTGAAGTCCGAACCCGACCCGAGGTTTGTTTTCCAGTTCGACGGTGAACCCGAATGCAGCCCGCAAGTGTTTCAGATCCAAGGAAATATCCGTCAACCCGTTTTCACTTGCAAATTCAGCTTCCGCTCCACACCTGACCGCAATCAACGCTCTAGGTCAGTTTTCACCTTTTTTTTTGTTTATTTTTTATTCGCAAAATGTAGGATTTTATTTCCAATTCAGTTCATTTTGTTTATAACAATTTAATTCTTTTTGGAACAAATATTTCTTAAATGTGTTTATTTAGTACTCTATCCCAGCATTAATTAAGTTTAATTCGATGCATAGTATTTTTGGCACAAAAAAAAAGGTGTGACGTTGAAGATCAAATGCTTGCTGAAATTGCACGATTAGGCCAAATTTTACTAGGTAGAAGTTACTTTACTCTTCTTTGTACCAAAATTAAAGACTTAAAATAGCAGTACTTAAGCTAGTCAGTGTTGTCCTTAATAAGAAAAGTTTAGTGGACTTAATTTAATCTTCGAGCTGCCTAGGTTCAATTTAAAGCAAAGATCCCCACCTCTATTTTTTGTTACTCTTTTAACCACTTTTTCTCTCATTAACTAATTAGGTGGTGTTTGGTTTTATATAATTAATGTATAACTTTTTAAAATTTTTGGGGGTTATGTAATGTAGGTCATTGCCAGCAGAACAAAGTTGTTCAAGGAATTGGCTAAGTTCATATGGGAGTGAGAGGGAGAGGCCTGGAAAAGAGCGGAAAGGATGGTCCATTACGGTCCATGACTTGTCCGGTTCACCCGTGGCCGCTGCCTCAATGATCACCCCATTTGTCGCCTCGCCCGGTTCAGACCGTGTGAGCCGGTCCAATCCTGGTTCATGGCTCATCCTTCGTCCTGGTAACGGCACCTGGAAGCCCTGGGGTCGGCTTGAGGCCTGGCGCGAGCGTGGCTCATCGGACGGTCTTGGCTACCGGTTCGAACTGATCCCAGACTCGGCCGCTGCTGCCGGTTTAGTCTTGGCTGAGTCGACCTTGAGTAGTAGCAAAGGTGGGAAATTCATAATAGACATGGGTTCGCCCAATGGAAGAGTAACACTTGGCAACGGCAACGGCAAGGCAATGCAACGTCACCCGCATGTAGCCCTCGGAGCAGTGGGGACTTCGGATACGGGTTATGGCCCTATTGCATGAACAGGTATAGAGGGTTTGTGATGTCTGCCGGCGTGGCTGGGGAGGCTAACAGTAAGAGTAAATGTAATAAACCTATGGTGGAAGTAAGTGTGCAGCACGTCAGCTGCACGGAGGATGCAGCGGCATTCGTGGCCTTATCAGCAGCTATTGATCTTAGTATGGATGCCTGCAGGCTTTTCTCTCAAAAGCTACGTAAAGAGTTGTGCCCTCCTCAAGATTTACTCTCCTCATGATCATTTTCACTTCCTCATTTTAATTGTTTTTCATGGTTAAAAAAAAAAAAAAAAAAAAAAAAGGTGGCTGTTTGTGATCCGTCGTTGTCTAGGAGATTATTTGATGGAGTGGTTTTTAGTACTAACACGAGACAGAAAGAGATAGCTATTACTATGTATTGATCTGTGTACAGAGAGAGTGGGAAACTTTGGCTGACAGGGCACCCTGTATTTTTAATTAGGCGTGTGGCTAATTAAATGTAATTCTTTTTTTTTTTTTTTTTGGATCCATTTCTTTGGTTTGGCAAGGGTGGTTCCTTCCTTTTTTATGATAATTCTTGTGTAATTAAACCTCCTAACCTTAGTAAAGAATGAACTAATTGTTCAAATGGTAAAAAAAATTTTGTTCGGTTTTTCTTGGGATAACGTTTTCTTTACAACCTTTCTTGGTGTTACATTTGTGCCAATTATTCTTCTGCATCATGGAGCTTGACTTAACTAGTTTTATGTTCATTTGTTGTTTCTTGTTTGCTTGTATATCAAAGTGTTATGGAGTAGAATAGTTGAAACTTTAAAGAGGAGTAGCTAAGACACTTATCATAATCAAGTTATAGACCGAGGATGGTGTTGCCTGCACGTAAGGTTTGAAAATTGAAATGATGTGATAAGTTAGGATTAATATGTTGGAAGATAGCTGTAATGCATTTTCACATTGATTAGGTATGCCCATTTGTATTTAGCATAGCTGTAATCACAAAACTTAGAGATCCATAAAATGGAATGGGAATCATTATCATCCTTTCCAAGTCTTCCCCGCTAATATAGGATTCGGTGCCCATAGAATTATTAAAACTGCTGTCTGTAATTTATTGACTTCATGGGTTGTCCATGGCACAATGATGTGTTACTACTGTACTCGGGAATTTGAAGCAAAGTTGGATGGATTCTGGTGTAAAAACAAAATCAGATTCTGTGTGCTGTGATGCTCTAGCACGAGGAACAACCAATTTTTTTTTTTTGGTTATCAAAAAGTTCAGAAGAAATAAAAATTATCTCATTTTAAAGTTAGGCAGTTTGGTAGCACATTTTTAAGTACTCGTAGTGATTCTTACAATGAGAGACTAATGGTAGTACATATTTAACTATTTATAGTGATTTTTACAATGAGAAATTAATAACGATGATGGTTATAAATCACATACGGAGCACATTTTTAACTACCTATAGTGACGATTATTACAAATAACACACTAATGAGAAACTGATCATAATGGATCACATGCTAACGATAGTAGGATTCGAACCGGAAAGGTTACCCCATTCCACTCGACTAATAATAGTGAGACTCGAACCGGAAAGGTTATTCCCTTGACTCGTCCGCAAGTGTGAGGGTCCGTGGGGAAGAGGGGTGGGCGAATGGAGGTTGGTAGAGATTTTAGAGCATCGATAGCAAGGAGTGTGGGACTGGGGATCTATTTCTTGTTGTAAAGCTGTGCAAATGTTTCTGGTTCTGGGACCATAAAAATAACGAAAAAGTTGTGGTAGAATAGACCCTATCATATTTTCTGTATTAAATATACTACCACTAGTATTAAATATACTACCACTACTACTAGTGGTAGTAGTAGATTACAGCCTGGCTGCTAGAGTGTTGGACAATTTAATTCAAAAGTGGGCATGTAAGACTTGTGTTTTTAGAATACAAAAAAAAAAAAAAAAAGACTTGTGTTTTTAAACTTGGACCGGATCGGCTAGTCGAACTGGTCGAACTGAGAACCGACTAAGTGTTCAATTTGAATTAGAGTAAAAAATCCGTTATTTAAAATCTGGTCAAATTCGGTCAAAAACCGAGTTTGACCGGAAACCAAAAATCGGAAATCGAAAATGAAAAACTATCCAGTCACTTTTTTTTTTTTTTTGGTCCAAATCCAGCCACATTAATGCTTCAGACTTCATTAGATATGGGCTCCTATACATGTTTGTGAGCTTCTATATTCATTGTCTAAAGAAAATGGATTTCAGCAATTATTTGTCTTTGAGTTTTGACAATGACATGGTCCCATTGACATACATCCAACAAATGAATATCAATGTTAAATCAGTACATGATTTTTATTTGCTTGGCCCAGTTATCGGTCAAAAGGCAACTAACTTCTTTAACCAATTACAAAATATTAGTGGTGTTTCACTTTTACTTCTTTATACTAATTATATTAAAAAGTGAATAATTTGAGTCCATTATATTTATTGCTAATTTTTTCAATTCAATGCTTTTTTAACTGTTAATAGCAAGATATTAGAATGATTATTGAGGGTATTTTGGCTATAATTTTTTTGAACTAACAATTAAAATTAAGAAAAAAATTAGTAAGTGTATATATGTGTTATATATATATATATATATAATATTTATGACGTCATCCGGTTCGACCTCGAATCGACCCCTCGTCGAACCCATTGACCCCTGAGCTCAGTCGGGTCGATACCTGGTCCGAGTCTGAAAACACAGGGGAAGACTGAAGATTTATATAGAAATGGAAATTTTCTTCTTGTATGGACTCCGAAAATCAGATGCTGAAAAACCCAAAAACCCTTGCAGTAAATGGTGCACGTAACACAGTAGCCGTGAATTGTTTGTATTGTGCTGGAGAAGAAGAAAACTAACGTGCTAGGACCATATTCCAGAGCCAGACCAGAAAACCAAGGTGGGTGGGATGGGTCAGGTGGAGTTATGCTTGTTTGGTTCGGCTGGTTTCAGCCAATATCCAATGTGTACTGTCAGTGGCCGGCGAAGCAGCAGTATAATTATGATTATTACTTTATTAGCTGTGAAGCAAGCAAGCAAGTGCAACTCTGTTGAATGCTACTCAAGGCACTTCAAACTTGAGGCCGGGGCTAATGTGAAGGTCACTTTCACCTTCCTGCAGACAGCATCTGAGTGAGGGACATTTGTGAGAATCAATGGTTGGGAAGGGAATTGAATTGCACTAATTAGATAATTGCCATAGATCTCTGCTTCGTATTTGATTGAGTTGTGATTGGGAGTTTACGGTTCCATCATGCGTTGTGATTGCTTTGCTTCCCAAATTGCAAAACGAAAATTTCCTTTAAAACTACCGGCCATTAATCCAGATACGGAATGCCAGACCCTGACCTGACCTAAGATTTAAGTCACTCTTTCTTTTTCCTAAACGTTGGTTTCTTGCTGACCAATGAATTAAGTTGATACTGATGGATGATTGTCCTAGTTGGTAACTGTTCATACTGATCGTGTGTTCTAGTGAAACCTGTACTGCCTCAGCCAGGCCCATTGTAGATCAACAACTTCTTCCCCTTGTTCAATTTTTATAGCTGTGACGTTTAGTTTCTATTTTGTTTTCTTTCTTTATACGCATTCAAGTTCAAACCCCACGTTTTCAACAACCTGAGCACCAAACCAATACATCGAGGAAAAGAAGGTGAACAAAAGCCAAAGAAACCAAGGGCTCACCCCAAACTTGCATTAACTAAGAAAAATTATGTGCTCATTTAAAACACTCTCCATTCTTCAACTTTTGGGCTATGTTTTCAGATTTGAACCAGGTATCAACTCAGCTGAACTTAAGGATCAAGAGTCCATGGATTTGACTCGGAGTTCGAACTGAATGATATCATACATACGTCATAATACATATGTGTGTGTCTATATCTACCTATCAATTTTTCTTTTTTTTCGATTCAAGTTGTTAGTTAAGAGTGCAAAAAGGTCAACAAGATCAAAAAATTTATATTTTGCCAAAAATATTAAAAAATATATTTTTTCCAATCAAACTTGGTTTGGATCAAGTTTGACCAGTTTTTTGAGCTGACTCAAACCGAATGCTTGGCCCCGTTCAACCAGTCGGTTCGATCTGAATTTAAAAACATAGATTTTGGGATAAGTTTGTTCCACTTTCTTTTGGGTAGAGGAGGAGGAGGAGGAGGAGGAGGAGGAGGGGGGGGGGGGGCCGAGGGGGAGGGGGTGTTGTTGGAGTAGAAGTATATAGAGCTGATTATTACATGAATGGTTGGATTATCTTTACAATCTCTAAAGCAAAGAGCTACAAGCTAGATTAATTTTAACATGCCCTCAATTGATCAGTTGTGCTGATTGAGAGTACGTTTTGCTACTTCTTTCCTGTACATTTATGCCATTTGGTACTACACATGATGACTTCTTGTTGAGTGGTCCTCGAATGTTATAGACAGTCGGCAGAAGTATAAGGCTGACAATCCGCTCGATTAATTAACGATTAGCTAACATTGTAGAAATTACATTGAAATGCTTAAATAATTTTAATGAGCAAGTGACACTAATCAATAACATTCGAGAAATTACACTTTCTTTTTTCCTTTTTGATAATGAGAAACTACACTTAAATGCATAATCGAATAATATTTGAGACATTGCACATACTTATAAGTTATATTACCCAGTTTGAATAACCTAAATGGCAAAAACATTTCTTTTGGCATCTCCAAATGACAAGATATAAAGCCATTTTCCATCAATTGATAGACTAAGAAAACTAAAAAACTCCAGTTTAGACTAAAAATCAAGGAGCAAAATGGACCAAAAATGGAAGCCCCCACGGGGTAGCTCAAGTGGTGAGCGGTCTCGTTGGGATCCGAAGGGTCCCGGGATCGAAACTCCCACTAAGTTTGAACCCCGTGACTTGCCTTGGGGGGCGTCCTGTGGGGCCGGGGCGCTTTCCCCCCGGTTTGGGCTACCGGGTCGGATCCTATAGGTGCGATTCGGGGCTGTTCCGGGTTAACAAAAAAAAAAAAAAAAATGGACCAAAAAGCGTCAAACCAAAATGGATCTAACACCATATCTCATAAATAAAACTCAAGCCCATCTTAAACGAGGCCGACAAACACTACAACGTGGACTAATAAAAGTCAACAACTCAACCCAAAAAAAAAAAAAAAAAAAAAAAAAAAAAAAAAAAAAAGTCAACAACTTCAAAGCACGAAATCCAATCTGATAATCCCTCTGTCCCATTTTGATAGGCTTACAATTTTTTTTTACACAGTTTAAGAAAAATGAATTAACTTTATTAAAAGAATAAATTAATCTATGATGTTCCTAAAATACCCTTACATTTATCATTAAACATTTACATTAAATACAATATACTCCCTCCGTCCCATAAGTATAGGCTCACTTTACTGTTGTGTCTGTCCCAAATTGTAAGCCTATTCCTCTTTTAAAGAGTAGTTAGGTTGTAATTTTACTAATATGCCTATATTTAATGCACATTAAAAAATTAAAGTACTTAAAGTTTCAAGAACAATATAGTAATAAGTGTCTTTTATTTTGAATAAATGATCTAATATTAATAAGGGGTATTTGAGAAAAGTATGAACAAAAAATTATTGTTGTAACCACATTAACTACATTGCTTAATCTGTGTGAAAAAAGAAACAGATCTATTATTATGGGACGAAGGAAGTAGGAGATTGCACCATAAGTCAAATTAATTCTATTTGATATGTGAATGCACTGTTTGTTATGCATCTTGTACTTATAACAAAGTAATTAAATAGGGACATTTTAGAGAAGTTGAAAATTAATTACATTTTTTAAATGAAAAGTGAACTATAATTTGGGACGGATGAAAAAGGAAAACAAGACTAGCAAAATGAGATGGATGGAGTGTTATCCGAAACACACTTCATTTCTATAGTTGTTATCTAGTTTTTTTTTAAATTACCGTATGAGTTTTAGATATTATTATTGATAAATGTGTGTGTGAGAGAGAAAAAAAAAAGGTGGTTAGAAAATGTTTTGAAGGTTTTTTAAACACATTTTTAAAAAACAAGTCCAAACAAATAGTAACATTATACAAAAATGCTGGGGTGACGAAAATTTAAATGACAACAATTACAAGAGAAAAATGAAAATGTTTAATTAAAATCATTATTTTTTTCATGATTTTTTTATTTTAACTAAAATTTTTAGCAACAAAGAGTCTTTAGATTATCGTCACTTCAATTCTCAGTTTTCAGCCCGGAACCAAAAAAAAAGAAAAAGAAAGAGAAGATGAAACTGCTGGAATGGTGTCAATGTTAGTGGGTTCACATGGGTTGGCATCGGTACGGCTCGGATTCGTGGACATTTGGGCTCTACGCCTCGCCGTTTTCTCCCATACAACCAGTTGATTAAACTTCTTCATTTACCCATTTCACAAGTTCCCACGTGATGCTATTAATTGAGTCGAGCAAACTGTAATGTACATTTTAGTCTGCATGATTACATGATTGCATCTAACAGTAGTTGAAAGATTCACGTACAAAATCAGCTTTTTCTTGGGGATTTGATTTGATTTGCTTTGGCAAGAATTAAAGAACACGTGACAATCTTCTTCTACTTTTTTTTTTTTTTTCCTTGAGATCCCAAAAGAGTCAAATCCCCTTAATTACGCCTTTTGTCGGAAATGTTGTCACCTCAGGGGAATGAATGTTTCCTCTGTGCAAAAATCTTCTTGGTTTTTAACTGTGGAGATTTGTTTTTCTTCCTTTGATTTTGCTAATCTACTGGGATTCTGTTTCACCCCGTGTTGGACTACACTAGTGGTTCACTGGTTATATTGACCATTTTTCTGGGCTTTACTGATTTCCCTGTGCAATGAAATTGTGTGAACAAGAAATCTTAAGAGAAGGGATGAATGAACGGTTTCGAACAATTAGATACAGCCAGCAAATTCTAAAGTTGAAGAGGATAAAATGTTGAGATTTTTCTACTAAACTAAGAGTCTAATTCAGATATGGCATGGAATGGTGCCAGGAATTTGATCAAGTTATCAGCGATATAGACTAAAATTTGATATCAAAGAATGCGATGTTTTTTTTTTCGTTTCATGGGATTTAAGAACAATACAATGTTTCCCTAGGGTGCAATAATTACGCTTTGGAAGGTTTCTTCAACTTTAGCTCTAAATGCAGCTTGTGTGTATTCCATTTTTAATCTGGGTCTCAACAAAAGAAATATCTATTTGTATTAGTCTGCTGCAATATACTGAAATCATGTTGAAGAATAGTCATTTCAAAGACTTGAAGTTTTAGGTCAGCAAATTGAAATGTTATTGTTTTATATGCTATTCGTTATGCAAATGATCTAATGAATAACTTTATAAGATTTATTTAGAAGTTTGTGATCTTGTGAATTGTTAAAAGTTGCATGTCTTCCTAATCAAAAGTTTTAGGTTTTTTGTTCTGTTGTAGTGACTGAAGTTCTGGAAGGACATTTGACTTTTGGATACTATTGACCTGCATCCTGAACCTTCTTTGTGCATTTTCATCTTGACAATAAGCCTTTGTATTTGGTAACATTTTTATCCTTAATCTATGCATTTGGCCATTTCTTGACTGAGTACCTGATATATTGTACAATGGCCCTCAGGAACCTTGAAACGGTCGGTATCTTAGCAGGTATCTCTGGCTAAACAAGGCTCTTATGGCAGATTATCCTTTTTCTGGTTAATCTTCTGTATAATTGGATCCTTAGTATCTTTGTTGGTTGGGTAACCATAAATCATGAAACAGTATTTGTCGATCTATTTATTTTTCTCTATTGGGTCATAGTTTTAAAGTTTGAGGAGATTGAAGTAGGTTATTCCAAGATTATATAACTTCTTTTGACATAAAAATATTCCATCATTTGTGAGCAATGATGATTTGAGAATCAAATTAGACAAGGTCCTGCCTAGTTCCATCATCACCCTCTAGATAAATATTTGCCTTTATTTGACATGTTGATGTTTAAGTTGGATTCCTCTTCATCCATCTTCTATTCCTTAGAAGAGGAGTTGAACAATGTTATACCTGTCCTATACGTCAAACGAATGAGCAATTGACGTATTCCTCATAATACCACCAACTATTATTCACGTTACCATATCTCACTGACACACTTTGTTTCATAGTATTTTGTGTATGAGCCGCAATTAAGCAGAATGGAAGAAGAAATTCAGGTTGCATCCTGAAATAGTATGACATGGTGCTTTTCTTAGTTGTAATTTTCTGGTGTCCATTTGCATTCTTGTGTCGGAAATCCTTATAGAACACCTTCTTTTGCTTATTTATTTCTGCTGGTCTAACAAATATTGGTAGGATGAGCTAGTTGCTGCTTGATTGATTTTTTCTGCTGTTCCAGAGTGAAAAATCATCTCTACAAAAGGAAAAATGATTTAATAAGAGAAAACCAAGAATAGATCTAATACGGAATTTATTTCTTCTGCTCCAGCTAGAAAAATCAGCTCTTTGAAAGGGAAAATGGCGTAACAAGAAATATCGTCCCAAGCATAGATCTAATAGAGATTCAGATTCTTTCTGAGGCTAATTTGATACACATGTCCTGCGAGCATTCTGTTATAACATCCTTATGTAGGATGGTTTTAGTTCCTGTAAAATTTACAATAGATCATTTTTCAAACCAGCAAGCATTTCAATTCCTTCATAGGTTTACTAGCCTGATGTACTTGTAACATTAGTTTTTTCCAGCCAAACTCATTGTATTTTTCCAGACATATCCATAATATGGATGCTGGTGCAATGGAATGCGCATCAACCACTCAAGATTAAGAATAACTAGTTCTGTAAAGCATCAGAGGCTATTATTCTGAGGAACCAGATGAGTTCAATTTATTTTCTCTATGCTTTATCTTTGTTGCAAAGGCAGATACCTCACGGTTATGATTATGTAAACTGGCTTTTCTTGTTCAGCAAGTGAAGAATCTCGATATTGGGTGTTTCTTGGCACTAACCTATCAATCTAATAATCTTTTTACGTTTGGATGACCTTCTAGCCCTTAATTGTTCTTCAAGAATGTGTGGTCCTTAAATTTTTTTTTTTTCTGTATTTTTCTGCAACTGTGATTTCTGTATTTTGCTGCAGCCGTGAGACCATTGTTCAAGTTTTTTGACACTTAATCAACTAGGGAATCATGTTTTCTGTTTCTGGTTCTCAAGGAATTTGAAGTTTATATAGACCTTCATGATTTCACCTGGATTCGGCAACTTTGTGTTTAGTTTCTTTGCCAGGGTCGTATTAATATTACATCTATGTAGGTAATGGTTTTGATGAAACGAATAAACAAAAATGCATAGTAGTTGAGTTTCAAAATTGCGATCCATTTCAATGCCATGAGTCCAACATCAAGTTTGGATCAGATTTTTGTACTGTAATACATCCATGCCCAGGTAAACTCCCAAGCGGTGTAATAATGTTTAAGGCGATAGACTAATGAAGATTATAACTACCTGAATATATGGAATATGATTAAGAGCACGGTCTTTTTAGACCAATAGACTATGATCATGATTGTGATTCATACAAATGTAGCAAGCAATCCCAGTGCCTGAATTCTTGATCTTAAGGTGCATTTAGATCAACCAATATGAAATTCACCAGTGCTACATAAACTTCTTCAAGACCCAAATTCTAATATTGCCATCTGAAGTAACCTAATCTAAATGCACCACCAATTCACGTTCCATATCAAATTAAAGCTAAAGATTCAGTGATCAAATTGAACACTTTCCATACCATTTTGTTGTGATTCTGGAAAATTTTTTATGCTTTTGCCATAATACAGGACTCTTTTTGCGCTCATGTGCTCTGATATTACAGCTCAAACCCACAAAACTTCTGAATCTTACCTCCATTTAGGTGCAGGCATATGGAATATGAGAAAGTTCTCAAGAGATCGCATGGCACAAAGTACTAGTTTGCAAGTTGGAAGAGAGGACGGTATGTCTTCTAGTGCATCTTTTGCCAGTGCCACTACCAGTTGTGCTTCTGTTTGTGCTGATTGTTAACATCTGAACAGATGCAGAGATAATGGATTCTGGATTCCTTCCATTAGAATGATAATTGTCAGCATGTGCAACATTCACATACCTCATTATTTTAAACTTGTATCAAAGCCTTGATCATTGTTGCAGTACTTTCCAGCTTCTTATTGATTTGTCCACATTTTCCCCTTTCAATTCTTCCACTGCCAAAGCTACTGTTTCTTGTTCGATGCTTTTGATATTGTTAAAACTCAAATAATACTTCCATTTGTAACCATCTGATGTTTCTGTTTATTCTTCAAATAACCCATCAAGCCTAGATGTGCTAATAATTCCATTCTAAGATATACAGGTATATTACTTTTGTATTTACAACCTTTTAGTCTCTCCATAACTTGCCTATTCCTCCTTGTCATCTTCATCAATCAAATCCTCTAATTGCTCATGCTCTCCTTCTTCAGTTTTTTCCTGGTTGCTTACACTTATGTCACCATTTCCACCTGCACTCTCATCTTCCTCGTTGCCTTGGAATTTGTTTTCTTCATCCTCGAATTCCAGCTCATCATCCTGATGTTTCTGAAACTCTGCAGCCAGTTCATCTAGTCGAGGATTAAGATTCTTCCTCCCCAATTTCAATCTTGGATACACAGTTTTCATTTCTTCAGTTGCAACCTCGGAGGAGTCCGCCAAAGATACCTTCCTCTTATTGAATTGCTTGGCTTGGTTAAGCAACCACAAGCATATGGCAAGCAATAAACATATCTGAAGAGCTTTCTTCAATTTGGACCTTTTTACTTTTTGGTTTCTACTAGATGATTGCTTCAACATTATCAACTTAACCTAAAACATCTGAATTGCCAGACTCACCCTGTATAACCAGCCAAGACAATATCCAATTAGTGGAAAATGAGTCAAGAAGATGTATTGAATATAATGAGAAACCTGTAAATAGTTATTTTCTTGGATGATATCTTAATTATACAATCTATATAGGATTAAAACTTATCAAAGAAAACCTCATTTTATTGGCAAACACATTCTTCTCAACTCTTGGAAAGGAAAAGGAAATTGCTGTTTTCTATGCAAAATTGAACTAATCATGCAGGAGAGATGTTGTAGAAAGATTTTTGTCAATTGCACTGTAAACATAAGCTAAAAACTTGCATTATTTAATTTAGATAGCCACCATATTTCAATCAAAATTTCTGCTTACTTCTGAATACAGTTGTGGTTTGAGACCAGTCATAACATCTACCAATTCATGCATTTATGCAGTAGTGCTAGCAGAGAAACAAGGTCTCACTGAAAATACAAGAATAGTAGCAGAAAAGGTGGTTGTAATTTGCAACTGAACACATACTTACACATACATAAATTAAGAAACAAATTTGACCACATAAACAAAGATTGCGTTCCTATTGAAAAACATCTTATAATTCTTAATAAACAGATTAAAGAAATCAAGTTCTAGCTCAAAAAAGAGGTTCAAATAAGTCCATCCATCCCAAAAACAGCAACTAGGCACTAAGGATTCTATAGCAAAGCAACATTACAATAAACCACAGTTAAAAGAAGAAAAAAGAAAAAGAAAGGTTCTTAAAGAACATACCAGTAAAGTAACTGGGGGTTTACTTGCAGGTCAGTGCTAATCTATATGGAAAATATAGTATTTACTGCATTGGTTGAATTCAGAATATCATAATTTATGAGACTTTATGTAAGGCGTGAATGAGTTGATAGATGTGTTGGTGAACTTTTATTGCTGCAATTTATGGTGGCCAAGGTGCAACAGTAGTGATAGGAAGAAAAAACCAATGCAGCTCAGCTTATCCATCTATGCAGGGCACCTACACTCTACAGATAGAGAAAGCTCTCAACAAGTCTATGTGGAAAATGGCTTCTTTCTATTTGGCCATTAGTGCATCTTCCAATGATCCCAAAATAAAGCCACGAGGTGTACAACTAGGCATTTGGAATTCTTGGTTATCGTAGGATTGTACTTTTATAAACAGACTTACAACAAATTGCTTGCTGTTCTATGATTTAGCAAATTAGGCTGTCTTTTTTGTATCCAACACAAAGTGATGTATTACAATTTTTTTGTTGTGAAGTGCAGTGCAGCATTGTGCCAAAGTAATGCCTCGTCACGAGGGTGAGTAACTACCTAGTGATCAGATTTCTGTGTGCTTGGATAGGATGGCTTGAGTTGGACTTCTTGACCTCGGGGCCTCATATTCACTGACTTTTTTTTATTTTATAATCTTATACTATTACATGGAGAAAGAGAATTTGGCATGATGGGATTTGAACCACCAATCTCTAAGCTGGAGTCATAAAGTTCTAACCGTTCGGCCCTCTATTCGTTCTCATATTCACTGACTTGAAATTAATGCAACTCTTGATATGAGATGGCTCCATTCGATAATGGTCGATAGGCTATTGCTCTCTTGAGGCTCGTTCTTAACTACCCTTTTGAACTTGGTTTTAGATTTTGATTTTAAAAATTTTATTTTGTGATATTTTTATTTGCTTTTTTTCCTCTTGCTTTTAGATTTTCTAGGCCAAAATCCAAAGCAATTTCATACCTGCTATTGAATTTTGATTTTTAACTTTTCTAAATCAACTTTTATAAAAATCAAAATGAGAAAAAATCCTTTGAATTTTTCTTTTTGGTTTGCTTTTGGAGGCTAGAATCTTTTGCGTAACCTATTTTACAGTTTCGTGCCAAATTAAAATGGGTGGCGAGGCCAGATTTCTTTTATGATAATAGTGAAGAAAGAGAATAGGCTGCCCATTCTTCGGATTACTGCAAATTTTCAAGCCAAAAAGTTAGAACTTATATATGTTTTAACAGGATAATGAAGATGGTAAGAATCCAACTCAAATTTTAATTTTTAACATAAGAAAGCCGCTTGACTGCATTATATTTGGTTTTTCATTTGCATTTTACTGGTTTGGCTCTCTCTCTCTCTCTCTCTCTCTCTCTCTCTCTCTCTCTCTCTCTCTCTCTCTCTCTCTTTTTTTTTTTTTTTGCCAAAGGTCAGGTTGGGTTGTCATTTAATTACATCGTGTTATCATAAGTTAACTATTGGAAATTTCGAAGTCATTAAATTCTTTTTAACTAATTTTAACTTTTTCCTCTAAAAAACAACAAATAAATAAACAAAGGTGAGCCCAAATCTGAATAATCTGGGCTGATATGGTTAAGGCTGCATCAAGTCCCTTACATATTACCTGCACAGACTAGTAAAGTAGCCTTCATATACCCAAACAAGAATTTGGGCCCATCTTTTCCCAACCTTCTCCGACACTAATCCAGTCCAATCCAAAGTCAAACTTTTGTTCTTCAAACTTTCAATTATCAATATTTCCATTTCAGTCCCTCGTTTTAAGAAGGATAACTGGAAAACTAGCAACTTCCGAAAGTGACTTCAGTGATGAAGTATAGAATTAGTTGGACTTGCCTTCATCCAAACATAATCCCAAGTGGCATATGGCATATTTTCATTGGCTTATAAGAATTGCGATGAAAGTAATTACTAGAAAAATTATATTTGATCTAAACTATTCATTTCGTAAATATTTTTAAAGGAAATCCATTATCAGAGATTAATCACACAAAGTCCTTTAGCAAGATTTTCATTTTTATTCTAAATTGAGCCATTAACCTCTTAATTAAACTACTTCAAAAACAATTTCCAAATTAAAAGAAATTAAAATAGCTTATATCAATCAAATAATTGAACGCATAATAATGATTTTCACGTTAAAAAATGCACCTTATCTCAGTCAAACAAGAACATGAACATATAGAAGCTTATAAAAGATGTTATGATACACGTGAACATATAGAAGCTTACAAAAAAAATATATTATGATGCACTTAAGCAATTTGGTTCAAATTAGTCAATCACATCCCTATGAATATTATTAACCCTACTTTAAGTTCAAATTACTCAATCACTCTCACTATGAATATTATTAACCTTACTATGAGTATCAGTTTTAACGATTCTCCTGAGCATGTTTGGTTTAGTAATGAACTGAGTATCATTTCCCCTAAAATGGTTAATGAGTTTGATAGAATAGTATTTTTGAAAAAATCATAAAGATTCCAATTAATCATTTTCATTCGAATTGAGGGATAGTGATAGTTAATTTTCCAAACATTAATAATAGGTATCATTAATAGTCAATAATTAATTTACCAAACATTAATAATAGGTATCATTACTAGTCATTCTCATTATATTTCTTGATTCTCCTGGACCAATACCCCTTTATGACCAAGCTTTACACTTCTCCATTTTAACGGTACAAGTGTAACAATTGTGGAATAAATATTCAATGCTTGATGAGTATCAATTTAGTATGAAAATGGGTTAATCTAGTCCCTCCTATTCACCACAAAAAAAAAAGCCTTTTTTTTTTTGGAAATGTAGGCCAAATTCTTATCTGAGAATTCATGTTGGTAGCAAGATAACCTTTGCAGTCAAAGGAATGATGAAATAGTAATAGTAGTAGGAGAAGGAGCAGCACGAAGTGTTACTGTTACCCTGGCATTATATAGATAGTTATCCATTCGAGGAGGCAGGCAGGAGAGGACTCAGAACTCAGGAGCCCTTTTTCTGAATTCTGATGCTATAAAAAAAATATATTTGTATATACAAATCTTGTATCATACGAAAACAGGACTGCAACTGACATGGTTGATACTCTAACATCTCTATCGCATTAAAAACAGTAGACCAAAACTACCATTCAATTCCAATCTCCTCACATTCCCACCCATTCTATTACTCTACGCTAGAGCTCTAAACGAATCGAGATGAGTCAAGTATTCGCAGTTTGAATTCATGCTCATTTAATAAACGAACCGAACCAAGCCGAGTTCATTTAAACGAGTTAAAATTAATGTTCGAACTCGACTCATTTAATTATACGAACAAATCGGACTCAAATTTTTACAAATCGAGTCAAGTTTTGTCGTGAACAATTCAGTTCAAATAAATGTAAAAGCTTTATTCGAAATTGTAAAAGCGTTATTCAAACCGAACCAAATATCTCACGCTGAAATTCTTGTTCATTTATTAAACGAGCGAAGACCGAACCGTGTTTGCGAATAACTTGATTCATTTACGGCATTACTCTACACCAAGCACTCAACATCACCTAACAATACCCAAAAAGAAAAGAATAATTTTTATGTGACCATTTTTTTTCCCTAGAAAAATTACATTTTTTTCCAATTCTGCAGTATTTTCCTCTTCACTAATACGTTAACGTATCAAACAAAACGCCTAATGCCCTCTCCTCAGTCTTCTGCCTCATTCTTTTACTTTTACAGCTCCCAAAAGCAATATACCATTTGAACTAGTACAATGACCCACTTGGCAATTACCTGCGTGTAATAACTTCGGGGGAGATAACTAAAAACAACATTCACTAGAGACAACATTTGAGAATTATGAAGTTCTTATCGAACGTTAGTTTGGGCGATTCAGAACGTGCATGTTGAATTTGTAAGTGCATGTATGGTTGGATATGCTGGCAATAGATCTTGCTTACTGATTTAATACATAAAAGGAGATTAATTACTCCTAAAAACTCTTACAAAACTAGATATACGAATGATAATCTTGGGACAAGTACATAGTAGAGACGGGTTTAGACTAGAACTACTACTTTTGTCCGAGACATACATATATAGACAATTGAAGAAATTTGTTTTCTTCATATAAAAAGCTAATTTGTGCCCTTTTGCTTCTAATAATTGATGAATCCAATCAAGGATTGAAAATGAAGTTGCCACATTTACACTTCCAACGCATAGGCTTATAGTTGGAGATGTCATCACCTCTTG
Organism: Mitragyna speciosa; assembly: GCA_024721245.1. Taxonomy (NCBI): domain Eukaryota; kingdom Viridiplantae; phylum Streptophyta; class Magnoliopsida; order Gentianales; family Rubiaceae; genus Mitragyna; species Mitragyna speciosa. Next base: position 20,142,416 of record CM045568.1, read on the forward strand.
AATAAGCCATAGTAGTTGTTGCAAGAAACTGATGATGACTTCTTGTTTGTTGGTGTTTAAAACCGATTGGAACTTGAACTGCTTCGCAATGCCCACAAGAACTGCATCTTCTCTCACATATTGGTGGCCTTGACCCGATCAAAGACCTCATCATTACCACGTTCTCTTCAACTAATTTCTTCTGCCACCGTTCACAGTTTCAACAACCACAAGAAATTGTCAGCATTCTTAACTAGGTAAAATATTCTGATGATGCAGAGTGAAGTAGAGTTAAGTAATTAGGAGTAAATTTTTTCAAAAAAATTAATAATATTGACTAATAACTTACCAAGTAAATTAACATTTTTTTTCTCGTCACAAGTTAAGATTAACCACATAGACACGTAATAAAAAATTGGATATGATCTGGTGGTTATAATATTATGCATTGTTTTAGAATTAAGGTTCGATTCTTAACGTTCTATTTCTCCTTTCAAATCCTACCTTCCAAAGAAGTAGAACGTAGAAGAAAAGCTCACCTGATTATTAGCTTCAAGGTTCTGTACCCGCAACTTAGGAATTACTCTGCCTGTAAGTGAATGAAAGCTCGAACTTCAGGAAAACTACAAATGCTTAAAGGGTTTTAAAGAATAAACAGGAATTTACCTTCAGCAGTGATTTTAAAAGGGTTCCGGCTAGTAATCAGAAGAAAGAGCATAAAAGTAAGGAGATGTCGATTTCTATAGCTAAAAATGCGGGCAGAGGCGGAACCCATCGAACTTTAAATGGAGAACTGGGTCGGGGAAAGAGGGAGAGAGCAAGTTGGGAGTTAAGTCAGAAAGATCGAATATAAGTGTATATATATTGCAGAAGAAGTGAAGTAAGAAGAAAGATTTTGATCAATCAAAAGTGACTGCATGGCATAGCTGGTGGCACCTGCTCTCCATAACTCTCGAAAACTTTACGCAGTTTGCAAATTTGTACACACATTTTTCTTAAAAAACTAGCAGTCGTTTTCTTGGTAAAATAATAATAGAATCTGGAGTGTAAGCTGGAAAGTTTTACTAATTGGCAAAACTTATGAGACAGTGGTTTGAAAGTGAAAGATCTCAAGCCTCTTTAAATGAGCCTGAGACTGAGAGCCCTCTGAGACTCTGAGCCCCAACAAAAAATAAAAAAGAGCCAATCTTTTACTAGTCTTATGGGACCAGAGGAAGGGGGCCCCAAAAAAAAAAAAAGAAACAAAGGACTGCAGACAAATTTAAGGAGAAGGGAGGGAGATAACTCGGTATAGCTGTAGTTGATTACTAGATTACTACTATAATTTATTTGTGCAGTTTTGTTGCTGAAAGGAACAAGGAAATGTAGTTTATCAATTATTTACACACAGTACACGCACTGAAGCAATCAAAGTGGGGATAAGATGCATGATATGATGATGGATAAAGGGGGACTTGGCAAAAAGGACATTTGATATCAGATATGAGAATTACAAAGGATGGGGTTTTATGGGCTTTCGTTGTCCTTCGTTTTCACTCATTTTGTCCCCCTCATTTCTGTGTAAAATTATCGATCGCTGTTATGGTTGGTTATTGAGCAGTTCATTTATTCATTAAGTCGTGGTAATATAGAGCCCATCAGCCATGCTTGGTAGACCAATGGTCGTCGCTTTTTTTTCTTTTTTTTTCTTTTGTCTAAAAGACCAATGGTTGTCTCTACTTTATGTATTTAACACGGCAAATTCTTTTGTCTACTCTCCTCAAAACAGCAAATCAAGTTTCCAAGAAAGATTATAGGTTAGGGTAGGTTAGGTACGTGGATCAATAGGTGGACTTATTGGCTGTGCTCGTATGATTTTCGTGTAACTACATAGCTACATGTCTATTTCTGTGTTAAATATGATGAGCATTGATGAATTTGATGAGAAATGTTTACCTCCAAATCCACGCAAACTCTTCAGTTTACGGGATTTGTTTTGGCGTACAGTGATCTAGTTGCATTCATGCCTGTAGTCACATCGCAAGCTCAAATCAATTTCTGTCTAGTCTTGTAATGAACAAAAAAAAATGAAATGTCTAGTAGTAATCAAAAGGAGGAATAGTGAAAGGAGTTGTTTGTCTTCGTCTAGACATAGTCAAAATAATCGACCAACTTTTCTCTTTTAACATTGCAGAAGCAAATAATCTGAAACAAAGAAGCAAAATCTTGAAATTTTGAATATATTGCTAATTTTCTTACTGATGTCATCTTGCATATAGAAAAAGGAATCGAAAAGCGATCTTAATTAATATAAGTTGGATCCAGGCTCGAGCAAGAATTACTTCAATAATCACAATCACTTGAGCTATGTATGATTTTTCTTGTTATTTTTGAGAAATACATGAATAAAGAATTGGACTCATTAAATTGGCTTGCAATTGTTGAAAACTTATGGATCTATTGTTGGCGGCATTCGGTGTCAAGGAATCATTTTGTACCTATTCTTTTCTGTCTTTTTCCTTCTCACAGAACACTGGGCAACTTAAGAAAATATGTCTCTGGGTACAATTATTGCACTTCTCTTTTGGTGTAAATGAAAAAGTCATTTTCAAGATTTGATTTATTGGCCTTTTATGAAGCCACTCGTGTGTTTTTATCTCTGTTATTTTTTGGGTGAGAGGAGGAGTATTTGAAACTCTTGCTCAATATTCCTATCGTACCCGATCAAAAAGAATCACGTAGGGATTGATCGTTCATGTTTAGGCACATCAACTGTTCTTGCATAGAAAGTTGATTGCAATGGGCCAATGACTTGTTTGTTATACTGTTTTGCAAGTTGGTTTTACCTTTCAGTGTCCAGACTTCAGAATAAAGAAGTTGCTCGTACTACTTGTTTAATTAGTGACATGGAAGCTTTTAGACTTACAAAACAGCTAATTTAGGACATCTTCTCTTTTGGCCATTTCAGTTAAACTACTTACCAAAAATCAAAGACCTCTATGTTCGCAATTACCTGAAGCACTGGTTCTTGACTTCAGGAAATTTGGTTTGGAATACTTATTTCAGTGGTGACATTGTTCAACTAAATTTCAAAGGAGCAGGAGGAAAAAACTGAAAAGCGGTGAGCAATTCGACGTGCTGCATCTTCATCTTCGTTACTAGTCTTGATCCAACCACATTTGCAGCATTCAATTAGCAAATCACCTAGCAAATAATGCAGATTCAGGGAAATGGACCCACCCATAACTCTATCAGCTGCAGCGTCCTGCTGCACGTACTCTGATATAGTTTGTCCGCATTGGCAATCTGGCACCAAGACAACCAGTAAGTGGGTCATCACCCCCGCTTTAGGCTTACCTATTTTCACCAGCTTTGGAGGACAGAAGACTCCATATGGGAGCTTCACTCTGCTCAACTTCCTTTTTCATTTTTTTTCCTCGTGCAGCAATGACAAAGTATTAATGTGGTATCAAACAATAATCATGTTAGATTAATCTTGACTACATAACTTATGCTGATCAATCTAATTATTTGCTCGAACAATCTAGTGAAAGATAAAGCTATTTGTGTATACAATATCAAGAATTATAGATTACAGTCGAAAACCACCTCAAAAAATTAATGCAGTGTGTACATATCCTCTGATTTTCTTGTTGCTGGCTTTTTTAGACTCAGATAACTACACCTAACATTCTACACCAACAAAACTTGATTTCTCTATATCAACAAGCTTCAGGATAGTGCATGGGTTGATAATAGCGTATGTCTGGAGGATGCTATAATATATCATCTACATCCAAGATATGCTGGTGCAGAAATACATGATTTCGACTTCTATAATTGGAAATTGTCGATCGTATGTTGTATTATATCGGCACCATCAGAATTTATACAGTACGTTTTCACCTGGACAAAAGGTTAAAAACAACTCTTTTAAGCCATTATGCTGAAGATGAAGAGTAAGGCATACTTGAATTGCAAATTTCTACAAGACAAAGAAACTGTCAATCATGTGTTGTATAACATTGGCAACATCAGAATTAATGCGCCAATTTTGTACCTGAACAAGTAGGAAAACAACAGTAGTTTTGTGTAATTCTGAACATACAGTAATACCACAAAATAATAGTAACTGACTGAATCTTGGTACTATATGGTATGGTCCTACATGATTAATTGCTCTAACACATAAACGAGAAGAGATGATGTCATTTTCCTGTATCATATAAAGTCATCTAACTACAGGACTAAGAGAACTGGAAGATGAGAATTGTGCAAACTGGAATTCTAGCATTTGGATGTTCATTTACTTCACTGTTTATTGGTGCAATTGAAATTGGTAACTTCCAAGTGTCTAACCCAAATGAGATGGAAATGACGGAATAAAATGCCAAAGCAAGCAAAAACATCTGATCTGTTAGTTCTTGTAGCAAAAGGCAAATGTATTCACTTGTTGTGGAATTCAGGAGGGTTGAATACATGCCTGGATAGTGCTGTGTGCAAAATATCTCTGTTTACTTCTGCTGAAATTGACATCAATGCGTTCCCAACTCATTTTTGTTAAACTTCTCAGCATGACCTCTGAAATTTTGGAAAGAGAGATTGAATAAATATGTAAAACAATACATGAAATCCAAAAGAAAGAACACTCTAAGAAAAAAAAAATATCTCACCCAATACAAACAGCTCATTCTTAAGAAAATGGACAAGGGAACAGGCATGGCAACAAAATCATAAGCAAACAAGTCAAGGTCAAGATACTAGCAATGTATATATTTTCATGACATTTAGCTATCTTTTCGCTCCTGATGTCACCAAAAAAAGAAGGGGCTGTAGTTGCTAACAAGTAGTTCATATTGACCTCCACGACACAATTAGGTTTAATTTCTGAATGTTCCAATCATGTTATCTAAAGAGGACGACATCACTAATAAAACGGTCCCCTCCAACTTCCCCAAAACAATTTGAACTCTTCAACACTTGATGAAACCCTCATTTTTTACACTAAACTTTTGTACTGTCCAAGTATGGCAAAAAATGAGATAGGAAAAGGACCTCCTAGTTGGTGAAGACTTCAGCAACTTCTACTATCTTATGAAATTTCCATAACCCTTCTAAGAATCTTCAACTACTTTTTCATTTGACACTGACAGCATCATCTACTCTCTCATCACAATTTCTCCTCGATAAAATCTTCACCTACTTTGGCACTGCCTGAAGTCTCATGGAGTTTATGAGCTCAGGCATGCAGAGCAATCATATAAACACCACTCTTGGATGGCATATTTCATTGTAAAATGAGATGAATTCAATATTAATATCAGTCCCTGTATAAGGCAGCTTAAACCTTAGTTTGCTCAACGTGACTGGGTGTAATGGCCCATTTTTGAGATGCGTAAGTTACCAAAATCCGAATTTTTTCATGCCACTAACATAAAATAAGATCAGCGTTCAAGATAGCTAAATCAGGGTAATCAGTATGCAACTAAGCATTATTCTTGTCATACAGGCATCAAAAGTTTTTGTGAAATTGGTTTATTAAGACCAACTTATACATATAATTGCTCATGCAACGTACCATATGATGAGCTGCCAAACCTGGTCTGACTACATGGAAGTTGCTTATTGTTTACAATTACAATTTTCTCTATCTCTGTAACAAAGGTCTCTCCTGATTTTAGACCAAAATCATCGAAAAATTTCCACCCAAACTTAACTAATTATACTGCAGGATCAATACCATGATGTAATGAATAATAGATTGCTGGTCAAACACCAAAATCAAAGAGCTTAACATAAAAGAGACATTATCAGTTTAGGAAGATAAGAAACAGCAAACCTTCCATGTCCGCTATCTTAAATTCCTCGACTTCAACATCCAAAGAGTTATCTTCTTGTAAAGCGGCTGTTTTTGCTGTCTCTATGTTCACAATATGTGGGTACTTATCATTTTTTAACAGATTGTGCCGCTGAAAATAAAAGAGACCGACAAAAATCAGTTTAATCAACATCTTTGAAACTTTAAATGACAAAAATTTACCTTCGGAAGCTCACTTCGATGTCGCAAAGATGATGTACTCCATCCAACAAGATCTACACGCAGTTAAGTTCTTTACATATGGAAGAGATTTTGTAAGAAATGACAATGGCAATACATGCAATAATGTAATTTTGAAATATCCATCAGACAACTGCTTCAATGATGGCAGAAAGGTGTCCATGAAATTCAAGCATAAAAGGAGAAATGTCTATCACATTGGAGTATACCAGGATACGATCATATCGTACATTTGCATAGGCCACACGTCGCTTAAATGACCGCAATGCGGACCTGTAAATCCAGAAAAAAGAAAACAAGAAAAAAAAGTAAGGAATTAGAAGATGACTTTCAAAAACCATAATTGACCCGTGCAAGCTGAAATATAAGTTTCCTCTTTTTTTTTTTTTTTTTTTTTTTTGGGACAATAAGTTTGTTCAAGATTGCTCACATAAATTGAAGTTCTTCAGAGTCATTAACCATTTGAAGCAGAAGTGGAGGCTTCCCATCATCACCGTCAGTCAAGAATAAATGCTTTCCAGTTCTTCCAAGCATCCATGCTGTATGTGATGCTACGTTCTCCAGGGTGTAGAATCCACAGAACAAAGGAACCTGTCAGCTCATGAGATGATCAGAGAATCATTACTAGATTACTAGAGTGCAAGAACAAACAAAGCAAAGATGCAGCCTATGAAAGTCAGACTTCTCAGATACTTGACACTGCTACACTACCTTTAAATTAGGAGGTATAATTCAAACAACTTTGGGATAGAAAGTGACAGAACAAACAAGCAGATTATCAGGTCATAAACAAAAAAATCGGCAGCCATTGATGGTGCTGCTACATTGTTGGAGTGGTTATGTAAAACAGAAGATGCATACCCAAAAATGTTCATAATTACTATATTAGCAGTTCTCTCTGCTCGTCATTTGTAGGGACATATAATTCTTAATATCTCAGAGGTGCTAATCACCAAAAACTGGATGACGTGTGGTAGCAATTGTTCACCTGTTTATGTCCCCTTGAACCAAGGTGAGGGGTTGCTGAGGTTATAAAATTCACAGGGTCCAGTCCAGCAATTTTGCCTCTCAACTTGTCATCAGGTAACGAGTCTTTGGATCCATCAACCTTGTTATCTCCGTATTCTTCACCGGACTTGCTTGGAAAATCTTTTCCATAAAGTTCAGCAATGGCATACCTTGTTACAAGGCCACCGAGTGAATGACCTATAAAAGATATCTTCTGAAGCTTTGGATGCTTTTGAATAACAGATAACACCTGAAAATTCAGAAAGTCTAGCACTTGTTCAACTTTCTACCTTCGTGTCGAACTTTCAGTTCAATTAGCACTTTGAAACATGTTTTCAACATACATTTTGGCATTACACTTTCATAAGAAAACTGGCCCAACAACCAAATGCTAAAGAAAAATGATTAATACTACTCTCAGAAAAGCCATGAAAAAACAAACCTCAGAAGCTAGCCTCTTTCCCATTACATCAACGCCATCAAATGTCAGCATTGATGAGTTCGACTCACTGCCTGAAAATAGCACGTTAACTAGACATCATTTGTATCTTTGCACACTGATATTTGTTTGTTCAACGAAATTAAAGCTCTAAAAGCTCTGAAAATGTTTGAGGATTGCATTACTGTAATTTTGATGCCTGAAGTTACAATAACAAATAGCTCAATACCATACAAGATAGAACTTACAATGCACCAGAACGTCCTCGGGATATGCCTTCACAAATTGTTTTGCTGCATACCTCCAATTCCGTGCACTACAAAAACAAAAAAACATTGCTACTGGAATTTAGAATCAAGCAACTCTACTGGTCTGGTGGGCTAAACATGACGTGCCCAAAAACAAGAATAGTGCCAAGTGATAAATATATTAATTTGGACCGCCACAAGTTACTTGCAGTTGCACCACCAATAAATAGTTTATCAAACCAAAAATTATATTTATTCTACATGTGTAATTTTGATAAAGTTAATTAAAAAAATAAATCAAAGAGAATATGTAATTGAGGAAAATTGGGAGGGAAGTTGTAGCAGGTGGCAGGTGGCGGATCTAGTTATTTAAAGGCATATTTAGTAAACTAAAAAATATTACACCAAAAGCCTTCTTAAAAGTAATTTTAAATATATATATATATATTTTTGTAAACACTACAAAAAGAACTATAGCAAAAAACAATTTAAAAGTACGATAGTTTGTACACGAGAACCTATCAAATGTAAACAAATTTCTATTCTTTTTTACTTTTGTTAAAAAAAAGAAACACATTTTTGTATAAAATAAACATATTAATAATGTATCAAAAATTAAACACCGAAAATACCTGTAAAATTAACTAACTAACCTTCCAATAACACCGTTAGCCATAACAACTAAGTGGGTGGGCGAGCGATCTGTAACAGCCTGCATATTAAAACTGCCTTCACCAGTTGGTTCATCAACCGTCGGATATTCATCTTCCAATATTCTCATACAACTCAATCTTCGGAAAATAAAGTTTCTCCTCCTCCACCCCGTCTTCTTGTTCTTCTTCTTCATTTCTCCTCTGATTTCCTTCTTCTCTGCATCCATTTCCGATTTTCTGTCCTCAACAACAGCTTTTGAATCTCTCTCCTCAGAGCCCATTTCACCAAATCTACAATTGTCAGCAATCTGGAGGTGTAAATGCACAGAGCTACTGTGTGACTGCGTGTGTAGATAGACTAATAATAATAAAAATAGTTGAGGAATGTAATGAAATGAATGGGCTTTAATAGACTTTGTTTTTTGAGATGTTGTTAATGCCATCGTTTTCAATTGGGGATTAGTTAAGGTATGGGACCACTCTGCCTGGTAGAAGATTTTTACATGTTTAAATTGTTCAAACAAAATAATTTTCCCCAGAATGTTCGTCTTCTTGTCTGTCCTTTTAAGTAATTTGCTTAATTCCGTTAAAAAAGTCAAATGTATTTTTAAAACATTCACCAACATATTTAGTTTTACAAGTAATATATTTTTGAAAAATTATACCGTCACAGTATGGTATGATACCGATATTACATCGTATACTATACTATCGTACTATATAAACGAAGGGAAAAGTATACAATACACTACGTGCATTGTCACGTGGTGTACTAGAACCAATAATTTATCGTCATGTGACAATGGTATGGGATCATACCTTGCATTATTTGGCGATGTGTGATTGGTTCTAATGTACCACGTGACACGTCACGTGGCGCGCGTGGTGCACGCAATACTCACTCATAAACGAAGCAAGAAGTTAATATATGTTTAACTCGTTTTGAAAGTACAAGGACATGCCTTAGTACCAGAAGAATTACCTCAAAAATATTATATATATATATATATATATATATAAATTCTAGTTTTCCCACGATGCATGAAAATTCTCTTTTTCTTTTTGCCAAAATATGCTGTGAGATTCATAATATTTGTCACCATATAGATGGCTGCTTGCAGCTGCGACCAAGAGCATCGGTTGGTCAAAGTAATAAAGTGGAGAATTGAATATTATAATCAATGATGCTAATCCATGGTTGGTTTCTAGAATAGGAGAAAGTCAAACGTCATTAATTATATTGGGTTGTTTAGTTAAAGGTTTTTGGGCGGTCAGTTTTAATTATCATTTACTTTTCAGAGTCTTTGAAAATTGCATGTGATTTGACTAGGTTTGTCTGCATGATTGGCCTTTTTTTTTTTGGCCATAATGATGTTAACTTACCATTTATAAATAGTATCAGTATTATTTTAGTTGTTTTAATCATATGGGATTAAAAGAAGTGAAAAAGGCAAAAGCACCCGACTGAAAATTGAAATCACGTACGGCGTTTCCTTTTTCTAGTTTTTGGACCATGAAAACTTGATTCGCACGTATTTTCATGTCAACTTGAATGTGTTTTTCCCCTTAATTAGAAAAAGCAATCTTCAAAAAAAAAATTAGAAATAGCAAAAACTTGTGTACTGAAATATAACGGAAGTACTTTTTATAACCGTGGCACATATTAACATGGCATGCTATATGAATTTTAAATGTTCTTTTTTTTTTTTTAAATTCGACACAAGGCCTACAGGAAGAATTGGAGAAAAGAGAGACCTAAATCCAATTTCACGATCCTAACCCAAAAGGTAATTGCTAACTTAAGAGGAGGGATCATGGGGCTTAAGTACTAAACTCTACGCACACAAAGTCCCGATGTGGGACATGCCTCTTTTTTTTCGAATTCGGCACAAGGCCTATAGGAAGAATTAGGGAGAAAAAGAGACTTAAACCAATTCCACGATCCAACTCAAAAGTCAATTGCTGACTTAAGGGAGGGACTATGGAGTTTAAGTACTAAACTTCTATGCACACAAAGTCCCGATGTGGGATTAAATGTTCTTTTTGTGCTTATGTATTTTCATTGATACCTTAGGGGATTAAAATATACGAAAACGACACTTTGTTTTTCAACTAAGTTTCTTTTGCATTTTCTTAAGAATGTCAACTAAACAGACTTAAACCATTGGGTGAAATTTAGTGCAAAAAATATTTACTCTGTAAAACATTAACACCACAACTGGCATTCGGTATGTTACGTGATTGTCTGTTTCATCAGAATAAGTGATTGTGTTTAATTGTTACGAAACAAACAATTATGGATTTACTACACGGTTAAAAGACAAGAAAAAGGGAAATGGAAGGAGCAAGAGTCTAGCGAATGACATTTTCACTTAACGCACTGCAGCAATATTTACAATTGATTGCCTGGAAAACTCCTCCATGCGCTTGTATTGCTTGTACAGTTTCCAAGCATCACTCAGTCCTCGCTCCGCGATCTCATTCTCCGATTCCTGGTACAGTTTATAAGGGTCTCGAGTCTGGATAAGAATTGCTTCATCAATAGTTGAACAGGATAGGAAACCTAAATTATTTCTGTGCTTCATTAACTTGGTGAACGCAAAGCCCTTGGATGATGGATTAGAAGGCATGCAAATCCATTTGGCATCAATTTGCTTTTTAAAAGCTTCACAAGTCCTCAAAATGCCACCAGCAAATGAACTAAGCAAAGCAAAAGATAGCTTTGGATTTTTGTAAGCTAATTTTCTAAAAAGGCATCATTTCTTCTATATTTAACATAGCTCATCATCTCATTTTAAGCAGAAAATATATCATAATATGCATTCCAAGATTCTTATTCGTTATTAAATATGCATTCAGTAGAACTATAAATATGAAATGAGGAACAAAAGCCACAAATGCAATTGTTAACCTCAAGGATATAGCCAAAAGGGGCTCTACTAAACAATGCTATTACATGAAAGATCATTCTTTTTTAAGGATTGACCAAAACAAAGTTAAAAACATAAAAAGGGATAAAGAAAAAATACACTTAAAATGCAACAGCATTTACCATTTTCGATTTGGTTTTCAGGCGACAAACACCCTGTTCATAGCCACTGTTGGGTCATTTGATTGCTAGCCCTCAACCCTTTTAATGCATCATTCAAGAAGCCTAATATAAATGTTTAATGCGTTATTTTAGTTTTGAATGTTTGACTGACTTGAGCTTTCTAGCAAAATTATCACCAGGCCATAAACCAAAATGTTGCCTTTTTTTTCAATGTGAACTAAATACTTAACTCATGATAGTTTTATTAAGCAAGACAGAAAGACTTGTATAAAAGTCATAATAACCCAATTTAAAAAATTGCAGGCAGAAGGAAGCCTCACCTTGGGGGAGTGAGTTTGAAAGCAGAAAATGATAGAGGAAAAAACCCTTGAACCATTGTTGTAGGCCTGCTGCTTCTGGTGCTGATACTGCGATTATATTACTTTCTTGGCTCTGTATATCATCTCTGATTTAGTATCATTTTGGGGATTTTGTCAGCCTGATTTGATTCTTTATTTCTTCATATCTCTGTGAATTTGGGAAAAAAAGAAGAAAGATAAACCAAGGCGATGTCTTAGGTTTAACAGAGGTTTAGTTTCAGAGTTTTGCAAATAAAAAAAAAAAGTACCAAAAAAGAAAAAAAACTTTAGAAGCAAACTTAAAAAATTTAGAAATGATTTTAATGTATTTTCCTACAAAACTAAAGGAATGTGGAAAACCCCATTTGTAATAGATAAAATCGCATAAATAGTTTCAGACATTTTTATTTTGCACTTCTTTTAGTCCATTTTACATTTAAAATGAAGTATGTTAGTATCATCTTTAGAAATATAATCCCATAATGTTTAAATAAAAATGAGCAAGTACGACAAGAAAAAATTCGTATTCTTGGTAAATATGAGAGCAAGAAAAAAAAAAGTTATGTTGTATTTCATTTCTTACCTTCAAAATGCTAGTCGTATGGATATAGTGTGTCCATACATTTTTTTGGGGGCTAGAATAAACTGAAAATAAAATTTAAAACTAAAAATTGCGACATTTTTAAAATGTGAGGAACCAAAATTAAAAGAAAAAGAAAAAGTGAGGGACCAAATTCCGAATCTTCATCAGTGATCTCCCAAAAAATAACACACTGATTTTAAAAACCTCTCACTTGCACAAACACGGTAATCAAGTCATTTCCAAATCGAAATTCAAGCAATTGGGAAGAACTTATTGCAAGATTATCATGAATCAACAATTGCAATTATGCTGTCAAAGACAGAAGGATGAATCAAATTACAATTGAAACTAATTAACATTAGACATGAGACCTAAAACTTGAAAGATGTGTGTGCTTCTAATAATCAGACAATAACACTAGTATACATTGAAAGCCAGATTTCACCTAACCTATGACTTGTTAAGAATGAAATCCGACTTGTAATCAAAGATCTAAAGGCCAAATCACAAGGAAAGGTATCAAAAATATAGTAATAACTTATTGAACAAAGCAT